>JAJOZX010000517.1:1235000-1385013 GCA_023014485.1 Bathynomus jamesi
CTCTCTCTCTACGTTCCCACAGCGTGCTCGAACTCGTGTACAAGTTGTTCCCTAATAATAATAATAATAATAATAATAATAATAATAATACCACTTAAATATGGTGCGTACCTGTAACTATATATTTTTTCATTAAAAATAATTATGTATAAACTTTCAGCATTTTTCAGTTTTAAAACTCGTTCAGTGAAATGATCACCAAAAAGTTTACAGTTGCTCTAAAGATGTCTTATGACTTTTGCAATTGTACGATTCAATTTCCGTATGTCAGAATTTTATATACAGAATTATTTGATAAAGTTCGAGTAAAATTTTTAATTGTAAAAAAAAAAAAAAAAGTTACGGGCGACCCATAGAAATACGCCAGATGGACCAGATTCGTCCCGCGGTCCGTGTATGCTATATATGGAGTGCAGCCAGGACACGACACTCTTGGAAAGAAATCAAAAGGCACGCGAGTAAGTAACCTAGAGCCAGTGGGACTCGAACCCGGTTGGCGTGGTTTCACAGTCAACGTTCCTACTGACCACGCCATCCAGAACCCCGAAAGAAAATGACCCGGTCAGGCGGAACCGATATCTACGCTTTTTGACATGCTCCATTCAAACCGGCAGAGCCGTAGTTCAGTGGATAGCGCCGATAGTGAAGTGAAGACACTGCGGTCGGGGATCGACTTCCGATGGTGCTGGTAATAATAATAATAATAATAATAATTAATAATAATAATAATCATTCGTGACTTAGCGCAATGGGCAGCAATACTGTAGTTAGCCTGAACCCTGCTCTACTTTCTGGCCCTCATGACTGGTTGTTATTAATTATTATTATTACGCTTCCTTAACTAGTCCCTCGCCTTTATAATGCATAGAAATTCATTAAGTAGCCTACCATAACCGCACTTTGTATAAGACGGAAAGTAAAAGTCATTTGAGTGCGGCTAAAGATTTTTTATATTACACTAGTAATTTTAGTTTTGTACAATTACAGATACTATACAATAAACTGGTAATAAACATTTGCGTGTAGATAAAGTACTTTCGTTTCGTGCTGGGAATTATTATATACTGTATATATATATCATAAGTTTATATGGACTCTTAAGAAGGAGAAAAAGATAAACACAAAAAAGTTGATTCAGATCATGCGCTTTGAACCAACCTGTAAACTATTAAATATTCAGTTTCATTTAAAAAGTGTATATAATACAGCCATAGAGACATATACAGTTTATATATATATATATATATATATATATATATATATATATATATATATATATATATATATATATATATACAGTACGGAAGTAATGCCTCTTTTTATTTCTCACTAAATATATCATAATTACAATTCACTGAAAATTACGGGTAATATGCATACATACGCTGCAAATAAAAAGTGTATATATATATAATATATATTATATATAATATATATATATATATATATATATATATACTATAAACATTTGAGTGGTGCGACATATTTCGTTAAAACATTTCTTTTCCACTTCCACAGGTGATCCACTGTTCTGGTTATTTAAAAATAAAACATTATACCCTGGACATGGCGCCTTACGACAGTTGTTACCAGAATGTGGGTTTAGTAGCTGTCGGTCATTCTCTGCCTCCTTCCGCCATTACAGAAATAAAATGCATTCCAATATGTTCATGTTTAGAGCATCTCTGGATATGAAACTCATCTCTTTTGATGCTAGGTAGGCTATATATATATGTATATATTGTAGTTTTGCTATAGGAACTCTATCGAGTTTAACGAAATTACATTTAAGAATTCTGTGCCAATTCGGTAAATAAATGCTCGATGAAAATGAAAGGCGTTTAATTCGATCAGTTTAAAGTGGTTCTACTGGTGCCGCTTTCAACCAAACTTTAGACCGAAAGACGGTTCAATAAACCACACTAAACCACGAATCAGCGAGTCAACCATCTTTAGTCAACTTTTTTAACCAGTCAGAAACGTATACAAATATCTGGAAAACGTGGTTCGAATACCATAAATCAGGTTGAAATTTGTTAATATGACCAACTTTAACTTAATTTTAATACACCTTTCATTTTTACTGCGTAACTCTCGACATCAATGGGGTTGTTTAACCTCCTTCGTAGCGGCAAAGGTTATGTGACGGAGGGGAACCCTACAGCTTTACGCGCGATTCGAACCATTTATACTGGTCGCTAAATCACCTGAACGCGGAAGACGGTCACCCATCCAATTACTGAATAGACCTGTCGTTGCTTAACCTTGATCAATGATCTAAAGGGAAGCGGTGTTGTGACGTGGCCACGTCGTATAGCTTACTTGTTGACATTTTATAATATATATTATATATATGTTACAATTCAGAATGGTACCCCCAAAGAAACTTTTATGTTTTACACAGACCGTGCATGGAAGACGGAGCTCTTCTGGGAAAATTAAATCCATTACAGTCCGAATAAGTAATGGGATATATATAGATAGATATAGATATAGATATAGATAGATATATATATATATATATAAGATTTTAATATTTCATAAAATTAAACTTGTATTAACTGAAAAATTGTTACATTAACTTGAATAATTAACAAACCAAAATAGTATCAGTATAAAAATAAACAAAAAGTATGCTATTGTAACATGTACAGTTTCGGAAAAAAAAGTTCGCCTGGAAACAGAATGTGTAAAAAACAAAAATTACTAACTGGCAATATTCTATTTACCATACGATATTTCATTCTTTTGGCGACAGTAATTTAATTAAAAAAACAAAGTTTTTTACCAATTAGTAATTTTTGTTTTTAAAAAAATTTACGTTTCTATAGGGGAACTTTTTTCCTAACTATAGATTCTGAATGAGTTAAGTGTAAACGCACGATTTCATGTATACTTATAATTTTTATTCTCCAACCTAATTTTAAGTATTTTAATTTTTTTAAGGTTAAAATTAAGGACGATTTGAAAACTAACTTAAAATCAAATTTAAAAAGATGTCACTCATGGCAATAACGAGCAATTTATTGGCTTCCATAATTTTATAGTTCAAATATGGTGCAGTACATACGAATCAATGTATTTCTAGATATATTCATCACTAACTACAAAAATAAAAACCTGAGGGTAGGTCTATAATATGTAATTGTTATAGGGTCCATATATGTAGGGTAAGAAAAATGGTGAACACTATTTACTTTAATAGTTTAGAAAATTAATTAAAAAAAGTTAATTTATTAATTTTGTCACGGAATCAGAGTTGGTCTTTGACTGGTTTTGAGCCTCAAGATCTGATTGAGAAAACAATCTACCAGTACATACACGGCTGTGACGTTATCCACATGCGATTTGCACACCAATTGCGTAAGTTATTCAACCATGTAGTAACTAATAATATTCATTTTAATCTAAAGGGGATAAAATCGTGTCTGCGTAAAATATTCAAACTTCGCTCGTGCAATGAACGCGCAGATTACATATATTTAAATAGATTTCATTTATATTCTCAAAACAATACATCATAATTATTATAGTCCGCGAAATTGTAAGAAATCAGTACTGAAATAATATTATATATATACAGTACAACCGTAATTAATAAAGAACACGCTCTTCATCTTGTCTTTTCCTTTATACAGTGTTATTAAAAGGTCAGGTAACAACCAAGTATTATAGATTCCTGACGCGAGATGGCGGATGGGTTTGGTCCAGAGTTACGCTACAATCGTCCACAACTCCAGATCTTCTCGACCTCACTGTATCGTCTCCGTCAATTATGTTCTCAGGTAATACAAAACCTTTCAGTGTTATTTATGTACGTGGAGTACAACCACTAAAATTAAATTCTTTGCGCATAAAATGTTATAGAGGACAAAGCTCTTCAGTAGCATAGTTTAAAGCTGCAAAAAAAAAGTTTAAATTAATTTGTAAATGGAAATATCCGAACACTGATTCATTGTTCACGTTGACATAAAGAAACATGTTTTATCATTCCAGCCTTTTTTACAGATGACGTAAAAATCACGAATATTTAGATCGTGACACGTAACATCACTGATATCATGTAATCCTTTTTATGTTTAGCTTTAAGTTGTTATACGAACGTAAGATATAAGCAATAATAATAATAATAACGGTTCCTTTGTAATTTACACGGTGGACACGTAAGCGTGCGTGTATGTATGTTTGTTTGTTTGTTCGAGAAAGAATTAATGCGAGTCGCTTCGTGTTTTAGCGAAGTGGAAGCCCCGAGAACATCGGTTCTGTTGGCAGCAAATCAGCAATCGATCGACGACCTTGGTCAGAATCTCTCAAATCGGTAGTCGACTAAATGTCGATCTTCGCCTTACCCATCCGGTGGCCAACTTCAGACCCTGCGAATGTCGACCCTTCAGCCTCTGGGACTGTCCTTCATTACCTCAGATTGGAGGGCAAATACCCCACACGGGGGCTCCACCACCACCCGCGCCCCCTCCCACGTACGCGTCGACACTCCAGACCCAAGATTATGCTACCCTCCCCGTACGATATCACGATGACCGGTACGTTCGTAGTGAGTCACGACTGGTGCGCAGTACGGTGTTTGTGCCCAGATTCCTCCTTCGCAGGCCATCGAAACTCCTCATCTGGAGGGGCGCCGTGCGTGGCCTCCTACTCTAAGCCGAATGTATACGATGAACGGCCTTGGAGCCAAGGTTCAGGCAGCTCCTCCAATCTGAAGACGCCAGACACGACTACGCCACATCACACGCACACCCATAACAACAAATAATAATAACAACAATAATAACCCTCCGCCTCACCACAACCATCTGTCCCACTCTACCCACATGTATCCCATTCATGATTATTACATGCACGACAAGTACTACTACTCGGACAAAATCCAGTACTCGGAGAAGGTGACAATCTACTCGGACAAGATCCACTACAGCACCGAGGACCAACTCCACTACCAGGACAAGACCCAGTACTGCGAAAAGTCCAACACACCGCATAACCAGTACACTCAGTCCTTGGGGGAGCTTCCCACTACATCTTTAGCCGGGGACGGAAGAACGGACAGTCAAGGGGGTGAGGCGGGGGATACATGCAGGAGCGTGGAGGTTGAGAGTGAACATTCTGGCGGGGGTAGTGTAGGATGTGGGAGGGAAATGTACTCGTACTTGGAAAACGACGTCCAGACTAAAACGCAGCAAGGGGTTCCCCAACCCGTTTATACTTCAGTTATAAAAGACACTCAACATTACCATTCTCAAAATGAGTTCGTGCACTGATGACGAAAAGCGAAATTAAGTCTGTTCTTAGTTACCAAAACATAAAAATTAAAAAAAAAAAACTTCACTCCAAAAAAAACTAAATACAGTATATACTTATTTTGTTTGGCACAAAACCAAAATTTTACTTTTTGGTTGTCAGAAAACCAAACGTTTACGTTTTAGGTGGCATAGAAACCAAACGTTTATTTACTTTGGTTGGCAGAAAACCAAAGTTGTTTGTTAATCATACGTATATATATATATATATATTATATACGATCCCAAGATTGTTTCTAAAAAGCTCCTGGCCAAAGTTAGTCATTTTTCCATAATAGAACGATGCGTAACACAAAAAAAACAAATTTTCGCATAAACTTGCAATAAAAAAAACATGCGAGAGATTCATCAATATTTTTCATGCACAGGTTTAGAGAACGTGAATCATATATTTAGAGATTTGACTTCTCAAAAGGCAGGAACAGTAATTTAAAAAATAATATATACAGGGTATACATAAAGTTTAGCATCATAGGCAAAATTAATTGACTAAAATTTGTTTATTCCTACGTTGCTCGACTTTATGGACATCCTGTACCGTTCACAAAATTCACAGGTAATTTTTTTAGTGTTAGAACGTACTTTTAACTCGAAAATATTTAATTCTTTGGTACATTTTATATAAACGTTTGAAATTTTATATACATACGTTTTAATATTATTCATAATACAATTTTTAAAACGTTCTATAAAACGTAAAAAATTGCCCTCATTATCGAAAATATGTATTTCCGTCAAATGTCTAACAAATTATATATATATATATATATACTGTATGTATGTTTATTTTTCACAACAAATATATAATTCATAAAATCTCGTGTAAAGAGTTAATGCATCAGAATTATGGGTGTGTTTTCCTGTGAGCTTTAAAGTTTTATACCATAACAATTAATGAGAAATCAGTGACCAAAAATCCTTTTCTATAACTATGTTTAAATACATTTTCAACGCTATTATGTTACGTATATCAAACAATACAATATGCCCATTTACAGCATAGTGTTCTATATCATTATCATTAAACATATCATGTTTGCGTTATATAATTAAATATATGTATATATTATTACATATATATATAAAACAGGTTTCTAGTCACTAATATATATAATTATAGATATATATTATATATATATATATATATATATATATATATATAATAATATATATATAATAATATATATATTATATATATATATAAGGATGAATATATAGGAGAACTAAAGTGCTTACCATATTTACATTTACTTAATTTTCTCTGCATATATATATATATATATATATATATATATAGTTGATCTGTTTTTATGTGCATACGGAGATTATGTTATTCTATTAAAAATGCTGTTAATTCTTAATTAAGAAGAAAATATAAAACACAAGCCTTAGGTCTCCTATCCATCCCTAAGTTGAGATTTTCCTAAGGAACATTATTTGTAAATTGTTATTTTTAAGCAAATTCTTTAAAAATTGTCATTATGTGAAGTTATTTTTAGCAATTTTAACTATATATTACATGATTTGTATATAATAAAATTTTTAAATATCAGTACTTATATCATAGATAAATATACCTATCGACATGCATACATATATATTTTTTACTTGTAAATAAATATTTTGTATATACCAAAATACTGTACAAAAATAAAATTTAGTATTGTACATATTCTTATTCTATCCTTTAATAATTAAATATTATATATATATATATATATATATATATAATATATATATATATATATATATATATTATTATATATATATTATATATATATATTATATATATATAATGTAAAGCAAATTATGAATTCTGATATGCTGTAGAGTCTTGTCTTTGGCTCTTTCATTCTCTTCGTACTTATAGCCTTTATAGCCTTAGACTTTAAAGGTTAAAATTGCATAACTTTTACGTAACGATTAAGTCCATTTTGCTCTAGACAAACGCCGTTACCATGGAAACAGCACGCTCGCAGGGCTACCAACTGTACTGTTTTCCAAAGAAGATATTTCTTACATTTATTCTTTCTAATTAACCCATTAAAAAGTTTGTACTTGTGATTCACTTCAGTATTATAAAATAAGTTAGCGGAATGATAAAATAAATTCTAAAGTTATAAATGTAATAATTAAAATTTTTAAACTACATACAGTGTGTGTGTGTGTGTGTGTGTGTGTATATATTTTCTCATTTATATTATTCACATTAATTTTAATACTATTTTACTCGAGGGATTTCGTATAGAAATATTTTATTCGGATAATATTTAAAATATTTAAATTTAAATACTTACTGCTTCACATATTTCAAAAGAAGAAATATAAAAGTTCTCTACACAAGTGAGTTTTATGGGGTAAGATGAAAATTATATATATATATATATATATATATATATATGATGCTGAACTTGAGAATATAAATAATAATAATGTGAATAGTATTCATATTTGGAAGTAGGGAATGTGAAATAAGTTGAATATTGAGATAAGTTGCCAATTAATAATTCTGCTTTTCATTTTTCTTCGTAACAAAAGTCTCAAATAAGAAGCGGATTCGTGGTCTTCGTAAGTGTAATAATTTTAGTGTTCAGAAATTTTACGCGCATTTGTTGTTGTTGTTGTTGTTGTTGTTGTTGTTGTTTCAATCTTTAAAAAATATATCAAAATTTACAAGCATATACAAATCTATAAAAACACGTATATGAAAATGTTTCACAATTTTTGTGTGCGCGCGCGCGCGCGCGTGTAGGCAACTGGGAGTAAGTAAGGTTGGGTGTGATAAAACACGGAAGTAGTGAGGTCATTTTCCGTGAAGTAACACTTTTGGTACTTCGAAACGCGTTACGCCAGATTAGGTTAGGTTAGGTTAGGTAGGTTAGCGAGTATCTCGCTATTAAATTATTGAACAGAAAACGCATTTTCAGCCCTCAGCTGCGCCCGTAATATCACGCCCTTCTCGCTTCAACGGCACGAATGTTAGGTTAGGTTAATAAACTTTTAGATAATGAGTTTAAAAAAGTCTGTACTTCGCTTATGCGAAGATGCGCACATACGTGAGTGGGTATGTATATTACAGGTTCGTTTTTTAAATACCACAATGGAAATTTCTCAACCAACAAAAATATATATAATAAATAAATAAATTCTAGCATGTCGGGAAATTATATATATAATATATATATATATTATATATATATATATATATATATATATCAAATAGGATATGAACATTTTCTTTATTCTGTGCACTGAAGGTCTCTTCCAATTAAGCTAAATTATATTGATAAGGCACGATCCTTATTTGCAATAAATTAATATGTAAAGTATCAATTCGGAGATATATATATAATATATATATATATTATATATATTATTATATAATTATATATATATATATAATATATATATATATATAGCTTTATAGTAGAAATTTTTTAACCGACTTGCTCACCTATACCCCAAAGAGAAAATGGCGTTCTATATACAAATTATTCTCAACTACGTATATATAGTAATCCCTATATACAAGCACTAATTATTATTACAGTTCCAAAGTAAATGCGATTAGAAACTTCTTTGAATTGCGTATTATATTCATTAATTTCTACAAATAATTATGAAGTAATTATACTGTACAGGGGCTCCCAAATGAACGTATATTTCTTCTGCACCATGCCTACACAGCAAAACAAAAAACATACTATACCAACGCCCTCAAATTTTTTTTCAGGAGGGACCAATACATTACCATTATTTTACAGAAATACTTCATTGACTGAGCTACCTTACGTATAATAATTAAATAAAACATGTAGCGCCAAAGTGTGTGTGTGTGTGTGTGTGTGTGTGTGGTGTGTGTGTGTGTGTGTGTATATATATATATATATATATATATATATTATATATATAATGGTTCAAAGAGGTGCTCCCAAACATGAGTAATAAATTATATTTTGGAAAAACTTCTGGCTTTACGGGTCACCCTGTATTTTAATTATTATTCTATTCCATTAATATATTTATGTACCAAGTAGTAGCACACGTACCACCATTGATACTAGCTGGTACCACAGTTTGGGAACCACTGGTATCGACAATATATTTGACTATTTCACAGATTTTAATTTTGTAAAATGGGAAATTTATTCCCATTCTTTTGCGTATAAATGCGCGGAGAGACGCCTATAAAATCGCATTTTCACGTTTCTTTATCAAGGGCTTCCCTTTTACGAATATTACGTATAAGCAAAGTGTTCTTTAAGTAAATATCCTTTTATATATATAAAATTTCACGAACACCAGAATCCAGATTACACTATAGGTTGTTTCGTTTTATATTGGTTAGTTATTTCTCACGTAACCAATTTCAGCCAATTATGATCTTTATGACAAATTTCGACTTTATCAAAAACACTGGTGTCCACAAAACCTAACATTTACCGTATATACCAGTGGTTCTTAACCTTTTTACTACCATGCCCCCTCTAGGAATTGGTCCTTCCCTCCACTCCCCCCTTCAATCAAAATAACATTCTCAATAACTTCTCAATATTAGCCCATGCTCTCGTTAAGAGAATAACAAATACAATTAGAGAAATTCCTGTTTCTAGGGGGGCGCGCCCCCCCGGTTAAGAACCACTGGTATATACAGTATACAGTGGCGCTCATAAGTATTCGTAAAGAAAATTTAAATTATTTCAGTTATATCCGTCCTTATCTTTTGTATCATGCATAAGATAGTTATGAAACGTTTAACGTTCGTTTTGAAAAAATTTAACAAAAAATTAACTTAACTCCAACATATAAAATTAAACATCAAATAATTTTAGGAAAATAAAAAAAGTTAAAATTCAAAAGTTTTCGTACATTTTCTTACAAAATTATTCGTGAGTCCACCTTTAGCTTGAATGACTTCAATATTTGAATATTTTTCTACGAGGTTTCGACATTTCCCAGTAGAAATTTTAGTCCATTATTCTAAAGAAAATTGTTGCAATTCATTCAGATTCGAAGGATTTCTCTCGCGGAGACCTTTCTTCAAATCAAACCATAAATTCCGATTAAATCGAGATCTGGGCTTCGACTGGGCCACTCGAGAAGTTTGAAATTCTTTTGTTGAAGCCGCTTACTTTTATGTTTTGGATCATTATTGCAGTATCCAATTGCGACCCATTCGCAACTTCCAAATTTCCTGATATTACTTCGAATTCAAGATTCTATTGATGGCGACGAGCTTTCCCGGACTAGAAGCACTAAAGTATCCCCCAAAAAACAAAATACCACCACCATGTTTAACTGTTGGAAGGATGTTTGTTTCCTCGAATGCGGTATTTGATTTTCGCCAAACATACCGTTGCTCGTTGTTCCCAAATAATTCAATTTTGGTCTCGTCTGACGAGAGAACTTTCTTCCAGAATGCAGATCCATCACTTTGATGGTTCGTGGCGTAACTTAAACGAACTTCTTTGGGCGCTTTTCGCAGCAGAGGTTTTCTTCGTGCAATTCTTCCATGCAAACTATTCTTTCTCAATGTACGACGCGCAGTAGAGGAATGGACATCGATCTTAGACAGTCTTAATATTTGGCAAATAACACCCGCAGTCACTCGTGCATTCGCAGCAGCCATTCTTTCAATCCATCTAGCTGTACGTTTTGATTGTTTCGAAGCTTTTCCATTTCTTTATAACTGCATCAACCGACTTAAATGGAATTCGAAGTTCTCCTCTCTTCCTACAACTCTTTCCAGACTCGTGTGTAGCAATAACAGATTTCCTAAAATCTGCAGACAGCTCTTTACCATGACGACCCACTGCTTACTAATGGTTTGTACAGTCATCCATCTTCCAAGAAGATTCACAGAGAAAATTCTAGAATTCAGAATTGCCAACAGTCTCTAATCAATAAACAGCCAACTACTGATCATTTTTTTTTTAATTCTTCAAGCCTAAGGTGGACACAAAGTTTTAAATAATTTGTAAATAAGTGTACGAAAACTTCTGCATTCTAAATTTTTTATTTTCTTAACATTTTTTGATGTTTTACATTATATGTTGGAGTTTAACTAATTTTTATTTGTTAAATTTTTCCATACGAACGGTAAACTTTTTATAACTATCCTATGTTGGTACAAAAGATAAGGACGAATATAACTGCAATATTTCTCTGTACGAATAGTTATGAACGCCACTATATATAGGCCTATATATATATACACACACACACACGAGACGGGTTTGTTCCTAGGGAAGCGGCATTTCAGGAGAATAAAATGACAAACGCTTGAACTAACATTCTTTAATTACCAAACGTTTCGGGAGACCCAATTCCCATTTTCACTGGTAGTCACAACTTAGTTTTTAGTTCAATAGCTGAACCATAATCATTCAAAGTAAGTGTATTACTAAAAATGTAAAATGATTCCATAAGTCTTAGATCAGTTTCACGAGTTAGCTTACAAAGGATTAAAAATCCTTTTCAATCCTTTGTAAGCTGACTTGTGTAAGCTAACTTGTGAAACTGATCGAAGATTTATGGAGTCATTTTAAATTTGTAGTAATACACTTACTTTGAACGTTTGTCATTTTGTATATATATATATATATATATAGTGTCACTGTGTATCCCGTTTATAAGCGTGCATATTGAGATTAATGTGAAAAAGCGGATTATAGATGTTAGAAGACGAATCAAATCATCTTTCATGTACCGCATATTAAAATTCACGTGGTGTGGCATCTCGGCGGAAACTAAACTGGATCTATGCGTGTCACTATATTTAAACTGGTCGAGAAGCTGGATGGTAAATTGGATACGAAAAGAATGGTTTCTTTAAATGCGTGTTGGGATCAATACTGTTGCAGGATCAATTTGGCTATATAAAACAAAGTCATTTCAAAAAAATTATAAAATCAAATTTCGAAGCGAAAATTTTGATTAAAATTTTTAAGAGAGTCGGTGAAAATTAATTCATTTTAACCCTCTACCGCCGGATGGGTCGAATACGTACCGTTTCAAATACATGCATTTAACCGTGTAAAAACGTTCGGCGTTGGAGTTAAAAGGGTGAGTCGTACCTAAATAACATGTTCTAAATTTAAAAAATGATTAGGGGGTCTACTGAAATTTGGTACGCGGGATATTTATT
Source organism: Bathynomus jamesi (assembly GCA_023014485.1). NCBI lineage: Eukaryota > Metazoa > Arthropoda > Malacostraca > Isopoda > Cirolanidae > Bathynomus > Bathynomus jamesi. The sequence goes on from JAJOZX010000517.1 coordinate 1,247,463, forward strand.
ATATATGTTACAGGGAATCTGTGTAACTAGGGATTTCATGAAATCCCTAAAATGTTCAGGGATTTCATGCAAGGTTAAAATAGTGACATTTTCGTTAGTTTTAATGAAAATATCACGACTTAATCTAACCAATCGTCAAGGGCGTACAGTTGACCTAACCGGGCATTCAATACTTTTCGCGTAGGTTTAACGAAAATATCACGACTTAAACGTGATTACATGAAATCCCTAAACATTTTAGGGATTTCGTGAAATCCCTAGTTACACAGATTCCCTGTAACATTTAGATATAACGAGTTGATTTGTTACAATATCTGCATACAGTAAGACTCGGTTATCTCTCTTCTTTAAATTTAAAGTGTAGTGGTTAGCGTCGCTGACTACGAATCCATCGGCCCCGGGATCGAGACCCGCTGACGGCAGCCGAAGCGCAGCAAAACCCAGTTGTTCATCTTTCCACACAATAAAGAAAGTGGTTGGTAGATAAATGGGTACCCTAGGTGGCCTAGTGGTTAAGACGCTGGGCTGCTAGAGGGGTGTGGTTCGGTTTCCACGTTAAACTGTAGGTCTAAGGTGGAGTGAAAAGCTTGCCCTTTGTCAGAATGAACAATTCGGGCGGAAGGTAACCAAAGGTTAAAGGTTAAATTGTAACAACTACTGAGTAAAATAATATCAAAAGTGTGCACTAATTTTTCCGACTTGTAAATGGATTGTTTCCGTCTTTACCAAAGTGATCTCACCTCTCTAACATCATCGTCATAAGAACCTCATCCAAATACTTCGTCCGCAGAAAGTTTCATTCGCTCAATTAATTTAACTTAATTTAACCTAACTAAGCCAAACCTACCCTTAAACTGATCCTAAATATAAAAAGTGGATAAAATGTCACGGAGACGAAATGCCTTTAGCTACTTATTGTATATATATATATATATATATATATATATATATATATATATATATATATATATATATATATAGTGCCGTATTAAGGATTTTGGTCCCTGGGGCCAAAATATCTTGGGGTCCCTCAACAAGACAAATCTTCGAGTCATGTAAATTAATAAAACCATTTATTTCTAAATCAAGTAATGCAAGTTTTACACAAATACCAAGCTGCTACAATTACACCAAACCAATTACAAGTCCACTACTAATCTACCAAAGTTGGTCACAAAATCATCCACCACCAGTATACAAAAGTTTTTTGAGCTGCTGCATATCACTAAATTTTCCAATCACAAGCTCAGTATTTAAATTCTGCAAAATATTCTTTTCTATGCATAACAATGGCAGACTTTGCAATTTCTTTTAGGTTAGCATTTGACGTTTAACATTTTTAATCATGCTCAAATGAGAAAAAGAACGCTCCGCAGTTGCATTTGACATCATCAAACACAAATAAATGCGATAAGCAATGAAAGCATTTGGGAAAACAGCCCTCAATTTGTGAATTTCCTGTAGTACTCCTAATGGGCGAGTGTCAGCTAAAGCGTTTTGTTTGACAAACAGTACAAAATGCTGAAACTCAAATGGGAAGCTATCCTCAAAATCATTTGGGTAATGGACTAGTCAGATTTTTTGTTGCTTTTGATGATTCCTCTGAAGTTAGTTGAGAGATATTGTTGAGCATTCCAAATTTATCATTGATATCATTATAAACATCGGCCCCTAAAACAGCTGGGGCCTGGCCCCCCTGGCCCCCCCTAATACGCCACTATATATATATACACTCGTATATGCAATAACCCAATAGGCAGCAACTTGACAATTTTATTTCACTGTTTTTTGATTCATTTTACCTGTTAAGCGTCACACTTTTCACTTTTATATGCACCGATAGACGATATAACTCGTCGATAACGCTTAACAGGTTAACAAGAGCAATTGAGGGAAAATGGAAAAAACAGGTATTTGAAAACAAAAGGCTTTTGAAACTGACTGTGACTGAAATACTTTCTCTGAGACATCTGTGCATGGTTTTGCATTCGAATTTGTACATAATTAATTAATTATACGTTCGTTGACGTTAGAAAACAAACTGAAAAATTAGAAACAAAATTGTCTCGTGTGTATGGAGTGAATGTATATATATAATATATATATATATATATATATATATATATATATATATATATATATATATATACAGTATATATATATATATTTTAACTGCAAACACGCAGTATAATTAACGTAAAGAACGACGCTTGTATAGGAGAATATTCCGCGCAAGATGAGGAGAGAGAACGAAACAATGAAAAAATGAGGTAACCACCCGGGAATCGAACCCGGGATCTTCCGATTGCCGGTCAGATATGATAACCATTACACCACGGGCCTCACTCGAACAAATGCCGTAATTCTCCTACATACGCGCAGAAACCAATGCCCCAAGGGGGCACCTCCGCATGCCGTAATATTATATATTATATACATTTTAACTGCAAACACGCAGTATAATTAACGTAAAGAACGACGCTTGTATAGGAGAATATTCTGCGCAAGATGAGGAGAGAGAACGAAACAAATGAAAAATATTCTCCGATACAAGCGTCGTTCTTTACGTTAATTATACTGCGTGTTTGCAGTTAAAATGTATATAATGTTACGGCATGCGGAAGGTGCCCCCTTGGGGCATTGGTTTCTGCGCGTATGTAGGAGAATTACGGCATTGTTCGAGTGAGGCCCGTGGTGTAATGGTTATCATATCTGACCGGCAATCGGAAGATCCCGGGTTCGATTCCCGGGTGGTTACCTCATTTTTTCATTTGTTTCGTTCTCTCTCCTCATCTTGCGCGGAATATTCTCCTATACAAGGGTCGTTCTTTACGTTATATATATATATATATATATATATATATATATATATATATATATACTGTGTGTATATATATATATCATGCAGAAGTATAAGAATCATGCAGCAGAGATCTCTGCTGAAGTTCTGAAATTACCGAAAGATGAAAACAAAACGCGGAAAATTCAATTATCCATCAACACTCGCTTTGGCATCAAATGGAAAATGAAGAATTGTATAGAACCCCGTACTAGGAGGAAACTATAATAAATAATATGAACGTTATCTTGAAAGCAAGTAGTCGTACTCGCATATATGTCAAGAACAGTAATCTGGGTGAACGAATTCTGAAATTAAGTTATAGCCTAATAGCTTAACAACACGCATACGCTGGACTATAGCGTTAATATGTACATCAAAATTTAACTTGAGGTGCGTCAAAATGTGTTCGTTTTACATCGCTTCGTTGTTGGCAAATAATGAAAGAAACGTTCCTTTTACTTCTATGAAAAAGCTTTAAGGTAGTTTAGATGAACTCCTACTTATAGATAACAATACAGGGTGCTTCAAAAAATGTTACCACTTATATGGGGCTAATATCTCATTGCTTATCACTTATAGTTTTTTGTTGTTTTGTTTATGTACTGTAAATATTTGCGTGTTTATTTGCTTGTTTTTTAATACTATTGTTTTTTCAGGGATTGTGCGAGTGATTGATGAGTGAACCCCATTCAGTGAAAATGGTTACGAGGTTTACATTAGAGCAACGCAGAAATTTGCGTTGCTTTAATGTAAACCTTGTAGCAATTTCCATTGAATGGGGTTCACTCATTAATCACACGCACAATCCCTGTAAAAAACGACATTATTATTGAAAAACAAGCAAATAAACACGCGAATGCTTACATAAACAAAACAACACAGACTATAAGTGGTAAGCAGTGACATATTAGCGCCATATAAGTGGTAGCATTTTTTTGAAGCACCCTGTATTTGAGCCTAAAAGAATTAGCGCATTCGAAAGGTATACACGTTTTGGCACAAATGAAACGCACACATTTTGGTACATGCGTAAGTTAAATTGTGCCAACTCCTGGATTATTGATTATTAATTATTATTATTATTATTATTATACCAGCACCATATGCAGTCGAACCCCCGAACTAATGTTATCACTTCGCTTATAGGAAAACAATGTTACCTACTGAGCTACGGACGCTGACCGCAAACGCTATATGGTACTCGATGCACACCGCGTCCTCGTTATTGCGACACTCATTATAATTGAAACCCAGACACCTATCTGACTTTAGACAAAATTTAAACACTTCCAGAATTAATAATATACTGAAAGAAGTCATGCAGCTATATGCGGCATTAACAATATAGTGCGAAGACAGGAACTGAACAATCCCACATATCCTTTTCACTGGACGAGATGGTATGGTTGACACTTTTCCAAGAATCGGGTAAAATGAAGAGGTTTGCATGACTTTGAATTAAAAGAATGCCGCATGTACAGATACATAAACAAAAGGGGATGCGAGTTCCAAGGTCATCGATTCTCTTCAACATATATAATATATATAGTCATGCATCTCGTGATATCGTCATGTATGCGATGAAAACTTTTGATTCAGTTAAGGAAACCAAGTGTGTGTGTGTGTGTGTGTGTGTGTGTGTGTGTGTGTGTGTGTACTCTTATCTTTAAAATAATGACTGCGTCATGAACCCATTGCCTACTCCAAATAAAAGATTAGATGGATGATGTTTGAAAATGTGGGGTGGAAATAACTATTTAAAATGTGGGGGTAGGGGGGGGGGAGAGAAGAATGAAGGGGGAGAAACAAAATAACATCGCAGTGGAATTTAGAAAGAGGGGGTAAGGGGAGAAAAGACCGGCGAGAGAGAGAGAGAGAGAGAGAGAGAGAGAGGAGAGAGAGAGAGAGAGAGAGAGAGAGAGAGAGAGGATGTGAAGTTGGGGGAAAAAAATTTATTCTGTCGGTGATGCGCGGGACAGAAAGTTTGTTGTACGTGATCAAATTGGGCGTTCAGGATTTCGAGTCGGACGCTTTTTGTTTTCTCATTTCTATTGTTTTTTTTGTGTTTTTTTTCTGTTTTTAAGAGGTGTCCTTAAATTTATTTCCAACTATATATATACACACACACAGAGTATATATATTAATATATATTACTATGCATCACTATTTATTTATTTATTTATTTATTTATTCATTCATTCATGTACTGAAACCAATTTCTCATTCCAAATGAAGTGGGCACAGTGCCTATGACGTCACTCGCTCTTCCGCATCCGCGCAAAGTAAAACGTCCAGATCCCAGCTGCTGGAATCCCACTGTTTGTGCAGTGCTGGGAGCCAGCATTGCGCAAACGATGGAACTTCTTTATCTGAACTGCCACGATCACAACCGAAATCGAAAGCGTGAATACAAGGATTTATGCAGGAGAGAGGATGGAAGCCTCAATTCATACAAGTGGACAAAGCTCTCGCTCGCTCGCTCGCTCTCTCTCTCGTCATTACAGGACTGCTAAGCAAAAAAGCTTTATTTGGGAAAGAAGTGATCTAAATTATTTTAAATCATAATGTAAAATTCAACTCTTATCAAATACAGGCAAAAAAAAAGGATTGTCTTCATAATCAATGAAGGTTATAATCAGTCTGAATTTTGAGTTAAAAATTATATATAAAGGGTGATCCAGAGAAATGGGACCCAAAAGAAACCCCTGTAACTCTTAAAGTATAAGTCCTTTTATAAAATCATACGCATCATTCGAAAGAGGATAGTTACAAGTTTGTACAGGATTGTATAGGTTTTGACAATACAAGACAAGATAAGATACAAAACAAAATAAAAGTGTTAGTTAAAACTAACCCTTCAAGATGACTGCATGGACTGTGGAACAGCTGCGTTTCATAACTGAGCAATATTATTATGAGCATGGAAGAAGTGTAGTTTCAGCTCAAAGATCTTTCAAGACAAATTTTCAGATGTCAAAATCACCTTCTAAGAGCTGAAACTACACTTCTTCCATGCTCATAATATTGCTCAGTTATGAAACGCAGCTGTTCCACAGTCCATGCAGTCATCTTGAAGGGTTAGTTTTAATTAATACTTTTATTTTGTTTTGTATCTTATCTTGTCTTGTATTGTCAAAACCTATACAATCCTGTACAAACTTGTAACTATCCTCTTTCGAATGATGCGTATGATTTTATAAAAGGACTTATACTTTAAGAGTTACAGGGGTTTCTTTTGGGTCCCATTTCTCTGGATCACCCTTTATATATATATATATATATATATATATATATATATATATTATATATATATATATATATATATATATATATATATATATATATATATATATATATAATTTTGGTAGGGTGTTGTGAAGAACTGCATGCCTGTGGTTGCCTCCTATATACAAAACAAACATTATATTACCAGTTTTAATGTACATACTACGTGTGTAAGAGTTGTTCTGCACAGGAATGTATACAAGAGATATTCGATGCCTATTAGCTTAATTAATTAACTGCGAGCTAACAGAATTCGCAATGGAATTGTATCATTTCAGGAATCTGAAAAAAATCCTATAAAATATAACTTGACTATTTTTACATTTGAAAACAAGTTTCACCTATGGCATGCCAGTCGACCATCCTAAATTGTGGGCATGCATGAGACCTAACTCTAATATACAGTAATAACTTATGGATATCTTAAGGCCACACAAATACGGCCCATTGCGCTAACTCCTTCATTATCATTATTAGTCTATTATTATTACCAGCACTATCGGGGTTCGAATCTCCGACCTCAGTGTCTTCACTTATTATATATATATATATATATATGCCTATAAAGAAACAAGAAATAAACATTAGGATTTAAGACAATCACAACATATACAAATATATAGCAACCATATATATATATATATATATATACTGTCCACGCAAGATAGTCACGAATTTTGACGTCACAGTAAAGCATGCGATAACATATACGATCGTAATACAACTGGAGTAAAAGTGACGTCACATATAGCGTGAACCAATCAGCGCGTTCCATGAAACGTGCCCGTGGAAGCGAGACGTGATCTTGTTGCTAACGTGTCTGAGCGTGTTGGCGACTTGGGAAGGGAGCTAATTCGTGACATACTCGTAAAGGAGAGGAAAGAAGGCTTGGTTATCGAAGGGGGAAGAAGGAGAGTTCGTGTCTAATTCCTCTGTGGCTTTCACACTTCTTTAAAGTATCGCAAATTTATAACGTTCACTACCAAACTTTAAGAACATGATCAATGTCACTTCTGGAAATGACCTTGAACTTCTAGACACACACACACTTGCATACAAACACGCACGTTTAACTTCCCTACAGAACCGCGACATTTTCGCACTTTCTTACATATTCAGTATCGCGACACTCACCTACTTTTAAAAACTAACAACACTGACCAAACTTAATTTAACTTTACCTAACCTAGCGTAATCTCAATTATATCCTTTTTTTGTGATAAAAGATAATTCACCGCGACACCTCAAATGTCGGGATACGCACGTTTGGGTCGCGACGGGCTGTGTGTGTCGAAGATCGTCACGATTCCGTAGTTAACATATATAATATATATATACAGGGCGTCCCAAAAAAATGCATACACACTTTAAATACTTATAAAGGCAGTGTTTATTAAAATACATTTCATTTTCAAAATGTAATAGAATCTACAGACATTATTTAATTGTTTTGTCAACGCCTGTTTTCAAACTGACGTCCGTTCTGGTCCAGGCACTGCTGATAACGCGAAGCAATGGAATCGCAAACATCACGAAACATTTCGTTTGGTATTTGTGTGCATTCTCGTTCAATGGCTGCTCTCAATTCAGCGACTGTTGCAGGTTTTATAGCGTAGACTTTGTCTTTTAAGTATCCCCATAAAAAAAAGTCTAGTTGTGTGAGGTCTGGTGAACGCGGAGGGTATTCTACGAAACCCCTTCGTCCAATCCACATCCACATCGTGCCAAGTACCACTCGCAATACTCCACTCTTCGGTCCGGATCATCTTCATTAATAGCATGGACTAATCTTGGAATGTAACTTTTCCATTGACAGCGCTTCAAAATGCGTTGGACAGACGATTCTGAAATTCCTACCTCACGACTCGCTTGCCGCACAGATTTTCTTGGACTTTGGTGATACGTTTCCAGTACTCTTTCCTGCTTTGTGGGGCTTGTCGATGTCCGTGGTCTTCCGGAACGCTTCTTGTGGACATTCTGAACAGTTCCATCGGCTTCAAACTTATCTCTAATTCGAGTGATGGTAAGTCGCGTTGGTGGATCTGTTTGAAACTCCCTCCTAAACTGTATTTGCACTTCAACTGCGTTTTCACACTTCCAGTAGCATTTTAGAATGAATTTCCTTTGTTCAAAGCTTAGTCTGACTGCCATTATTAATTCTAATGGGTTTAACTTGGAAAGAAAGAAACATCAATTGAGCTATCAGCTGTTAAAGTGTGTATACATTTTTTTGGGACGCCCTGTATATACACACACACGTGTGCATCTCCACATAAGCCAGGAACTAACATTTTTAAATCGATATATCTAAAAACAAGTTAACCAAACCTAATTTAACCTAATCTAACCAAGAAGGGCGTCGTAATAAGTGTTTCGAGCACAGTTAAGGTATCGAAGTTATTAAACGGTGGGGTACTCCTTACTCTAGTCTTGCCTAACCGAACCAAACCTTAACTAACCTAATTAGAACTAACGTATCTTTATTCCGACGTTAAACAGGTTTTTAGATTTTTAATATACATTTTTTAATGTTCCAAAGTACCAAACGTGTTACCTCACAAAATGTTACCCCACTATACCCTCGAATTTCCCAACTTCATACAACGAATGAAGACGATTTTTCAAGATTTTATATTTGTTAATCAACGTGGTCGTGTTTGCTCGATCTACAAAAATCTTCATAATCGAGTTTGAATAACGGATCTTAATCCGTTTTCATACATAAATATAGATGTTACGAACAGACTGTTCGTGGAAGAAGGAACTTGTGAGAAAATTAAATTCCCTTAGTCCGAAAAGTAATGGTAAATGACAAATACCAGTTTTTTTCTTTTCCACCATGGAAACCCAACGTGGGCAACGGGTCACAATCTTGAACCTCTGAGAACAAAATTATTTTCCATCAGAGTTGGGGATATTCCTCGTCTAGCTTTTAGTTTGGGAACACGACATTTTTTTTCCTTCCCTAATTTCCACTGTTGTTTCGGTGGTTTAAGGTTCAAAGTGAGGTTAGGGATAAGGTTCTCTATTATTTTCCAGCTGTAAATAATTGTGTACTTCTCCTCTTCTTCTTCTTCTTCTTCTTCTTCTTCTTCTTCTTTCCACCGAATATAAATTTAATTCATGTAATATTTTCAAGTAATTTAGTTCTCTGCATTTACTGACATATATATATTATATATATATATATATGGTGTCTCGGAAGTCGCGCACCATAGGCTTTATTTAGATTTACGAGGTTTACGAGTCGAAATGGTTTATAAGTGATGTTTAATTACAATATATGTTAATGTTAGATTTGGATAATGTTCGAATAATAAAATTAATAGTAAGTACAGTTAATAAAAAAAAGCTATCTTAAAATAATTAAATTGAATGAAGCTACACTAGCCAATGGTGCGCGACTTCTGAGACACCATTGGCTAATGTGGCTTCATTCAATTTAATTATTTTAAGATAGTATGTACGGTTAATCAAAAAACTATTAATTTTCTTATTCGAACATTATCGAACATATATTATAATTAAACATCACTTATAAACCATTTTACATCATGCGAATATCAGACAATATTAAAAAAAGATATAATTCGGTAGCTGTTGTTGCTAAAGTATACACACACACACAAGGTTATAGGGAAAAGTTTGTCCTAAAAATATATGTACAAGTAAAGTTTGCCGGTTCGTAGTACGGTGTGTCTTCCGCCAAACTTGAGTTTTACCTCCTATAAAATGATAGAGAGGAATGTTATGCAATGTTTAAAAAAAAAAAAATATGCAGAAAATGCCACCCACAATTAACAGATCATCCCACAATCAATCTAAAATGAAGATGCTATGAACGCACTCACCCCACACATTATTATATATATATATATATATATATATATATATATATATATATATATATATATATATATATATAATATATAATGTCATTGGATGTACGAGATATTGAAAAATATATCAAGTTGGGATGCCATCATAAGAATATTAAAATATGATTTTTCTCCCGAAGCTTATACGACTATCCAATATTTAAAATAGAAAATGAATTTTATCGTCTATTCATAATATTCTTCCCTGGTTTATGTATTTACAGTACAACCAAAATGTGATATAAGGAAAAAATGTAGGCGGAGTTTATACTGTTAAGTGGGCGGGGCTTAAAATGTTTCCAGCTCCGTTATTGGTTGTTGAAAACCAGGTTTAAAGGATAGTCCTCCAGCCTAAAGTTGAGCAACTGAGTAATAAAGAATAAATAGTTTAGTTTATATTTTCTTTTTTTATCCCCTTCAAATAACTTTCTTCAATTCATTTATTATTTATTGTATATTTTATATATTATAAATTATATTTAGCACCATATGTCTCACGCACACACGCATACATACAAATAAATTTAAAAAAAAAATTATAGTATATATATATATATTATATATATATATATATATATATATATATATATATATATATATATATATAATCTTGATAACCTTGGTTTTGCTTTCATCCGAATTGTTCATTCTGACGAAGGTCAAGTTTGTTGCTCCACCTCAGACCTATAACAACGTGGAATCCAAACCACGACCCACCACGGGTTGTCAGAAATTATAGTCTTCATCCATACTCGATCTCGCTACCTCCCGATCAGCGGCCCGGCGTCTTAACACTAGGTTGCTCAAAGTATCTATTAATCTACCAACCAATTTATTGGGTACTGACGTATTATCGGGACTACCAAACTTTACATATTATCGGGACTACCAAACTGTTTATTATGTATTTTTGCTCTCGTCATTTTCGTTTAAACTAACGAAAATATCACAACTTAACCTAACCAATCATCAAGGGCGTACAGATGACCTAACCGGCATTCAACTGAATGCCCGGTTAGGTTAACTGAATGCCCGGTTAGGTTAATTGAATGCCCGGTTAGGTTAATTGAATGCCCAGTTAGGTCAACTGTACGCCCTTGATGATTGGTTAGGTTAAGTTGTGATGTTTTCGTTAGTTTAAACGAAAATGAGGGCAAAAATACATAATAAACAGTTTGGTAGTCCTGATAATACATAAGTACCTTTTATTGTATGGAAGGCTGAACACCTGTGCAGCGCCTACCATCGCCAGGAATTGAACACGGGACCGGTGGATTCGTAGTCAGTGATGCTAACCACTACATTATATATACACAGTGGCGGTCATAAGTATTCGTACAGAGAAATATTTAGGATATATTCATCCTTATCTTTTGTACCATGCATAGGATAGTTATGAAAAGTTTACTGTTCGTTTGGAAATATTTAATAAATAAAAAAATTAGTTTAATTCCAACATATAATGTAAAACATCAAAGAATTTGAGGAAAATAAAAAATGTTAAAATGTAAAAGATTTTGTACGTTTACAAAATTATTTAATACTTTGCATGTCCACCTTAGGCTTGAAGAATTTAAAATTTGTATCAGTAGTTGGCTGTTTACTGATTAGAGACTGTTGACAATTCTGAATTCTACAATTTTGAATCGTCATAGAAGACGGATGACTGTACGAGTAATGGATCGTCATGGTAAAGAGCTGTCTACAGATCTTAAGAGATCCATTATTGTTGCACACGAGTCTGGAAGGAGTTATATGAAGATAGGAGAACTTCGAATTCCATTTACGACGTTGCTACACTTATACAGGGTGTTTCAGGAGGAAAGGTCAATACTTCGGGAGGCGATAGTATTGGACATTGTGAGAAAAAAAGTTCATATGAACACGTGTCTAATTCTGGATGGTTACGGAGATAGAACTGTTTGAATCTACAAATATTGTTAATGGTAATCAAGAAAGAGAAACCAATTACTGCTTCTAACATTTAATGTTTAAACATTGGCATTTTGAATGGTATCAGATACAGAAATTACAAATTTGTTACAGTTTACAATAAGTTTTCGAAAATCCCACCATCAACCTCAATGCAGTTTGCAACTCGTGTGCGAAGATCGCGTGTTGTTCGTCTGAGTTGATCTTCACGTTCCTTTATGCGGGCAGCAGCATCCAAAATGCGCGCGAGCAAGTCGTCTCGTGTATCTACCTTTCTTTTGTAAACTTTACTTTTCATCCACCCCAACAAACTATAATCTAACGGAGAGAGGTCTGGAGACCTTGGTGGCCATTGAATGGGACCACCGCGGCCGATCCATCGACCAGGGAAAGTTTGATTTAGGTACTGCATCACCAGACGGGTAGAATGTGGAGGAGCTCCATCATGCTGAAAGTACATACCAGCGCATGTAGCCAAAGGAACATCCTCCAATAGTCCTGGCAATTCATTTTGCAGAAATTCTAGGTAACTTTGTCCTGTAAGACGATTCTCTAAAGTAACAGGGCCAATCAGCTGATCATCGATGATACCGCACCGCACATTGGCAGAGAAGTGATGTCGAAAATTTGTTTCCACAGTGGCATTTGAATTTTCGTCTGACCACCGATGAGAGTTACGAGTGTTGTTGATACCGTCACGGGTGAAAGTAGCTTCATCAGTGAACAGTATTAATCGAAGCAATCGACGATTAGCATTTACCCAATGACAAAATTCCAATCGCATGGCAGCGTCTCCTGGTTGAAGGTGTTGTACACGCTGTACATGATATGGATGCAAGCCTTCCTCACGTAATGTTCGCCATACTCTTGTGTGTGGTACACCGAGACGTGTAGAAATTCTTCGTGAGCTAGTAGTAGGACTACGCTCTACCAACTGAAGAATGTTTTCCAATTCATCCACATCTTGTTGACCTTCACGTTCAGATGAAACATGAGCGCTGGGAAGCGTACCAATCTCACGCAATGTGTTGAAAACCCTGGTAAACACTCTTCGATCCGGAATTCTGTGGTTCGGAAACCGTCGACGGTATTCTGCAACAGCAGCTGTTGCACTTCCATCGCAAAAACCGTAGACATACACCATATCTGCATATTCGGCATGTGTGAAGGTGTGTGGCATTCTTAACACTGTTTCAAACACCAAACAATGTCACTCACAACAGTCAGCTGTCGATTGGCTTATGTTACATGCTTACATTACAGCTTACATGGTTCAAGGTTATAGAGGAGGGAAGGGGGAGGAAGAGCTGCCCGCGCATCAGATTCAAACAGCTCTGTCTCCGTAACCATTCAGAATAAGACACATGTTTATATGAACTTTTTTTCTCACAATGACCGATACTATCACCTTCCGAAGTATTGACCTTTCCTCCTGAAACACCCTGTAGACAAATGGAGAGGCTTTGGAACAATCAAAACTCTACCAAGGTGTGGAAGACCTCGCAAGATTTCAGAACGTACAGCTAGATGGATTGAAAGAATGGCTGCTGCAAATGCACGAGTGAGGAGTGACTGCAGGTGATATTTACCAAATATCAAGACTGTCTAAGATCGCAAGCCATCCCTGTACTGTACGTTAGTGTAGCGTCATGAGCGATCTGGAGGCATATTTCAGGTTTTGTACAATCAACCTTGCCGACTTCAGAAAAGAAATAAAAAAATTTCTGCAACAAGCAGAACACCACCTTTTTCGCATGTAAAAAATACAAAATTCTTGTTAATTACAGTTGGCAACACTGACTGACATGGTACTTCTGGCAGCTTTCTAATTATTCTCAGTGAGTCATCCCCTGGAATTTCTTAGTTCTACGCTAGCTCGCTTGAGAGAAAAGTGTTTTTTCTGTGGATGGGGTGTTCAAAAACCCCAAGGTACTAACGAAAGGTGCGTTTTGTGATATATACATTATACACATTTCTGTTTTGTTGTGTTTTACATTGTTTATATGTTTATATGTCTTAGGGTATATATATATATATATGCCTATGGATATTTATATACATAATACATGTGTGTGTGCAGTATATTTTTATATATTATTGGTAAACTTATTGTTTACCAATAAACCAAGCCTTAAATATATGTACTCATAATCATATATATTTTTTATTTATACGTTTGTGTTTTTGTTTCAGTGTTCCTGTGTGATACTTGTTGAGTTTTGCTGGTATAATGAGCACGCAAAGAACACGGGGATCTGCCAGCCACATTGTCTTTGGTTCTCCACTATCAGAGCTTCCTTGTCTGAACTTCCAACTCGTATACAAGTTGCAAGGCATTTCCTCTTTTTGAAGGAGACAGATAAACGTAATTGACCACCACAAAGTATGGAGAGCACGGCAGAAGGTACGGAGGGATCTGAAGGAAGCAGTAACTTACCATGATGTGGAAGTCACTGCTTTTTTTTTGATGGGCGGAAAGACATGACACTTGTCAAAGAGAAAAAGGGGAACAAATGGTACAGCACAAAGAAAGTTGAGGACCACTATGTGCTGGTCGGAGAGCCTGGAACCTTCTATCTAAGCCATCTGACACTGGAACGAGGAACTGGCACTGTCATTGCGGATGGACTTCAAAATGCGATTGAAGAAATGAGTATTGCAGACAAGATAATTGCAGTGGGAGCCGACAGCACAGCCACAAACACAGGGCACAGAAGTGGAGCAATACACCTGCTAGAGTGCCGCCTGGGTCGCCCTTTGCACTGGTTCATCTGTAGTCTGCATTTAAATGAACTCCCACTGCGCCACTTGTGCAAGGAACTCATCGGCCCAACAGAATCTGCAACTTGATGGAAAGGACCAATTGGCAAAGCTTTGGCCACATGTGAAAGTTTGCCACTTTCCTCTAGAGGAATTCAAAGTATTGCTGATGGCCACACTCTCCCGGATGTTGACCTTACTGAATTGAGTCGTAACCAAGCCTACCCCTACAGAATGATGAAAGCGATAAGGACTGGTGTCATTAATGACGATTTTCTAAGAGAGAAGCCTGGACCAATCTCCCATGCAAGATGGGTTACAACTGCCAGCAGAATTTGTCGGCTATATGTAGCGATGGCGCAGCCAAGTGATGAACTGTACTCACTCACACAGTTTGTCGTGTGCCACTATGGACCCATGTGGTTTAGGATCAAGTGCCATCCAAGGTGCACAGATGGCCCAAAACATTTTCTGGAGCAAATCAAGCTGCTACGATTACTGCCACCAGCTAGCAAGACTGTCACATGGCCTGTGATCTACAGAAATGCATATTGGGCTCACCCTGAAAATGTTCTACTGGCAATGCTTGCAGATGCAGATCAAGCAAACCGGAAATTGGCCATCGATGTAATCAAGACCATTCGACGAGCTCCCAAACCAGCTCAACAGCAAGTCAGAGAATTTCGGCCACCAAAGATCAAACAAAGTACTCAGAATTTGAAAGATTTACTTCCACCAGTGGAGGAGTGCACAATGGAACTACCACTCACGAAGCAGTTCTCTGTCGAACAACTCGATAAGATCACTGAAGAGCCCCTTGTTGTCCGGATACCATGTCACTCCCAAGGTGTTGAACGCTGTGTTAGGATGGTAACTGAAGCGTCTGGGGCAGTGTATGGAAAGGATTCAAGAGATGGTTACATTAGAGCAGTACTTAAATCCCGTGACTTTATGCCGTCATTCAAAACTAAACAAGATTTTAATGTATCATTTACTAAATAAAACTTTTAATGTATCATTTACTAAATAAAACTATCTAGTCTACCTACCTACCTACAGTGTATATGTTTATTCCAAAAATAAATTTTTCTATTTTTCCTGAAAAGCAGTACATTGTAAGGGGTCAAATGATAGCTCAAACCCTAGGAAAGCAAGTGTCCAAAAGTTATGGGTAACTAGCAATTTTCACATGCGAAAAAGGAGGTGTTGCACTTGTCACAAAAAAATTTTGTTTTCATTTTTTAATTTAGGGAGGTCAGTTGTACAAAACCTGAAATGTGCCTCTTGATCCGTTACACTTTGCCCAATGACGCTACACGCTACTGTACGTCATATACTGGGAAAGAATAGTCTGCATGGAAGAGTTGCACGAAGAAAATCTCTGCTACAAAAAGCGCACAAAGCTCGTTTAAAGTACGCCAAGGATCATCAAACTGATGGATTTGCATTCTGGAAGAAAGTTTTCTGGACAGACGAGACCAAAACTGATTTTTTCGGGAACAACGATCAACGGTATGTTTGGCGAGAATCAAATCCTGTATTCGAGGAAACAAACATCCTTCCAACGGTTAAACATGGTGGTGGTAGTTTGTTTCTTTGGGGATACTTTAGTGCTTCTGGTCCAGGAAAGCTAAGCTTGTAGTCATCAATGGAATTTTGAATTCGAAGTAGTATCAGGAAATTTTAGAAAAAAATGTATTGCCTTCAGTTCGAGATTTGCGAATGGGTTGCAAACGGGTACTGCAACACGATAATGATCCAAAACATAAAAGTAAGACCACCATGAAATGTCTTCACCAAAAGAATTTGAAGCTTCTCGAGTGTCCCAGTCAAAGCCTAAATCTCAGTTTAATCGAGAATTTATAGTTTGATTTGAAAAAAAGGTCTTCGCAAGAAAAACCTTTCGAATCTGAATGAATTGAAACAATTTTCTTCAGAATAATGGACTAAAATTTCTACTCAGAGATGTCGAAACGTTGTAGGAAAATACCCAAAACAAATCACTGAAGTCATTCAAACAAGAGGTGGATTCACATAGTATTAAATAATTTTGTACATAAATGTACGAAAACTTTTGAATTAACTTTTTCCTATTTTCTCCACATTTTGATGTTTTACATGGAGTAAAACTAATTTTTTATTTGTTAAATTTTTCCAAACAAACGGTCAACTTCTCATCCTATGTTGGTACAAAAGATAAGGACGAATATAACTGAAATATTTCTCTACGAATAATTATGAGCGCCATTATATGCAGGGTGTTTATAAAGTCCCTATCTATTTCAGTGAAAACGTAGCAAAAAGGGTAAAATTCAATAACAATATAATAAAAGGCATACATTTAATGAATACTTAAGCATATGATTCTACACGAGTACCATCAGTATCTCTACCGAGTTCGAATCTGTCAGCAGCATTGCGGAACACATTTTGGAGCATAACAGGGGTTATTTTTGTAACTACTGTTACGATACGAACACGTAAATCTTGCAGATCTGTAACCCTCGTCTGATAGACTTTTGATTCGATAAAGCCCCATGCAAAGAAATCCAAGGGCGTTAGGTCAGGAGATCGAGCCACCTAAGGCCTGTTACCTCCACGTCCGATCCACCGATATGGAAATCGTTCATTTAGGCACTCCCGAACAATGTTTGCGTAATGACAAGGTGCCCCATCTTGTTGAAAAGACAACGGTGTTTAAAATGCCATCTGAATGAAGCTGGGACATTTACGTGCTCGTATCGTAACAGCAGTTACAAAAGTAACCCCTGTCATGCTCCAAAATGTGTTCCGCAATGCTGCTGACAGGTTCGAACTCTGTAGAGATACTGATGGTGCTCATGTAGAATCATATGCTTAAGTATTCATTAAATGTATGCCTTCTATTATATTATTGAATTTTACCCTTTTGGCTACGTTTTTACTGAAATAGATAGGGACTTTATAAACACCCTGTATATCGGAGAAAACCGCGATCAACACGGGGACTTAAACAAAGCTTTGAAACTGCAGGTTACCAACAATCCAACAGTGTTTCTACCTGACACGCGAGAAATAAAATTGGTTCTAGTTCTCACCAAAGAAGCTATTAGGAGCGATTCTTGCAGAATCAAAAACAGGCTAATTTTTTGCGTGTTGGACTGTGCCCATATAGTATTATATAATATATATATATATATATATATATATATATATATATATATATATATACACACACAACCTTAATGATGCAATGGAAAGTAATAAAAACTATGATGTAATATACACAGACTTTGCCAAAGCGTTCAACAAGTGTGACCATGGAATCATAATCATAAACTGAAATATATGGGAATAACAGGAAAAGTAGGGAAATGGATATATAATTTCCTTAGTGAGCGACGGCAAGTCGTTACAGTGCAAGGAGCATCTTCATCAGAAGTCCTCAGTTCAGTACCACAAGGAACGGTATTAGCTCCACTACTCTTCATAATCATGCTAACTGACATCGATGAGGACGTTACCAGAGACAGCACAGTAACATTCTTTGTCGATGACACAAAGATCAGTAGAAAAATAAGAAACCCAGAAGATATAGGATCTCTACAAACCGACATAAACAGAATCTACAAGTGGACGGAAGACAACAATATGAAGTTTAACACTGAGAAATTTCAGCTGTTACGGTACAGAAAAGAGAACACCTAAAATCCATAGAATATTATACCCCAAATGGACAGGAAATTCAGAGAAATTCTAAAGCAAAAGATTTAGGGGTTGCAATGACTGATGATACGAAATTTGAAACACAAAATAAGATAGCAGTAAACAGAGCAAAGAGAATAACTGGGCAGATACTGAGAACCTTTAAACGAAGGATAGGAATATAATGATTCCTCTATTGAAAACACTGATCATACCCAAATTGGAATACTGCTCGGTCCTAACATGCCCATATAAAAAAGAAGACATTAGACAGCTAGAAGGGATTCAGAGAAGCTTCACAGCCAAGATCAATGGGTGCAAAGAACTAAATTACTGGGAAAGGTTACGCGAATTGAACCTATATTCACTGGGAAGGAGAAGGGAGAAATGCACCATTATTTACACTTGGAAAATAATGGAGAAACTAGTCCCTAATCTTACTCTGAAACCTGTAACTCCCCAAACAATGGTGGAAAATAGAAAAAGAAGAGTGTGTCGTGTTCCCAAATTAAAGGCGAGACAAGGAACATCCTTAACCCTGAAAGAAAATAGTTTTGTTGTGAGAGGACCAAAACTGTTTAATCAGCTGCCCAAAGACCTAAGGAACACGAGTGGTGCTGCGGTGGGCATCTTCAAAAGATTAGACGCCTGGTTCAGAACAATCTTCGATGAGCCGGACGTACCTGGCTATGTGAGGTGGAGAGTACAAGAAACCAACTCACTACTTCACCAGGCCAACTCGAGAGGAAGAGCGACAAACTTGACCTTCGTGAAATGAGGAATCATCGCACGGAACATTTGAAAGATTGAAAGGTACTTATACCTTAACCAACAGTCTAAAGTTACGGTGAAAGTTGATTATGAATCAGTATGTTACACTGTATATATAATAATAATAATAATAATAATAATAATAATAATAATAATAGCTAAGTTTACCATCCAGGAAGCTCGAGCATCAATAAGGTGAGCAGCCAACTCAATCCTACCAAGGTGCCAGCACGAGGAAGCGAACCAGAGCCTCACAGCTCAGAGTCCGCTTCGTAACTACTGATACATAGTTTAAGGAGGAGATTGTAGACACCAATCGATCAGGGAAGTACTCCGGGGGGGGGACGTTAGACAGAAGTTAGGGAGTGCTGGAACTCCCGTTTCTCCTGTCACTGTCCTCCTCAGCTGATCTTTTTCCGTGTTTCATCTACCCTGTGAGCAGTCCAGCATGCTCTCAAACACACACTTCTCTCCCTATTCCTCACTACATACACGTGCATTTTACACACTACATAATCTTTTCAAAATTTAAAAAAAAAAATGGCAAACTTCTAGAGCCTCGGAGTCCCCCTGGGGAAGGAACCATAAATGTCCTCAATTCTGGCTCCCCCCGTGCCGATACCGGGAACGCAGACCCGGGCAGCGGGCTGGATCTACTACCGCCCATTCGAGATGTTCTGGGCCTCTGTCTGATTCACTTTTCATAAACATCTGCAACATTCGTGGCCTTGACTCAAATTTTCAATCTGTTGAACACCACCTCTCCTCCTCTAAACCTCCTTTTCTTTTCCTCACTGAAACTCAGGTGTCTGGGACAACTGACAGCAACCCCTTTTCTGTACCCTCTTACTTTCTCTATACTCAATTTCACTCCAAAGGTAAATGTTGCATATACTGAACTGTATGTACGTAATGACCTAATTTATTCTCGTATTCCCGAACTCGAATCTTCCGAATTCTATACCCTTTGGCTACGGCTTACATGCCAATCTCAAACTAAATACATCTGCGCTGTTTACCTTTCTCCTAATTCTACTGACTATCCAAAATTCTTTGACTACCTCACTTCCATAGTGGAATACATTCTTTCCCGCTGATTGGGAAGCCCTTAGGCAGTACTACTGCAATTTCCCATGAAATGATTACTGCTTCCGTGCAGTGGTGGGTAAAAAGTAATCGATTACAAATAAAAATTACTGATGTCTGGAAAGTAAAGTAAGCACACCGGACAAAAAATTAGTCACCCCTCTCAGAATGTACCTAATAACGTGTGACGGCGCCTCTGGCCTTGATAACCGCACGAATCCGGCGAGGCAGAGACTCTACGAGGTTGTGCATGTACTGAACATCGATTTGCTGCCACTCGTTCATCAGCCGGTCCCGAAGTTCCGCCAGAGTCCGTGGGTGTGTATTCCTGCGCTTCACTTTCTGTTTCCAGCCTGAACAACACCTTCGACGCATTCAGGATTAAAGGCTTCATTGGACCTGCGATGTACTCGTCGCCTCCCATCATTGGAGAACAAACAAAAACGGGACTCATCGGACCAAATTACACGTTTCCAATCTGCCGCAGTCCAGTTTTTGTGCCTCTGAGCCCATTTATAACGTGCCAATTTGTGACTTGCTGTTAACAGCGGCCTCTTCCGTGGTACCCTGCTCCAGATGTCCATCGCATGCAGTTCTCGTCGCAATGTCCGTTCGGAAATTGGTCGCTGGAGAACCTCATTGGTTTCTTGGAGCAATTGTTCTCTGGTTTGAAAACGATTTGCAGTTACTAGACGAGAAACATGGCGGCGGCCCCTATTGTCGAGAATTGTTTTCCGGCCACAGTTACGCCGTCGATTGTCAGTTGATTGCGAACTACACCACTCTTTGTAAACTCGCTGGACAGTACGCGTTGACACACCAACAAATTGGGCTACTTCAGACATTTTGTGTCCGTGGGCTCTGCCAAACACGATGGCTCCTTTTTGCCACTGAGTAACGTTTGCCTCACGACCCATTTTGCAGACTATATCCAACACACACTTTGTTCTTCACCACCTCACGAAACAGATCTGATCCTGTGTGCTACGTCACCGCTACTTGTCACTTACCAATGCTACATCAGCGCCCTCTGTGTGACCTTGAACTTCCTACTATCGGTGCTATTAGGGGTGACTAATTTTTTGTCCGGTGTGCTTATAAAGTAGAAATTACTTCTCTGGATTAATTATATTATAATTAATCCAGAGAAGTAATTTTTACTTTGTTCTTTCAGACATCAGTAATTTTTATTTGTAATCGATTACTTTTTGCCCACGACTGCTTCCGTGGCTGGGATCCTTTTGAGTGTGCTGAGCGCATCACAGAGGCGATTCTCTCGGGCATGGAAGCGTACGTTCCATGTTCTATTCCTACTACTAATGCAAAAATCCTTCGTTTAACTTTACTTGTTCTAATGCTATCCGCAACAGAAAGGAAGCTTTCAGAAGGTACCGTCGCCATCCAACTCCTGACTCTCACTCAGCTTATATTTCTGCCCGGAATCGTGCAAAATCTGTTCTTCGACTCGTAAAAAATTTCTACATCCGACAAAAATGTGAAAATCTATGCAATTCTAATTCTTCTCGCTTTCTGGCATCTAGCTAAGAACCTCTTCAAACAACTTTACTTCCTCTTCTTTCCCTCCTCTTTTCCATTCCGACGGCTCAGTTGCCGTCTCTTCTCCTGACAAAGCTGAACTCTTCGCTTAAACTTTCGCTTACAATTCAACTCTGGGCGATTCCAGTGCTGTTCCTCCATCTCCTTCCCCTCTGACTTTATGTCAGAAATTAGAATCTCTTCTAAAGATGTTTTTTCTGCCCTATCTGGGCTCAACTCTAGGAAGGCGTATAGTCCTAATGGTGTTACTCCTGTTGTTCTTAAGAACCGTGCTTCTGCGCTGACACCCTGCATAGGCAAACTCTTTCGTCTTTGTCTCTCATCTGGTACTTCTTCCTGCTAGAAGTTCACTTTTATTCAGCCTGTTCTAAAGAAGGGTGACCGCTCTCAACCCTCGAACTATCGTCCAACTGCTTTGATTTCTTGCCTTTCCAAAGTTTTTGAATCTATCCTTAATAGGAAGATTCTTAAACACCTTTCTTCTCACAATCTTCTTTCAGATCGTCAGTATAGATTCCGCAAGGGACGCTCTACTGGTGATCTTCTTGCATATCTCTCTGACTCTAGGTCATCCTCCTTTCGGGATTTCGGCGAAACTTTTACTATTGCGCTAGACATATCGAAAGCTTTTGATAGAGTTTGGTAAAAATCTTTAATTTCCAAACTGCTCTCCTTCGGTTTCTATCCTTCTATCTGTGTCTTTATCTCTAATTTCCTTTCTGGCCGATCGATAGCTGCAGTTGTAGATGGCCAGTGTTCTTCTCCTAAAGCTATTAACAGTGGTGTTCCGCAGGGTTCTGTCCTGTCACCCACTCTTTTCCTTTTATTTATTGATGATCTTTTAATTCGCACTTCCTGTCCTATTCACTCCTATGCCGATGATTCCACTCCACTTCTCCACCCGCTTCCCAAAGCGTCCCTCACAGCAGTCACCATGATTCGCGTTGGACGGCTGTGGGACACCTGTTCACCTGTTCATCGGTTTTCTCTTAAAGGGCATTCAAAATTTTTACTTTTACGTATTAATTTATATCATAATTCAGAGTCCTGGAAACTTTTTTCAGAAAAAATATATGAACTTGACCATAAAATAAATTAAAAATTTTTGCCTACAACCGTACCTTTTTTTCTTAAAGGACCCAGGCGGAGCCGGATCGTGTTGTAGATACGTTTCGTAATAGCGTTGAAGAAACTCAAATCGACGACGGTGATTTGAATACGGGGCTAGAAGTTTTACAGGACACTCGGTCCTACGATTGCCTCATCATCGGTGGATGCAAGTTTTTTCTTTTTTCTTGTGTGTGTGTGTGGGGGGGGGGTAAGAGTAAGCCTTGTATTTTCAACATTTTATTAAATGATAAAATTATGAGGATTGTTTTATATATATAATACATAATAGCGTTTACTGTATACAACACATTTTTACGTTATATGGCCTTCAATGTTTCTCACACATATACAAATAGGAGTGACACTGATCTAATTTTATATATATATTATATATATATATATATATATATATATATATATATATATATACATACATATATATATATATACACACACACACAAATATATATATATATATATATATATATATATATAGTCGTAACCATGAAATTTGCATGCAGAAATCTTTTGTAAAATAAGAGCAGAAATTTAGTTTAATATTTTGTTTAAATCTAAAGTAAGGTGTTTTGGATGATGGTTATGGAAGAATATCAATAGGGTTCTTGTTGCAGGGTTAAAAAATAAAAATGTTTTAGATTGTTTAACGTTCGTTCGATTTTAATTTGTTCTCACAGTAGGAAAAATAACCCAAGACAACCGTGCGGGAGAGATTTTATAGCAGGGCGTAAAGCGGCCAGACACACAAAGAGGTCAGACCGAAGCCCTAAACCTCAAGGGAAGTGGAATCAAGCTGGGGGGATTCACACCAAGAAGGGCTTGGGTTCGTTTCGCTTGGTGGTGCGATTTTTTTAAGCCAAGTTCGAATCCACTTGCTAAATTTAACCATGACATGGATCAGAAAATTGGGAGACCGGATGGCTTCAAATCTATTAACTTTATTTAAATATATTCCTGGGAAAAGGAGGAGTCTATACTCGGAAGTCAGGTCCAGCTCCAATCAGGGGCACAGGGATCCTGGGAAAACTTAGTGAAAACTCCTCCTTTCCTTATGTATGGGTAATAGCCTTTCGGGGGACGGCCTTGAGAGAAACAAATGGTTTGGTAGGCTTTCAAAATATTAGAAGGCGGGGTCCTTAAGAATTGTAAGGTAAAATTGAAATTGTTAAGTCAGTTGGTAGTCGTCCTCCTTGAAATTAACTGTGACTAAATAACTCTATTAGATTTGTGGTGTAAGAAAAATTTAGAATTGAAATTATAACATGATTGTACTTAAGAATTTGCATTTCATTTGTTGACGCGGACTTGTGTAAAAGAACTTACTTAATGTTAGTCAACGGACCAACGCTTTCGTGAATTGTAAACTAAATTAATTTGTTTCAAATTAAATGTTAAATTGTACGTCTGGGCCCTAGTTTGCATGACCCGTCTATTGGCTGACGAAGGGAGCCACTGTATTGGGCGGATTTTCGCATGGTTGTATGCGAGCGATAAGTCTACGGTCTTTACGTAGAACAATTGAGAGTAACGGTATACCTCCATCGTAAGTACCCCATCTTTTCAAATTTCTTCGTCGATCTAGACGATTTCCATTGTTGTTACCTGCTTGTTACCTGAAAATATAAAGCCCCTCTATATAAAGAATTTAAATTCAGATAACACAACTTTTTTTTTGGAATTTAAAATTGGATTGTATTGTACAGAAAATTGCTAAATTTAGATGATTTAAATTCAGATAACTGTGAACTTTGTCTGTGAATTTATAATTGGATTGTATTGTATGAAAAATTCGTAAATTTACTTCAGACTAATTTTCTAAATTCATGTACTGTTTCGAGTGACATTTAATAAACTTTGTAAGAGGGCGTGTGTTGTTTCTAAGCTACCTTGCAATAGGCCTCTCTTGTAAGCTGAGGGTAAATTAACATTCAAAGTAGGCTTTCAGTAAGCCGAAGGAACTTACGCCTATCAATTTAAAGGGCCATCCGTCTGGATAGGCCGAGTCATCCTGAACGCAAAGAACACACGCGTAAGAAATAATTTGAAATAGAACTAAAGGTTGGCGCACAACTTAAAGGGTGTCAGTGAAGTAAATTAACCTTATTAAAAGGGTGTACAGTACCATAAATAAATCAAAGGGTTGTGCACTACAGAAACGAAAGTGAAGGGTACTACAATATATATATATATATATATATATATATATATATATATATAACAACCTAAATCAGTTAGAGAATTAGCATCCACTACATTTTAAGATAAGCTACAGAACATAATCCTCGTCCTTAAACGTTACAAACTAATATTATTTGGGGTACATTTTATAATTTTACACAATATAGTCCTTGAAGTTATACTGCGCATATTGTTACAATAATTAATTGATGAAGTTACAATTATATATATATATATTTTTTTTTTTTTTTTTTTTTTTTTAGTTCAGGAAGAACCGATTCGCCTCTATTTAAAGGGCATATCTCAGCGGAAAAACAAAGAAAAAGTGAGAGGAAAGACAGAGGAAAAAGAAAGGGTGGAGGGGACAGTCGAAGTGGAAAAAGACCAAGGATGACAAGGACTGCAGGGTCGAGCCCCATCATCCTTGGGTGCTAGGGCCGGGAGGGCGCACGTGAAACCCCAGGAACAAGCACGTACAAACGAGCACAAAGAGCACTCAAGAGCACGAGCTTAGAACCCCCTTGCGGGGATATATATATATATAATATATATATATACACGCATAAAACTTCACACAATACACCGAGTGCCTACAAAAGGGAACAGGTTTTTTTATCTGGCTGCATACTAGTTCATCATTCCGTTCAGTGTCACACAAGTCGAATAATTTTTAAAAATTTTTAAATTCATTCCCGCGGGCCATATGCATGAGAAAGTGTAAACTGTACATGCCACATACGTTGCTGTAGTAGCTCTGGAATCGGTAAGGATTCCAGACTATTTGGGAAATTTGCAATTGATCGAGAAATTTTACAATAACAGCATCATTCCAAGGATGTCCACCCAGTGAATTAAAATAGTATATTCATTCCCTATTTTTAAAATAAACGTCTATCTAATGAATCTCTTCTCCGCCACTAACACCCGTATTTAGAATAAATGCGCCGCAGTGTCTGGTAGTTGGAAGTTTCAGCGTTTCATTCTTCGCAAACACGCCGATAAATTTGGAGCGTGTGAATCGGTCACTATTCACTACTCTCTGGTGTATTCGTGTCCATTTTTAAAAGTCTGTGACTACACCTCTAAACCTACCAATTTCTATTAGGGCTTGCGATTCGAGGTAAACTAGTACACTAATAGGCGCGTCTAGCGGCTTGGCGAATTCCAATCTGACTGAGATGTTCCTACTCTGCTGTGGACTTGTGTGCGTATTTATACTCGCAGATAAGTTTGGGGAGAGGTCAAAGGGGTCAAGGTTCACCCTCTCAATGAATTCCTTCTGTGTTACGCCGATTCCTAATTCGTTACAAGTACCGGCAATATGTGCAAGATTACTATAAGCTCTCGAACAAAGCGGGAAATCGTCATCTGTAGAATAATTCGTTTCCAATGTCCCACCTAAGGCGACTCCATTGATGTACAGCGTTATATTTTTAAGGCAGAAATTTTCGAAATTAAATGCGGTCTTTTTATATTTTCCATTCACAGAAGCGTGTTCCTGCATTCCACTTAACCTTTTGGGTAGAGCTCAAAGAGCAATATTTTCTATCTGCTTCGATGTTGGGTATTTTACTGTGGCGTGTAGTAATTTTTTTTCAATTTCTATTTGCTTAGCAGAGCTTAATTTCACTCGACGCACGCGGAGATATGTCTCCATAATATGAATCACCACAGGCTTCGAGCTCTCTTCTTGGTCAGCCCCCAGATTTAAACAAATCTTAGGGCTTGTACGAGTGAGCTTTATTTTCATATCGACCCCCATTTACAAGCAGCTTCTCCTGGAGTGTGAAATCTGTGTGTAGGCACCCGAAGCATTCGTATATCTTCTTTTAGAATTTTTAAATTTGGCCTTTATACTACTTTCATCTTTAGCTTGATAATAGCCTTCGGCAGTTTAAAAGGTATCCTTCGTTTCTTTTGAAAAGTTGAGGACATTTTCCAGATAGGCTCGCTCGTAGATGACAGTAGTCAGACTCGGCCGAGACGGTGATCTGATTTAAATACGTCACATTGACTGAATATGGTGTGTAGAAAGTTTGTTTCTGGGTATACAGCGTAATCCCTTTCGCATTCCATTTCATCTGAATGTGCTATTCGTAGTTTAGCGTACATGTGCACACAGCTTGGGTCAAAAAAGTAAGTGCCTGAGCTGGAGATCTCGAACTCTATAGGAGCACTCGGGGAGCTATGGTTTAACGGATTAACTGTAATAAAGTCACTGTGCTCTATAGATACTTGTGCCGGTGGCATGTCAAAGAGGGCCAGCTCCGATTTACAACATTGTAAGTACACGGATGGATGGAACGTGCCATGACGAGTCAGAAATAGTGACACCTCTCTCGACAAATAGTAAACAGTATGATTCATGAGAGCAACGTCCTTAGCTTATATTAGTTAAAAAAGTGGTCAACCATAGGTTTCATGCGCCTAGAACACTTCTTTTTTGATGTTCTCTTACGTTTAACGCCAGGTGCTGGTAACCCCTTCTTCTCCTTCCGTACAGGACGACTCTTCCTCTTCCCGCCACCACGCATTTTTCTCTTTGCATCTTTGATGATTTCGTCCCGTGTACGCTTTAAGTGCTTTTTTTGAGCTTCTTTAAGCTTAGCACCAGCCATTATGTCTTCTACTGTGTTAAGACCTGAATGTAACGCTTTCCTGCCGAGATATCTGGCACAACTCTTCTGCAAGAGAACAGCCGTATGCAGTATGGTTGAAAAAATGGATCCAATCCCACTTCCGCGCTGGTATCTCACCCCTCGATAGACTGTGAAAGGCCTTCGGGTCATTCTATCACAGTACGCCGAAAGTGCAGCTTCACTGTTGAGCTCCCGTCACCGAATGCAAAACTTTTCCCCTCAATCGTTCTTATATATATATATATAGAGAGATATACTGGTTCGTAGGTTAGTTACGACATTGACATAATGAGGCTTGTCTATGTGGTGCTTAAGCTCCTTCCTCTATGATTAGGAATGTCGGCGATGCGCAGTAGGCGCGCCTGGGTATCCCCAGAAAACTGATGTTCCACGATATTGCTGTATATATATATATATATAACATGTCTGGGGGAGGGTAGCCATCGTTCAAAATCTCCAATTTCAGCTGATACATTAAGCTGCACAAGTCATGTTGTGATTTGTGAAAAGTATCTCTTTGGATGGCTGACCATATCTGCCATCGGTTATAATTTTGAACAGCCCTTTGTCTTTAATATTTCTGTTAGTCTTTGATTTTAGAGTCAAAGTATGTACCGGGGTATCTTTGTTTACGATTTCGTATACTAAATCATCCGTAAGATTTGATCTTTTCAAACTACTATTTAAGTCTCTCAACATCCTCGGTTGTGCCATAATGACCCGGTCCTAGTGTTACTACTGTAGTGTAGTACTGTGCCTCCCCACTCCAGGCGGCGCGCATTGTTTCGTCCCGTTACCCCGGCCTTTTCATATTCATCACGGTTTCTAAGAACCGTAAAAACGGATTCTTTATTATCAATACTTAAAAATTTGGTAGCCAATTGTAATTCGCATATTCCTACCTCATATGATTCACGGCCCAATTCAATGGGCCCATGGAGTACTGTTACAAAGTTGGCCAGGGTGTTGTTAGGATGTATAGACAGGGAAGAGGACGGGAGTGTGACGTAGAAGTGGTTAGGCGCCATGTTGCGTACTATTTAAGCTTCATTATTGAATCAACTTTTATATAGGTGTTGAAGCTTTCTGCGTACCCTAGCCATTTCACCAGGTACATTTTTCTCTTTCCTTCTTTCTGCAATTTCTTTCCCATTCAAATCTTCAACGTAATACAGCATTATCTCGTTTTTAGGTCTCATAGCTCTAACTTTAAAAATCTCACGTGTCCAACCTTGCTCAAATCCCTTCGCGAATTTATTACCCGAACGCGACAGCCTTACATAATCATTGATTTTGAAACGCCTAGAGCGAGATGGCACTCTACAAATATCTTTTCTCACCTCACGTTCTGTGTGCGTGCCTCTTTCTAAAATTTCGTTAGGTGTTGTTCCAATCGCACGGTCGTGTGAACGGTTGTAGGATGAAGCCAGCGAATCCAGAATGTCTATATACCTTTGTTTGTTTTTGTGTGAAATAGCGATGCATACGTTCCTTTATGGTACGATGAATTCTTTCAGCTAAAGAGGCCTTATGTATAGAATTGCTAGTGTAATAACTGATATTAAACTCTGTCAACATGTTCTGAAAAGCTCGGCCTATAAATTCTTTCCCCATGTCCGTACAAAAATAGCCAGGAATCCTGTTTTCTTCCTACCTTTCTTCGGTATGCAGACAGTTGGTCGACAGGACAACTGGTCGACAATATAAATATAATATATATATTATAAAATATAATTATAAAATAAGTATATAATAATTATAGAATTATATAAAGATCATTTTTGAATTTCCTCTTTTCCCGATTAGTCTAAATACTTCTGTTTTCAATATGTTCGAAAAATTTCCTCTTCGAGAATTTCCTTCTTCCAAAATAGTCTCAATCACGGAGTAGTTTAAATCACGAGTTTGATTTCCCAAACCCATACCAGTATTATGGAATTCGTTAAAACAGAGAGGTGCTAGAAAACTTCTGTATGAAGGATTCGCATACTTAGTTGATAGAATAAGAGAAAATACAATTTATTGGAGATGTGAAAAGCGCAAAGGGTGCAGTGGTAGAGCGAAAACAATTGGCGATGTTATTCATAGTAGTCCTTCTGAACATTCGCATCCACCAGATGATTCTCGCAATATTGCTTTAAAAGTAGTTGACAAAATAAGGCATCGGGCTCAGGAATCGGAAGTAGTAACTGGCTGCGTCATAGATAATGTAACCAGTGATTTACCTCTGTGTTGCTGGAGCATTACCAAAAAGGCTTCGCTTTCGCGAATGGCGAGAACACGGACTGCCCGTGATAATGAAGATTTAAGTGTGACAAGAGGGGAAAATTTTCGATTGTACGAAAGTGAAGTAACTATTTTAACTACAATAAAAAATTTAGAACTTTTATCTAAGAAGAGCAGCTGGTTTTGTGACGGCACTTTCGATTGTACACCAATGGGAAAACAGCTGTATACCATCCATGTAATAATCTCTGAAAATGACATATTCAAGTTTTTAAAAGACGGGAGAAGCCTTAATGTATCATCTATTACAGTTGACTTTGAGCGAGCAGCATTAAGAAAAATTTCCCAACAGTCTCCGTTTTTGGCTGCTTTTTTCATTTCGGTCAGTGTTTGTGGCGAAACCTTCAATCCAATGGACACCAAGGCTGGTACAGAACAGCAGAAAATGCATTTAATCAAGCAGTTGCAATCACTTGCATTCGTCCCCCTACAAGATGTATGTTCATTGTTCAATAGCCTGGTACAATCACTGGACTCGCAAACAGATGAAATTTTAGGCGAATTTCTGGTCTACTTTGAAACTACATGGCTGGGAATCGTTCAAAGAGGAAGACGAAGGCAACCAACTTTTGACATTACTGTGCACTGACCAAATATCAGAGTTGTAAACAATTTACCCAGAACCAACAATTCACTAGAAGGTTGGCATCATGCCTTTAATAAACGGGTAGCGGTACGGCATCCTACAATGACCAAGCTTCCACAGAAACTGCGTACGGAACAAGCTTGCAACGAAATAGTTATTGAACAAGCAAATTTGGGAATCAATATCTCCAGGCAAAACAAGAAGTACAATAGAGTTAACGAACGCCTTAAATCCCTTGTAAGTCAGTACAAGAAAGAAGGAGGATTAGATTTCCTAAAAGCAATCGCTTATAATTTATAAATTTAAAACATTTGAACATTTTAAACTATTCAATTTTTTGCATTATAATTTATAAATTTTTAATAATAAACATTGTAACCTATTTACTTTTCAATGTAATCTATAAGTGTTCAAGAATAAACATTGTAACCTATTTACTTTTCAATGTAATCTATAAGTGTTCAAGAATAAACATTGTAACCTATTTACTTTTCAATGTAATCTATAAGTGTTCAAGAATAAACATTGTAACCTATTTACTTTTCAATGTAATCTATAAGTGTTCAAGAATAAACATTGTAACCTATTTACTTTTCAATGTAATCTATAAGTGTTCAAGAATAAACATTGTAACCTATTTACTTTTCAATGTAATCTATAAGTGTTCAAGAATAAACATTGTAACCTATTTACTTTTCAATGTAATCTATAAGTGTTCAAGAATAAACATTGTAACCTATTTACTTTTCAATGTAATCTATAAGTGTTCAAGAATAAACATTGTAACCTATTTACTTTTCAATGTAATCTATAAGTGTTCAAGAATAAACATTGTAACCTATTTACTTTCCAATGTAATCTATAAGTGTTCAAGAATAAACATTGTAACCTATTTACTTTTCAATGTAATCTATAAGTGTTCAAGAATAAACATTGTAACCTATTTACTTTTCAATGTAATCTATAAGTGTTCAAGAATAAACATTGTAACCTATTTACTTTTCAATGTAATCTATAAGTGTTCAAGAATAAACATTGTAACCTATTTACTTTTCAATGTAATCTATAAGTGTTCAAGAATAAACATTGTAACCTATTTACTTTCCAATGTAATCTATAAGTGTTCAAGAATAAACATTGTAACCTATTTACTTTTCAATGTAATCTATAAGTGTTCAAGAATAAACATTTTAACTTTTTACTTTATAATGTACTGAATTAAAGATTTTTCATTTTCATTTTTAGTTGTCCTGTCGGCCAGTTGTCCTGTCGGCCAGTTGTCCTGTCGGCCAGTTGTCCTGTCGGCCAATCGTATTTCGACCAACGGTCCGGCTACCGTTTTCTTCCAACATCAGCGTTTTGGTGGCCTTAGCAATTGTTTCAGCCGATTTATTTTTCAGGGGAATTAGTCACAAATATCTAGAAAATACATGTTATGAATAGGATGTAGCGGTAGCCGCTATTATACACTGAATATCTCTGCATGTCTGTTAAATCCGCCTGCCAAATAGAATCAATCGAAGCTGCCGTTGTCTTGGCTGTTTTAAACCTTTTTCTCACCGGCTTATGAAGTGTATAAGCATCCTGCTCCCGCAAAAACCTCTCAGCATCTTTTTTCCCTACTCCCTCTTTATAAACGCCTCTGTACAGTCTTTTAACGCCGCCGTAGGAGGTTGGGCTAGAACTGTCATAACGTCTTAATATGTTAGCCATCTGAGTATTTTAGAGGCACGCGGGGAGGGTTGGCCGTTGTTGTTTGATCTCTTCTTTCTCCTCTTCAGTTGGGGTCGAAGGCGTGTTCAGCTGTGGTACATGCGAGGTTTGTCCCAAGTCTTTTAACCTGTTCAAATTAACTATCAGTGTTTTTGGGACATTTATTTCCTGCAGTCTTGCTTTAATATGCTCCCATCCTGTTGGTTAGGGCCTATCCCACTTTCTCATCAAGTCGTGTACGATGTCAATGATGTTCGAACCCTGTACCTTTGATCCTTCAACAACAACCTCACCTCTATCGGTCCATTGTATAATGGGATCCTCACTCAATAGATTATAAAGACTTAAACCTTTATTCCTCAGTGTATGTGGGAGACTGCTTTTTAATACATGCTCGATATGTTGTGGGGTCGCTCCGTTGTTCTTTGACTGTTCGTCTCTAGCCTCGACCCCAGGTCTTATGCCTCCATGCTCAACGTCGTCTGCGCTGTGCCTAATAACTACGTGGATCTCTGTCGGATTCTTATAATTTTCGTACTCATGAAGAAATTTCTGCAGAGCTTCTTGGTACAAGATTATTTTCTCATCAGGAAACTTTTCACTGTTTAATAGGTCTAACAAATCGCTTTCCATTCTCTTAAGCCTGCTTTTACGAGGTTCTAGAACCGTATATGGACTCAGCTTTGCAGTGAGGCATACACCTCTTGTGGAATCATGACTACTCTCTTCATTATATTAAACAAGTCAGTAAAGGCCCCAAATCTGAAAATAAGATGGGCAGGAATGAATTCCCTCTTTGTACAATAATTCGCTTTTTCTTCCCTCCAATTTGATTTTTACGAGTGAGTGCCCGTATTATGTTCTTGTAACGACGTAGGCGAGCCTTCTGAGGGGGTTTCATTGGTACATTACATTTTATAACGTTAAGACAGATTTCACAGATGCATTTTAAAAAGTAGGAGTCGATATTTTTAACAAACATCTGTTACAGTGTCCGTGGCAGTCGATGATAGATTTTTATTAATTCACGATATTTCTTTAACCTGTCATTCTGGGATATACACCGTTTCAGCCTCGTTTGGGAACATATTCGCTCTTAGATGCACCCTAAACATGTTTCGCGGTTGAAGGTCACAAACCAAATATCCGTAACGTTGGCTTGTAGCTTCTTTATAAACTTCCAAAAACTCCTTACGCTGATTCGGGAACATTTGATTGGGTAATATCCCAATTTGTGACATCTCTACGTTGTGCGAATAAGACTAGATATTGAGTATTTAGTGACACAGCGCGCATGTATCTATTTTTGAAAAATAGATTCTGATTGATGAAGAATACGCTTATGTTTAGATGGTGGGAGAGCACTGTAAATTTCTCAGCAAACGTTTTATCCATTCTAACGAGATCGTCAAGTACAATGACCGTATGCTCATTTCCCTTTAATGAACTAACGTCATATACACCTTTGTGGAACAAAATATCATCTTGGTACTCGTTGAATACCGTCTGGTATGTCGAATAGCACCATATGACTATGCACAAATTTTGAGAACATCTCCCCCTTTAATGATTTTAAGCATAAACACAGTTTTACCATATCCTGTAGGGCCAGATATAATATATGTGGACGGGCTCGTGAGCCTGAATTTTCTACAGAATCCATCTCTAACACGTCACACTCCTAAGTGGAACATTTACAAAATAATAAAATTTTAAGTGATGCTCCTTATATTCTAGTCTTGTCTTTCTTCTTCTTCTTCTTCCCCAGAACCGTGAATGATAAGGGTGAGGTACTGTGCCAGCAACAAGTCCCCATCATCGCTATTGCAAACGATACCGATGACAGTAGTTGTTGTTGAGGCTACAGACTCCACCCCCGCTAGCGAACCTCCACCAGCGACAACTGTAGCACACCCACGCGACAATTCGAGGAAGCGGGGGCATGATGAAGTTGATGATTCGCTTTCCACGTCAGGTATAAAGCGTGCCAAGAGTGCGCCGGTTGTTAGACCCACAGTAATAGAGCCCCAGCCCTATACATCTTAGACACAGCCCCTACATTAGTTCCTTCTACAAATAAAACTGTGCCCACTTATTCCCGTTCAATTCCGGTCGTACCCTCCACAGCAGCAGCATCTCATTCTGTAGAGTAGCATAACATTCGAACTGGTGCGTACCGCCATCCCGACCCCAGCCCTGACTAGAAGCCGGTAGTTGAATGTATTGTGGAGTTTGCCCTTCAGAACAGCGACGGACGTGAAGTCAGGACGCGGCTGTCCTTCGGGTTTGGGTCAGATGACGGGGATATAGATGATTTTTGGGTAGTAATACCCTACAGGCGCTTGGCTGCTGTAGATATAGAATATATTGTGGGCCGTATAATGCAGGCCTCTCAAAGTAGCATCGCCTTCAACATGGACAACTTCACGATAGATATTGACCACGTGTTCCGTGTTGCGGGACATACGGCCACACCTTATCCTCTTAACTTCAATTCTCAGGCTATTTACAGACGGCATATAAACATTTAAATACCGAGCGTGGTTGCGGCTTTATAGCAATAATCATGGCTCATATGTTTACTGTACTAAATACGGGGCCCAAAATATTTGGTTGCCTGCTGTTGTGCAGCGTGCCCGTAAACTGGCAGCATAATGCTACTTACTGGCTCGCACACCTACAGCAACAGGCCGGTGTATACATAAAACATGCCCGCAACACGGGGAAAGTGGCCATTTAGGTCAATGGTCGTGGTTTTTGGGTGGATGGTCTGAGCGAAGACCGTGCCACTGGTAAGAAGACTGCGTACTCCTTTAACGGTTGCTGGTGGTATGGATACCCACGTCCTGTGTGGAATCGTACGAGATATCCATGGTAGATGATGTGCCGACAGTCTTGCATGGACCCGGACCCGCGATCAGCTTATAAGCTCCCAGTTCACTCACAAGGTCTTGTGGGAGCACGAATATAATGCACGGATGGAGACAGATGGGCAGTACCGCGGAGAAATAAACACCATCAAACGTTCAATGGTGTTGGACCCTCTCAAATGCGGTGATAGCTTGTTCGGTGGACGTACAAACCCCGTCAAACTATACTTTCCACCTGCGAAGGGCGTGAAACTCCATTACTACGACTTCTGTTCTTTATACCTCTACGTGATGAAGAACAATCCGTACCCCGTAGGAGCACCTAAAAAACTGGTGGGTCCCGCCCTGCCAACCATCGATAAGTTCTCAGCTAATTTGAACGAGGACTATTCCGGCCTTTCTTTCGTAGATGTGCTCCCCCCTCGCGACTTATGGATGCCAATCTTACCCGTCGTTATAGACCACGAACTCATGTTTCCCCTGTGCGTGAAGTGTGCAGAGAAGAACAATGGGGCCTGTAATTACACATCCAACTAGCGGAAGATCAGAGGCGTATATACAAAATCCTGAGCTGTCCCTAACCTTTCGTCACGGTTACAGAATATTGAAGATATATGGTGTGGAGGTTTCAGAAGCTCCCCAACCTTTTCACACCACATATAAACACGTTTTTGAAGGATACGGTAGAAGCATCAGGGTACCCGCGAGTTCAGACCGAAAGTGAAAAATCGGCATATATTCAGCGCTACTGTGATCATGAAGGGATACAACTTGAACGGGGCCAAATTGTAAAGAACCCAGGCAAGCGCTTTAGTGCAAAGTTGTGCCTAAATAGTCTCTGGGGGAAGTTTGCTCAGAATACAGACAAGGGGAACGTCCATCTAGTCCAAAGTTATAACGAGGTGTGGGATTACGCCAACGCTCCCGATAAAGAGGTCATGGAGATCGTGAATGTGGGTAATACGTACATAATAAAGTAAAACAGAACCGCATTGGCTACAGATACATCACGTGTTACAAGTATGAGTATGGAGATAGTGCCTACGCTGATTCTTTTCTCTCAACAGGTCCAAAAACTTACGGGGTACGGGTGAGGGTGGGAGAAGTAGCGAGATATATCGTGAAGGCGAAAGGCATCAGTAGTATGCCCGCAAAAGGTATGAGTGCAATTGCATTGCAATATTGCATATTACGTAATGTTGCAAGATTGCCACCCCCACACCGCTTTGGCACCACCCACCCACCCCCCTTTGTTGGTAAGCCCCGCCTCCCCTTCGTTGCTAAGCCCCGCCCCCTCGTTGCCAAGGCACCCCCTTTGTTGCCAGCCCCGAAATGGGACTGCAAGGGGTATGCAACTTGGAGGCGGAGTTCTCCCCCAAGCTGAACCCCCCAAAGGGGCATGCCTATCCTAAGGGAGCCTCTTTGGGGAGGAAGGGGTTACCTCAACCCCCAAATGAGCGGAAAGAGATAGTAAAAGAGGAAGAGGAGATCCTTCATCCGACAGCTGTCGGACGCATATGACTCCGTCGTCCAGCACCCGGCCTCTTATAGTGCCCCTATTCAGCCAGTTGGCTTAGGCAGTCAGTGCCAGCCACTGCCTCAGGGCGTCATCGACTTAGAACATCAACAGCCAGGGCCTCAGAATGCCATCGTCTCAGAGCATCACCATTCAAGTGCCACAGTGTGCTAAAAGGATCCTGGCACGCACCCCACTCTAGGTCAGCCCTGTTGCGGGACCCCTACACCTTAGCTAAGTGCCAGTGCCTCCCGGATGAACCATACAATTATCCAACCAAATAAAATATATAATTGTGTACAAGGAGCCAATGAAACGCCGTTACATCAATCTGTTTTTAAAGGGAAGTTTTAGTCCTTCAATAATTACAAGTTCGTAACTATTCTATTTAAATAAAGAAAACATGTTTCAATCTTGTAAATAAAACTCCATTACGCAAAATAGCACGTATTAGAGCAATATCTTGTGTATTTAATTTCGCGTCTCGCAGTAAAACATATCGTATCAGTCCTTGATTAATTATAAGTTTGTAACTATTCTATTTAAATAAAGAAAACGTTTCAATTTTGTAAATAAAACTCCATTACGCAAAATCGCACGTAATAGAGCATTATCTTGTGTAATTAATTTCGCGTCTCGCAGTAAAACATATCGTATCAGGCCTTGATTAATTATAAGTTTGTAACTATTCTATTTAAAAGTTATAGAACTCCAAACAAATATATAATATGCGTGAAAAGAAAATTAATATATATATATATATATATATATATATATATATATATATATATATAGAGAGAGAGAGAGAGAGAGAGAGAGAGAGGACACACACACACCCGGCGTCCCACAGACAGGACTTGTTACTCAGAGCATCCTAAAAATATAAATTGTTATTTATTCTATTTTTAAAACCATTTTAGTCTATCACACAATACGTGGGGTTTTCAGGTCAAAGATCACGAGCCTTCAACCACAAATGTGGCGTATGGTTGATAGCGTCGCGACACGCACAATACAACACAGAAAATAGAAAAATATTCTAATTGATTTATACCAGAAGCGCACAGAAAAAAATCCTGGAACCTTGTAAACATATTTCCTCCCCGAAAATAAACCGAGATGGGGCACAATAGAACCGTATATATCGACACTCCCCAAACAACACACACATATATATATATATATATATATTATATTCATATATGTATATATGTATATTATATATATAATATATATATATTTTATATATATATATATACACACACTCGGTTTAATTCAGTTTTCCGAAGAACTGACCCGACTTGTTAAAAATTGTAGAATAGCCCTCGCCAATGGGAAAAGGCACGTTTTATATCGGCAAATGCGGAATAAGGCTTTGTTCTACCCGGCAAAAGGTCATAGGTCCACCTTTAGCCGAATATGATTGTAGTAATGTCAGACAAAGCCCCATTGTCTCACAATATGCAGGTGTCTCTCAAACAAACCTACGGTAAATAAAAAAAAAATTCGAAATTCAACAATACGAGAACGAACGGGTTTTCCAACAAAAGGGTATGATGCTCCACCCAGATTTGATGGCGGTCTGCCAATCTCTGCGCGGGATACCTGAATGATCTCGTTTTTGAACATCCATATGCCTAAACCACACCTACCTTTCGTGGCTCCTCCCATTCATTGCTCGTGAAAAGGGAGCGTTGCTCTCGGATTGGTCGAAAAAGCATTACCCATAAACCAATAGGCAGTTAAATTACACTTGTGGGTTGATTGCATACGCCCCCTATAAATGGGGAGGTTCGCCGTTTAGAGCCAGTGTCTCGCCCGGTTTATAACATCACACAAGCTATGGATGAAATCTATAACTCTCCCGATCTGTTTTTTGAAAATGATCACCGCAGTCACGCTGCAGTGTATCTTTTCAGTGTCACAGATCGCCGCGAACTATTTTCGTCTCAGAGCATTGCTGAAAATTGTGGCGAACTGCGCGAATCCACAATCAATTCAATTGAGATGTAAGTAGCTTATATATATATATATATATATATATATATATATATATATATATATATCGTAAACACTGATGAGATGTCATATTAAAGGCTTTGAAAATTAATTTTGCTGCCTTTCATTTATATTTACCTTTTAAATATGTGATCAAGCTTTAAATTTTGCTTATTCCTTCGTTTGAAATAAACGCGTTTTCAAATTTAATTTTCATTCTGATATATATATATATATATATATATATCGTAAACAGTGATGAGATATCGAGAAGCTTGACTGCTTTCAAGTCCATATTTTTTTTAGAATTTATTCAATTAGGTACGTAATAGTCTGCAGCTTTCACGTCTCGCTTCTATACCCGAGTTCAGTTAACTTGTCGCAGGCCTTTATTTAATGCATATTCCCACATTTAAATGTATGTATATATATGTATATATATGGTTTTATTTGTTTTTCTCATTTTTAATATTTATAGGAAATTTTCCAGATTGAATTTATCTTTTAACACTTGCATGCAGTTGGAATTTTTTAAATATTGTCTGATGGCTATGTTTTAATTATAGGAGCGATGTCGAGCTAGATCGTGTAATCGCCACTTTTGACGGAAGGATGGAATCTCACCACAACCCAGAAGCCGCTGTGTCGGCGCGGAATAGCGAGCGTCAACCCGTGGAGGGGATAATGTATGTGCAATGAAACTAAATAGATTGTTTTTATATTTCTTTTGGAAATTAACAAATTGCAATAAAGATGTTTTGAAAGATATGTTTATTCATTGCATAATGACCCATATATATATATATATATATATTTGCCGACATACACATTACTTTTAGCGGCAACCAGTTTCATACATCTAATTTAATTACAGGGCCGACACGGCGCCAGGCCATGACAAACACCTTCGACGAAAGGAGAACGAGTGCTTCGCCGAAGTCCACCCAGCGGAGCAGAGGTTACAGTATTGAATCACAGTCAGCCAAGCGAACGCGAATTTGCAGACGAGTTAATGTAAGTGTTTTGACCCCATATAGTATTTTTAAAGTAAATTTTTCTACAACGTAAATTAGGCACATTGATTTAACTGATTCTCGCTAATTGAATTTTTCTCATTTATAATATAACCTGACATTCATTCAGTATTAATTAGCCTTATAAGTACCACTACAACCGCGTTTGAAAGTAGTTTATGCCTTATTCTCGGTTTATATATACAACGTTTCAATCAGAATAATTTATAAAAGGCCGCTATAATTGCTAAACATTTTCAATTATTTTTTACATCCTTCATCGTTATTTCTGCATATATATATATATATATATACACACACGGCGTGTTTATATTTCTTGTACAGCTAGGCTTTTAGAAATATTAAAACTTTTAAGAATTGCGTTCGAATTGAAAAATAATTTTCTCTATTTTACAGGAGTGAAACGGAGGTAGATGATATTATAAATACTTTTGGAGAAAGGGTGATAAATGAAGTGGTACCCACAGCAGCAGGCGAACCAGATGTGATATTGGCCCACAACCGATTGCGCCGTCGTCGCAGAGTATGTAAGTATTGTTTGAGGATATTAACAAAACGTAACATATTATTTTCATTTATTAAACATGTACAAAAAGAGGCAGCGCCCAATTCTTAATTGTTACAAATGTATATATAGGTTTACACAATATTAGGGCTTACAAATTACAGGGGGTTGCAACATGCGGGAACTTTTTTTTATCTGTTTGCATACATAATTATCGTTCATATTTGTGTCACACAAATCGAATAATTTTTAAAAATTCATAAAGCCCTTCCCGCGCGACATATGCATGAGAAACAAAATACAATACAGTCCACATGTTTCAGTATAAAGACCTTAAAGGCGATATGGGGTCCAGATAATCTTAGGCACACGTAATCGCGCGATAAAATTTACGATTGTCGAGTCATGCCATGGGGGGAAACTGAGGGAATCGAAATAATACATTCTTTCCTTAGTTTTAAAATAGATCGCAAACCAGTGAATCCCATCGCCACCCACATTGTCGGTGTTAACAATAACCCCGCACCGGGTACCTTCAATATTTCATTTTTCGCATACACACCGATAAATTTGGAACGCGCGAAACAGTCACTTTTCATCACTCTCTGGAGTGTATTTGCATCCATTTTAAAAATCTGTGCTTATGTTCCTAAATCAGTCTACTTCTATTAGGGCCTGCGTCTGAAATCGCACCGGTCTCCTGCGGGTTTAAATGGGTGCTTACGCCGGCAGTCAAGTCAGGCGTAACGTCAAATGAGTAAATATTAAACTATTCCACAAATTCTTTGTGTTAGGCCGATTCCAAGTTCATCACACACCTGTGTTATGGGCTAAACTGCTGTATGCTCTCGCGCAGAGCGGGAACACAGCATCTGACGAGTAGTCCATATTCATTGTCCCACCCAGTGCGACGCCATTGATATATAAAGTAATATTTTTAAGCCCAAAATTTTCAAACTTCAAGGCACTCTTTTTATAATCCCCATTCGTCGAAGCGTGGTCTTGCATTCCAATTAAAATCCTTTCAGGCACTACTCCAAGAGCGATGTTTTCTGTTTCGATGCCAATCCTGTGGGAATCGTGTACAGTTTGATCTGTACCCTGTTAATTGGGTATTTCACTGTGGCGTGTACCAGTTCTTTCTCAAGTTCTATATGTTTCGCGGAACTTAGTTTCACTCGGCGTATACGCAAATATGCTTCCATGATGTGTATCACAACAGGTTTCGCGCCTTCTTCTTGGTCAGCGCCCAAATTTATACAGATCTCAGGGCTCGTGCGGGTAAGCTTCAATTTCATATCTACCCCATTCGTAAGGAATTTCTCCTGGAATGTAAAGTCCGTGTGCAGGCGTCCAAAACATTCATATATCTTTTTTTTAGAATTTTTAAATTTATCCTTCAAACTACCCTCATCTTTAGTGTGGTAATACCTCTCGGCGGATAAAAAGGTATCCTTCGCTTCTTTTGAAAAGTTGAGGACATTTTCCAGATATACTCACTGGCTGAATATGGTGTGCAGAAAGTTTGTTTCGGGATATGCAACATAATTATCATCGCAGTCCGTTCCATCAGAATGAGCTATGCGTAGTTTAGTATACATGTCCATACAGCTCGGATAAAAAATTAAGGGCCTGAACTGGGTATCACGAATTCTATAGGTGCACTGGGAGAACTAATTGTGTTTAAAGGGTTAATTG
Source organism: Bathynomus jamesi (assembly GCA_023014485.1). Taxonomy (NCBI): domain Eukaryota; kingdom Metazoa; phylum Arthropoda; class Malacostraca; order Isopoda; family Cirolanidae; genus Bathynomus; species Bathynomus jamesi. Next base: position 1,289,409 of record JAJOZX010000517.1, read on the forward strand.
TAATAAAGTCACTGTGCTCAATAGAAACTTGAGTTGGAGGCATTTCAAAGAGGGATAGCTCCGATTTACAGCACTGTGAACTGCAAGGAGGAATGAAACGTGCTATGGTGAGTTAGAAACAGTGCCACCTTCCCCGACGAGTGTCAGTCAATCTATGAATCGTGAGAGTAGCGTCCTCAGTTTATATCAGTTAAAAAAATGATCGGTCACAAATTTCATACGCTTAGAACACTTCTTTTTGGCACCCTTTTACGTTTAATACCACGTGACCCCTTCTTCCTAACAGTTCTCCTCTTCTTCTTTACGCTACGTGTTGGCACCCCTTCTTCCTATCAATTCTCTTCTTTCTTCCGCCACGCATTTTTCTCTTCGCATCTTTGACGATTTCATCCCGCGTACGTTTTAAATGTTTTTTTTAGAGCTTCTTTAGGTTTAGTTCCCGCGAGCATTTCCTCTGCCGCGTTAAAACCTGTTTGTAACGCCTTCCTCCCAAGGTACCTGGCCCCCCTTCAGTAGTGATACAGCTGTGCGCAATATGGATGAAAAAATGAACCCAAGTCCACTACCACGCTGGTATCTCGCCCCTCGGTATACCATGAATGGTTTTCTGGCCATTATAACTCAGTGCGTCGAAAGTGCAGCTTCACTGTTAAGCTCCCGTCACCGAATGGGAAATTTTTCCCTCTACCGTTCTTAATATATTGAGATATTAGTTATTAGATTAGTTGAGACAATCACATAATGGGGTCTTCATATGTAATACTGAAACTCCGGCCTCTATGGTTGGGGATGTGTGCAATGCGCAGCAGGTGGGCCTGGGTGTCCTCAACAAATTGGTGCTCCACTATATTGCTATAAATATAGCACAAGTCTGGAGGCTCAGGGTCTTCAGCCATTTTCTCCATCTTCAATTGATACATTAAGCTGGACAAGTCATCCGGTGCCTCGTGAAAGGTGTCTCTTTGGAAAGCTACGGTATATCGCCCCTCAGCCACAATTTTGAACAGTTCTTTATCTTTAATATTTCCACCAAGCGTTGACTTTAGCTTCAATGTGCATGCACGCGCGTTTATGTTTACGACTTCAAAAAGTAAATCGTATGTCAAGTATGACTTTTCAAGACTTGTTTAAACCCGCCACAATGTCCATGGCTGTGTCATAATGCCCGACTCCTAACGAAACAATTGCGCTATAGTACTGTTCCTCGCCGCACAGGGCTGACCGTATAGTGTTGTCTAATGTTATGCCTATTTTTTCGCACTCGTCGTTTCTTCTAAAGATCAGAAATATGATTTGTTCATTTTCAAGAATTAAATATTTGGTGGATAACTGAAGTTCACATATCCCCACCTCATACGACTCACGGCCCAATTCAATGGGACCATGGAGTTCTGTTACAAAATTGGCTAGTGTGTTGTTAGGGTGTACAGACAGGGACGATGAGGACGGAGCGTGACGTAGAAATGGTTAGGTGACATGTTGCATACTAATTAAGCTTCATGACTGCATCAGCTCTTATATAGGTATTAAAGCTTTCTGGGTAACCTAGCCACTTCACCAGGTACATTTTTCTCTTTCCTGTACCTTTGCTTGCTAAAATTTTCTCAATTTTAAACACATTTTTCCCTAAATTAAATGCCACTTTCTGAAGTTCCTCGCGGTAAAAAAAAACGAGATTTCTTCCCCATTCAAATCTTCAATGTAATACATCATTATCTCGCCTTTAGGCCTCATAGCCCTAACTTTAAAAATCTCGCGTGTCCATCCTTGCTCAAAAACCTTCGCTAATTTATTTCCCGAACGTGACAGCCTTACATAATCATTGATTTTGAAACGCGCAGATTATGGTGGTGGTGGTGGCACTCCATCACTTCTCGGATGCTTGCCTTTTCTAAAACATCGTTAGGCGTTGTACCGATCGTACGGTGGTGTGATCGGTTGTAGGATGAAGCCAATGAATCGAGAACGTTTATATATCTCTACGTGTTTTTATGTGTAAAATACCGGTGCATGCGCTCCTTTATGGTACGTTGAACTCTTTCAGCTAAAGAAGCTTTATGTATAGAATTGGAAGTATAATAGCTGATATTAAACTCTGACAGCATGTTCTGAAAAGCTCGCCCTATAAATTCTTTTCCCATATCCGTACAAAAATCGCCAGGAATCCTGTTTTCTTTCAACATCATCGTTTTGGCAGCTTTAGCGACTGTTTCAGGCGATTCATTTTTCAGGGGAATTAGCCACAGGTATCTAGAGAATACATCTATTATGAATAGGATGTAGCGGTAGCCATCGTTGTACACTGACTATCTTTGCATGTCTGTTAAATCTGCCTGCCAAATAGAGTCAATCGATGCGGCTGTTGTCTTGGCTGTTTTAAACCTTTTTCTCACCGGTAAGCATCCTGGGCACGCAAAAACTCTCAACATCTTTTTTCCTTACACCATAGGTACCTCTGTACAATCTATTAACGCCGCCATAGGATGCAGGGTTAGAAATGTCATAATAGTGCTTACTTAATATGTTAGCCATTTGCGTATTTTAGAGGCACGTGGATAAGGTTGGGGTCCTACTCTCTTCTTCCTTCTCTCCAGAGGTACGGCGGCTGTTGTGGGCGAAGGTGTACTCAGTTGTGACACGTGCGATGCATGCTCCAAGTCTTTTAACATATTCAAATTACCTCAATGTTTTGGGGACATTTATTTGCTGTAGTCTTGCTTTAATATGTCTCCATCCTGTTGGTGAGGGCCTGTCCCACTTTCTCACCAGATCGTGAACAATATCAACGATATTGGACCCTTGTACTCTTCTTCCATCAACAATGACCTCGCCTGTGTCGCCCCACTGTATGACGGGGTCCTCACTCAATAGATTATAAAGACTTAACCCTTTATTCCTCAATGTATAGGGAAGGCTGTTTTTTAGCACATGTTCGATGTGCTGTGCTCCGCTACTCTTTGGTTGCTCAGGCCATGTGTCGCTATGCTCAGCGCTACTCGAGCTGTGCCTCACGGTGAGCTCTGTAGGATGTTTATAATCTTCGTACTCATGAAAAATTTCTGCAAAGCCTCTTGATACAAAACCCTTTTCTCATCAGGCGCCTTTTCACTGTTTAATAGGGATAGTAGCTCACTCTCCATTCTTTTAAGCCTACTTTTACGGGGTTCTAGAGCCGCGTCTGGGCCCCTTTGTAATGAAGCATACACCTCGTGCGCGATCACAACTACCTTCTTCATTATATTAATCTAGTCAGTAAAGGCCCCAAAATTGAAAATAAGATGGGAGGAACGAACCGCCTCTTTGTACAATAATACGTTTTTTCTTACCCACAGTCTGACTTTTATGGGCGAGCGTCTGTATTATGGTCTTGTAACGACGTAAGCGAGCCTTCTGACAGGATTTCATTGGAACATTACACTTTATAACATTGAGGCAGATTTCGCAGATGAACTTTAAAAAGTCAGAGTCGATATTTTTAACAAACACCTGCTGCAACGCCCGAGGCAATCGTTGATAGATTTTTATTAATTCATGGTATTTCTTCAGCCTATTCGTCATTCTGGAATATACACGGTTTCAGGCTCGTTTGGAAATATATTCGTTCTTAGAAGCACCCTAAACGTGTTTCGCGGGTGAAGGTCACAAAGCAAAAATCCATAACGTTGCTTTGTGACCTCTTTATAAGCCTCCAAAAACTCCTTACGCTGACTCGGGAACATTTGACTGGCTAATACCCCAATTTGTGACATCTCTACGTTGAGCGAATAAGACTAGATATTGCGTATTTAACGACACATCGCGCATGTATCTATTTTTTAAAAATAGATTCTGATTGATGAAGGACACGCTTATGTTAAGGTGGTGGGAGAATACTGTAAATGTCTCGGCAAACGTTTTATCCATCTCCAACATGAGGTCATCAATTACGATGACTGTATGTTCATTTCCCTTTAGTGAATTAACGTCATAGACCCCCTTGTGGAACAAAACATCATCTTGGTACTCGTTGAACACTGATTGTTATGTCAAATAGCACCATATAACTTTATGCACAAATTTTGAGAACATCTCCCCCTTTTTAATGATTTTAAGCATAAACACCGTTTTACCACATCCTGTAGGTCCAGATATAATACATGTGGATGGGCTCGTGAATCTGAATTTTTCTACAGCATCCATTTCTAACGTCACACCCCTAAGTGACTCATTTACAGAATATCACAAATAACGAGTTCTGCTCCTATTTTGTTTTCTTCCACAGAACCGTGAATGGCGACGATGTACAGCCCCCCATCATCGACATCACGGACGAAGCCATTGACCGTGCATCTACAGTGCCCATACCCTCCGATGGACCCTCACCGGCGGCACGCTTAGCATGCTCAAAGCGGCGACACGCTGAAGAATGCTCAACGTCAGGTATAAAGCGCGCGAAATACGCGCCGGTTGTTGGACAATCCGCGGTACAACCCCAGCCCTCAACGTCTTACGCTACCAACCCTACATCACCTTCAGCCCCTTGTACATCTTCCACAGCCCCCACCCGTTCTGTAGAGTCTGCTGTAATAGACCCCCAGCCCTCAACGTCTTACGCGGCCAACCCCACATCATCCAATATAGGCGCTTATCCATCCTCCTCAGCGGTGACTCGTTCTGTTGAGGATGATATAACGTTTGAGTTGGTGCGCTCCGCAACCCCGACCCCAGCCTTGACTAGAAATCGGTATATAGTCAGGGTTGACCCTAGATCCCTGTATAGCAATGAAATTGAGCGCGGGCTACGTCGCGTTGTAGAGCGCATTGTACAGTTTGCCCTTCAGAACCGCGACGAGCATGAAGTCAGGACGAGTCTGTCCTTCGGTTTTGGCTCAGATGATAACGATGTAGATGATTTTTGGGTGATAGTGCCATTTATACGTTTGGCTGCTGAAGATGTAGAATATATATTGGCTAGTATATTGCAGGCCTCCCAAAGTAGTACAGCATTCAATATGGACTTCACGGTAAATAGTGACCGTGTATTCCGTGTTGCGGGTCATAGTGCCACACCCTACACTCTTAACTTCAATTCTCAGGTTACTTTTAGAAGGCATATAAACGTCGTCGATCGTGGTTGCGGCTTTATAGCAGTAGTTTTAGCCCATATGTTTACTGTACAAAATACACAGAGCACAAAATTTGGTTGCCTACGGTAGTGGAGCGTGCCCGTAAACTAGCTGTAAACTGTAAACTTGAGTTTGACTGTGCTTTGGGGCCTGAAGAGCTGAGAAGGGTAGAGCAGGAAATGAATGTTCGTATAGTTGTATTTGGACTGGATAACACTGTGTAACACTGATTCTTATATAGAATTTTTTCTTTTTATGTGCATTTGTGGGCGCTGAGTCCAAATCCGGCCTTGGTTTGTGTATCATCAATGGTTTCAGAGATAATCCATTTTTCATGTTTTACCAGTATAATGTTATTATGGGCGCAGCAATATCAGAATAATCAGGAATTGTTGAGAACAATCCGGATGTTCGTTGACAGTTTCTTGCTCTAGAAATTGCCCGAAACTTCCACTGTGCTATATAAAGAAGAACGCAGAGTCTGATAAGTCAGTAATTGTGAGCACACAAAGAAAGCAGGTTGTTTGTCTGATGGTTACCAGCACTGAGGTACTGTGTTTCTGTGTTGTGAAGACATCTTTTTCTGGAATCTGTAATCTGTTGCAGATTTAATAACTTCTCTTTATATCTGCAGGTTATGATTAATGTAGTACAGTTTGGTAAAGAGAATGGCAACTAGAGCTTGTAACACTCGCCGGATACATTCTGCTACGTTTGTGGGTATTACATAGGCCCCAAGCAAGTATCGCACAAGACTGTGAAAGGCACCAAGTTCTGGATCGCGTATCAGCTCTATTTTGGTATGCCTATGGGTGACCAAGATAAGCCCTGGGCACCCATGTGATCTGTGGAAGCTGCCGCTCCACACTTGAAGGGCTGCGGGGAGTACGCAAGGTAATGCCCTTTGAGGTACCCAGAATATGGAGAGAACCAAAGAGCCACCACGACGATTGCTACTACTGCATGGTAGATGTTTCTAAGTACAGGAAAGTTAAAGGAAGGCAGACTCTTCAGTATCCAAGCATAGCGTCGTCCATAGCTCCTGTACCACATGGCGAAGGTCTTCCAATACCACGTCCACCAGAACAGGTATCTATCCATTACTTTACCTTCTGTATTTACAGACTGTGGGTCATTAGGTGTCGATTTTTCTTAGTGCTGAAGCTCTTCTACATATATAGCTATGCCTATATTTTGTTTCTTTGCTTTGCAGGTTGAAAATGAGGATGCAGCTAGTTCATCTGAGATGTCGGCTGGTGAGGACAGTCATGATGAATATACAGTAACTTTCAGTACAAACCCTCACTTTCCAAATCAGAGGGAATTGGACGAATTAATTAGAGATTTGGGTTTGACGAAATCAGGGTCTGAGCTTCTGACCTCCAGACTCAAAGAGTGGAATTTGCTTGGAGAAGATTGCAAGAGCACTGTATACCGAAGGCGGCATGAAGAGTTTGCAAGGTTCTACGATGTCAATGGCTCTCTCTGTTATTGCAGCGAGGTTAATGGTCTATTCACAGCTATTGGGTTAACACATATACCCTCAGAGTGGCGCCTGTTTATTGACAGTTCAACTCGGAGTTTAAAAGTTGTTCTACTCCACAATGGGAACAAATATCCATCTATACCAGTTGCACATTATGTTCAAATGAAAGAGGACTATGAAAATGTCAAACAACTGCCCACTCAAATCAGGTATGAACAATATAACTGGGACGTGTGTGGTGATTTCAAAATGATTGGTTTCCTGTTAGGTTTACAAGGAGGGTTTACTAAATATTCATATTTTCTTTGCCTGTGGGATAGCAGGGCTTCAACTGAGCACTATAAAACAGTTCAGTGGCCTCCACGTGAAGGACTGCAACCAAGAAAGTACAATGTACTCAGGGAACCTCGTGAAGCCTGACATAGTTCTGCTACCTCCTCTCCATATTAAGTTGGGTCTAATTAAGCAGTTTGTAACTGTGTTAGATTTTGGAGGGGAAGTTTTCCAACAGATTCGGATCATGTTCCCTAAACTCTCTGAGGCCAAAATCAAGGCTGGCATCTTTGTAGGACCACAAGTCAAGGTGCTGTTGAATTCAAAGAACCTTGAAGCCAAGATGACTCTCATCGAAAAAGAGGCTTGGTGTGCTTTCCGTGATGTGGTTCGTGGGTTTTTAGGCAACCATAAAGCACCAAACTATAAGGAGTTAGTGTCAAACTTGATTAAGTGCTATGGCAAAATGGGGTGCCATATGTCTTTAAAATTACACTATCTGCATTCACATCTAGACATTTTTCGTGATAACCTGGGCGATGTGAGTGAAGAACATGGCGAAAGATTCCATCAAGATATTCAAACGATGGAGAAAAGGTACCAGGGCCATTGGGATGCTTCCATGATGGGAGACTACGTATGGTCGCTGATCAGAAAGGATAAGAATGTTCATACGCGGAAGTCGCGTTCTTCAGTGCATTTTTAAGGAACGCACACTGCATAACGAGGCTTGTTATTCTCTTATCGGTTCTCCTCATGATATATATTATATCCTTTGCACCATTTTGGGTTTGTCAAACAATTTTGGCTCAATAAACATTAATTTCCAAGTGTTTTTATTTTCAGAAAATATTTATGTTAGCCTTCTTTATATACTTTGCCATATGAAAAGTGTGATAACCTATATTTTTGAAACGGTTTATGATAGAGCAAAACCAATATAATTTTTGGAATCAGCGCCCCGAAATCATTAAGAAATGACAGAAAAATCACAATAAACAGAAAATTTTTCAAATTTTGTTACCCAGTGTAATCGTTGTAGAACTGTGTATGTTTTTAAAAGTAATGTGAGAGATCGTACAAGACCCCTACTTATTTTAGGCCTGTCAGAGACAACGTATCTCTCCATCCGTAATATAAAGTGGCTTTACGCAAGTTATGATAAAGGTCGAAAATATGGGCGACATCATAATTTGTGTAAGGGGTGTCTCGAGTTTGCGGATGATATAGTGAAACATTGTAAAGATTGTCACATGGTGTGTGAACAGTGTAAAAGCCCCAAATGTGAAAGCCGTGTGGTTGAAGCTGAGAAGAGGGATTGTAATGTGTGTAGACGTACATTTTTCAATAATGACTGTTTTGAACTCCATAAATCAATTGGCACGTGCAGGAAAATGAGAATCTGTGAATGTGGTATGTTTCACATGAAGGTAATTGGGGAAAGTTTGAGCATAAATGTGACGAATTCACTGTTCTACATGCCATGAGAAATATAAGGCGGATGGCGTAAAGCATGTATGTTATATGAAAGACGCAAAGCCTAAAAACAGCCCTTGTATAACTGTATACTACGATATAGAAACATACACGAACCGAAACCAAAGAGGTAATTCCACATTTACTTGTGAGCCAGACTATCTGCGACGAGTGTATGGAGATCGAGTGTGATGAGTGTCACAAATGTGGTAAACGGACAAACGTTTTTAAAACGAATGTCCACGATAGCCCTGTGAAACTATTTGTGTCCTATATTGTCAAGTTAGCCGACAAGTTCAAAAAAATGACTGTGTATATTCTTGCCCATAACGGGGCAAAATTTGACACAGTTCCTTTATAAGGAGCTGCTCGAGCACGAGTCCTCTGAGATATTTACAGGTGATCCCTTGAAAAGAGGAAACAAACTTATACAGATGCAAATAAGAGGTAATGTGCAATTTAAAGATACTTTATTATTCACGCCTTGTAAATTAGCAAAGCTACCCAAGGTGATGGGGTAGCAGCTGAAGTATCAAAAGGTACTTCCCTTACACTTTCCTCACTAGCGAGACTTTAAATTACGTGGGGCTACCTCCACCCAAACATTATTTTAACTATGGTTGTATGAGTGCAGATGAACGTGAAGACTTTGATCGATACTACAGCAGTTTTAATGAACGTAATCCTTATAATATAGCTGATGAATGTGAGCGTTATTGCGTGAATGATGTACGCGTGCTTAGAGTATGTTTCCAGCCTTTAGAAGATGTACATAGGCCGTTTCAAATGCGATCCGCTGCAAGTCGCAACCACCATCGCGTCACTATGCTTTACGGTGTTCAAGAATAACTTCATGCCTAAAGCCACCTTAGCCATTATTCACAGAAACAACCCCCGCAGTTACGGCCACAAGGCTATTTACTGGCTCATACACCTACAGCAGCAGACAGGTGTATACATAAAGCACGCCCGCAACACGGGTGAAGTACCCATTAAGATTAATGGTCGTGTTTTTTGGGTTGATGGACTAAGTGAAAACCGTGTCACTGGTGTGAAGACTGTGTACTCCTTTAACGGATGCTGGTGGCATGGATGCCCCCGTCCTGAGTGCGGAATCGCCGGAGATATCCACGGTAGATCTCCTGCCGACTGTCTTGCATGGACCCGCACCCGCGATCAACTTATAGGGTCCCAGTTCACTCACAAAGTCTTGTGGGAGCATGAATATGATGCACGGATGGAGACAGACGAGGTGTACCGTGAGGAAATAAACACGATCAAGCGTTCAATGGTACTGGATCCTCTCAAATGCGGTGATAGCTTGTTCGGTGGGCGTACAAATCCCTTCAAGCTATACTTTCCACCTACGGAGGGTGTGAAACTTCACTACTACGACTTCTGTTCTTTATACCCATACGTGATGAAGAACAACCCGTACCCCGTGGGGCTCCTGAGAAATTGGTGGGACCTAGCCTGCCCTCCATCAATGAATTTTCAAGAAATTTGAATGATCGCTACTTTGGGCTCTCTTTCGTAGACGTGCTCCCCCTCGCGATTTATGGATGCCGATCTTACCCGTCGTCATGACCACAAGCTCATGTTTCCCCTGTGCGTGAAGTGTGCGGAAGAGAATAACGGTAATTGTAACCATACACCCACCAGCGTAAGATCAGAGGCGTATATACAAGTCCTGAGCTGGCCCTAGCCGTACGCCATGGGTATAGAATACTGAAGATACATGAGGTTGGAGGTTTCAGAAGCTACCCAACCTTTTCACACCGTATATAAACGCATTTTTGAAGGATAAGGTTGAGGCATCAGGGTATCCGCGAGGAGTTGACACCGAAGATGAAAAGTCTGCCTATATTCAACGTTACCGCGACCACGAAGGTATACAACTTGACGCCCAAATTGCAAAGAATCCTGGCAAGCGCTTTAGTGCAAAGTTGTGTCTAAACAGTCTATGGGGAAAATTTGCACAGAATACTGGCAAGGGAACGTTCATTTGGCACAAAGCTATAGCGAAGTCTGGGATTATGCCAACGCGCCCGATAAAGAGTCATGGAAATCGTGAATGTAGGTAATACTTACATAATAAAGTACAACACTGAATTGGCCACAGATACCTCAAGGGTTACAAACATTCCTGTAGCCAGCTTCACAACAGCCTACGCCCGCATCAAACTTTGGGGTCTATTGCATTCTCTTGGGCAGAGAGTCTTGTATGCCGATACAGATAGCGTGATATTCACAGCGAGGGAGGGTGAATACATGCCTGCTATTGGTGAATTCCTCGGCGAGCTCACTGATGAGATCAAGGATGAGTATGGGGACAACGCATACGCCGACTCTTTTGTCTCAACAGGACCTAAAACTTATGGGGTACGGGTGAGGATAGGGAATGAAACGAAATATATCGTGAAGGCAAAGGGTATCACGCTTAACCAAGCGAATCGGCGGGTCGTTAACTTTGATTCGCTGAAGGATCTAGTGTGTTTGGACGATGATGAGGGCGAACGGCCTCCCCAACTATTGTAGGCACCCACAATTTTCGGGCGCAGAAGCTGGGGGGTGTGAAGGAACTTAGGGGTACAAAGGTGTGCCGTAACACCTATAGGAAACGTTACCAGTTACCTGGTACCTATGATACCGTACCCTTTGGTTACCATAAACTTTGATGGGTCTATTGCTAACTTATTCATCACACATATTTGTAAATATATATGTATTGAGAACAATCTTTGATGTGCCTATTGTTAACTTATTTATTGCACGTATTTGTAAATATATACATGCTGATTATTTCGTTTATTAAATAAATCGTGCATCGACTTGTGTTTCACTTTGCGTGTGTGCGTGTGTACAGTAAAGTTAAGCCCCGCCCACTGTAAGACCGGGGACGTGATTCATCCCGTAGCCTGAGCAGCCTCTGTCCCCGCGTTCTCAGTTGACCTCTGTATACCCTTGAGCTCAGACGTGTATTCTCTCCCGCGTAGAAGAAAATGGCCACCTTTAATATCGCGTGTTCAACATTTATGAAGTGGTATTCAGTAAAGGGCGTAGATGTAGTGGATACTGAAAAACTCCCTATCCCAGCCTCCTTTGACTCTTTTAAGGAAGCATTGAATCGTGCGAAGGGTCAGGCTATTCAAATACTCTACGGATATTCTGGCGAGGGGTTGTAGGATTTCGCAGTACAGACGATGTACTGAAGTATGTTGTAGAACTAAGCTTTATAAAGGCACACGTGCACCGCGTGGTAGAAGAAGCGGCACGCTCAGAAGCTAAACAACAGTTATGGGTAGTGAGCCTTGTGGATGAGTGGTGTGATAAACGGTATTATATCATGCTACACCATGTCGATTACTCATACCCTACGACTGAAAATGTGAATCTCGTTATCATGGACAATCTTAAGTATTTTTACCACTACATTAATATATATCATGATGAGGTTTGTAGTGAGGTTGTGGCTAAAGGGTTATGTGAGTTTTTAACAGATTTTAGAGATGAGTATCGCCTGTTAAATAAAAAGCCTAAATATGAACATATGTTTCTCTCTAACAGCGCCCCGCAGTGTGAAGATTTTTAGAGATAAAACATTATAAAATGTGCCTAGTTCATGAAATTTACCCTGAGGGAAACTGTCTGGTGCGTATTCGGGGGAGTGGTAGTGATAAAACGTTAAAACCGAAATTAGTTCTTGTACCGGAAAATTTCTCAAAACGCCTACCCAGTATAATGGGGTACAACAATTCATGTTGGGCCAGCGCCGCACAGGTTTCATTAGATTATGGTGCGACTCGCACCTCACGGATCATACGGGTTCGAACAAACCCATTCACGTATCATCAGGGTGAGTCAACCGCCCATCGAACCGTTCCTGCCTACCTGCGTGCCTCACGCGGCTCATAGTCTTCTCAGAGCTTGCCGAGTGGATGTGCCATAGTCGATGTGTGAATACGATGGAACTCCCTTTGAGAAGCATTCTCAACGCCTCGTACGACGTCTCCGTGACGAAGTCGTTGCGTGTGTTCAGGCGGGAAACCGGCACCATTAACTGTGTGCTTGAAACGAACAGTAGACCTGCGAGCAAGCGCAACGTTATTTATTTAAATCTTGAGGAGATGCATAAAATCTTCGCGGTAGTTGAGAGGTGGGCTGAGGACCGCTATAAAATACCAGCTGACGTAGGTATAATAAGAGAGGTGATTAGTGAAGCCTCCTCATATACCGTTGTTTGTACATTGAGTGTAAATAACAATCAACCATGCGTTGATATACGACTGATGTGGAAGAACACAGCTGATAATGGCGTTCTTGTTCCTACACGAAACCGTTTCATCCTCGACAGAATGTTTGAGATCGTTGGATTCCGTAAGCTGAAGCCTATATTAGACACACGTATCTCAGACATGATTTACTTTGACACAATACTTGAATACGCTTACACCGCTCTGCTCGACGGATTTGTTGAATGTAGGAATGTGCAGGGAGAGAACGGGCTAGCTCTGGATGCGTATTTAAAAGGCTTAGACTCTTCGAAATATCCCGAGCTTTGGTACAAAACGCTTGAGAGGTACAGAGCTGAGCTCGCCTACACTGTTCACCCTGAAGAACTGTATATAGTAGATAGCTGCCGTTACGACTTGGAAGATTATTTCAATTGCTGCTATGCCGGGTGAAGAAGAGTTCACGATTGAAAAGTTCGGTACGTTAAGAAAAAACCCTCGATTGGAAAGGCATGATTATAAGCTTGTATTTAATGACATAGTTAACGATGACGTTTTTGCGCGTGCTTTTGATTGCGTTCTAGTGGCGCTTAAAGACAACTTACCTGCCGAGTGTAAAGTGGGTAAAAATAGTGTTGAATGATATGAAAGCCTTTACATCGAATATAAACCGCCGTATCAGTTAAGCGGCGAGTGATGCTTGAGCGGTTTTACCACATCGTGCAGAGTAATGCCGATGTTGATGTAGCATCAATCAGCATTGAATTTACCGTTTTGTACCGTAGAACGTAAAGACAATATATATTTTTACTGTAATATTTTGCTAATACTACGTTTTGTACGATATATATAATTAATATAAATATATTGTCGTGCGCAACTCTGAGTTATATTCTGCGCACCTTTATTTCTTTTGCAACTTCTGACACTATTTACGTAGTGCCCAACCCGTTTATTTATTTATGGTGCTGGACACCCTTTTAATTACGTTAATTCACTTCACTGACACCCTTTAAGTCGGGCGCTACCCTTTAATTATATTTCAAATTATTTTTATTTTCGTCCAGGATGACTCGGCCTATCCAGACGGATGGCCCTTTAAATTGATAGGCGTAAGTTCTTCGGCTTTCCAGAAGCCTACTTTGAATGTTAATTCACCCTCAGCTAACAAGAGAGGCCTATTGCAAGGTATCTAAAACAACACACGCCCTCTTATAAAGTTTATTAAATGTCACTCGAAACAGTACATGAATTTAGAAATTTATTCTGAAGTAAATTTACCAATTTTCCGTAAAATACAATTCAATTATAAATCCAAAGCAAAAGTTCACAGTTATCTGAATTTAAGTAATTTATATAGATGGGCTTTACATTTTAGTGCAACAAAACAAATAACGAGAAATGAAGTGGTCGAAATCGACGATGAAATTTGAAGAATTATTCTACTTACGAATGCAGATGACAAATTACTCTCAATTGTGTTGCGTACGGACCACAGATTTACGGCCCGCCCAAAACTTTCAAAACGACAATCTACCAAATAACGGGACTTCCTTCCGAACCCAATTGACGGGTTCAGTAAACTAGGGCACCGCCGTACCCCGTTTAGCATTTAGTTTGAAACAAATTAAATTAATGTAAAGTTCACAAAATTCTTGGTCCGTTGGCTAACATTAATTGAGATCCAACCAAGTTCTCGGTTAAGGTTGCTAACCATAAAATTCTTATGCACAAGTTCCGCGTAAACGAATGAAATGCAATACAAGTTCTTAATTTCAGTCATAAGACTTCTAGATTTTCCTTACACCACAAGTCTAATAGGGTTTATTTAGCCACAGTTAATTTCAAGGAGGACGACTACCAACTGACTTAACAATTTCGAATTTACTTTACAATTTGAAGGACCCCGCCTTCCAATGTTCTGAAAGCCTATCAAACCATTTGTTTCTCCCAAGGCCGTCCCCAGAAGGTCATTACCCATACAAGAGGGAAAGAAGGCGTCTTTACTACGTTTCCCAGGATCCTGGGCCCCCTGATTGGAGCTGGACCTGATTTCCGAGCATAGACCCCTCTTCTTCCCAAAAATACATTTAAATATAGTTAACAGATTCGAAGTCCCAATTTTATGGTTCAATTTTAGCAAGCGTCTTCGAATCTGCCTTACAAAAGTCGCACCATCCCGCGAAACGAATCCAAATATTTTCGACCCAGCGAAAGAGGAATCCAACCATTGCATATACACCCAAATCCGTTGGAATGCCCTTCCCGTTGGGGTCGGGTCTCGGTGATAAACCTCTGTCCCCACGTGGTTCCGCTTTTATCCCTTCCCTGAGAATCCGAATTAAGATAGAACAAACGTTAAACAATCTGAAACATTTCTGATTTATTCGTTCATGAATATTTATAAGCCAAACCACCTTGCTTTCAGAGATGTACACAACGAAACCTTAAAACTAAAATTTCTGCACTTATTTTATAAAAGACTTCTGCATGCAAACTTCAGGGTTACGACAATATATTTTTCTAATATTTGGTTAATACTATGTTTTGTACAATTATATATAATTAATATAACTATATTTTTCCTGTACTAATATTTGATAATATAACTTTTGATAATATAACTATATTTTTCTAATATTTGATTAATACTGTGCTTTGTATGATTATATATTTTCGATGTTTTGTACGACTATATATAATTAATATAAATATATATTTTTCTAATATTTGTTTGGTTAATACTATGATTTGCATGATTATACATTCCCCGTTCTATTATTTGATCATATATATATATATATATATATATATATATGTTAACCCCTCCGTCTATGGCCCTGGGGTGGTTCGGATCGACGGGGGTTCTAGTTGGGAGGCAAGCAACGGATATTTCTTCTATAACATTCTAATTCTTTTCGGTCGCCTCTGGTTAAACTCTTGGCTACAGACTCGCCAGACTGTTATGCCAATATCTTCTATGGTGCTTGGGTTCTCTTAATTTGGGCAAAGGGTCGCCATTTTTTAATTCTTCTCTTTCTATAATACTCTGATACTTTCTCTGATACTAAAATTATCGACTTTTCTTTTATAACTTGTCGACTTAACTGACTAAGTTCCTGAAGAGAACAAGGCTCGAAGGAAAATATAAAAACTTTCTCTTGTTGTAATTTACTTCTTAAAAATTTACAGTTAGTGCTCTGAATTTACAAGGGTAGAGGTTCGACCTCTTTCGACCATGGCTCAGGCCGGAATCTAAAAAAAACTAAGGAGGCAAGGGGCCTCTGCCCCCTCCTCGCAGCAAGGCTGCTAACAAGGGAGGCTTAGCAGTGACCAAAGCAGAGAGCCGTAATGAAGTGTCCTTCATTTTACAAATACATGTATAATATAAGCCTGAATGTTGGGGGATGGCAGTTGGAGGTTAAGTTTCCCCCCTTTTAAACACGATCAGATGTTTGAAAGATTCCAAATAAAAATAAAAAAAAATAAATAAAAATAAAAACATTTTTTTTTTTTGCCGAATCTTCATTTCTGAAGGCGATATCATTTCATAGTAGTACATAAGTACAATTGAAGTACACGACTGAGTACATTTTCGTTTGGGTTTATTACAATTATGATTGCGATTATGGATTACTTCCCATTCGCTTATGATTGTCCCTTACAGTTCTATTAAAGTACATTCTTACATTATATATAAAGTCATTACATTCAATTGTAGTTTCATTGAAGTACATTACGTCGTTTACCATTCTTACAGTGTTTTTATATATTTATATATGGTTATAATATATGGTTATTAGTACAACACAAGTACATGAGACATGACAAGATAATTTATATACAACATAATATGTTATATTACATTATAATATGTTATAAATTTGGATCAGAGCGAAAGATGTTGTTTATCTTAGAAACGTTCAATTCTGCTGTGATTCGCGAATTCGACCCCTTACCTACCCAAGCATTTATGAATATGTTGCGAGGGGTGAACGCACTTAAAAAAAAATAAAAAAATACATGTGGACGTATTTTACATGTAAGTAACAGAATAGGTTGTGTGCGTAATATAGACGCGCGTAAAATATGGACTGATAGGTTGATAGGTATCAGTAGACAATAGGTAGGAAACAACATAAATAATGATGTATAGAGAATGAAGTTTTTTTCTTTTTATTATTATTATTATTAAGGAATTTACCATACATTCAATACGGAAGATGTCCAAATACTAAACACGTGATTCAGTGTTCAAGGTATGGAAAACGTGAAGAGAATTAAGTTACTTTATGACGTCATAGTTATTCACATTATGTCATACGTACAGTATAACTAAGTCATTATTTGGGAGGACCTAAAAGAAACGAATTAAAGACAGAGTGGGTATCAAGGACTAAGAAGCACAACTACGGGTTCCAATCCTCTTATATGCAATGTGTATGTATAATCTAGGGTCGAGGGTGAGATGCAAGACAATCATAATTAATTATAATAACTTCTATAACAAATGGAAAATGGATACGACTAAACCATAGATATGGTAGATCGTAGGGTTGTGACACGAACAAAAAATAGGAAGCTACAAGTAAAATTATTATCCAAACTCGCGTTAAGCGATTTTGGTTCTTATGTAAAAATGAATATTGATTATTCATTTCATTTTTACATTGCTCTCCCCTTTAAAAAATGATATTTATACAATAATCTAATAGGGTACCATTAATACAATACAAATGAGAAAATAACATCCTAACTACTTCAAGTTAGATGACGAATTTTTCTTTACAAATTTTTATACAGAACAAGTGAGTTATTATATAATATAAAAAATTCAAAGATTAATACTTTAATTTAGACAAACATTTAAGTTAGACAAACAATGATATGGTTAAAAAAAAAATTTCAGAATTTTATTTTTCTGTGGGATAAATTATGTACATAATGAATAGAGTAGATAAAAGGGAGAACGTACACCGTACAATCTATAAGCTAATTTTTATTGACTATTGTAGGTAAAAAATCGAATTACGTAATGGATGATGTATAGACCTGTGGTCTAGTGTATTTGTGTGTATTAGATACAAAGTGTGTATCTTATAACTTTGAGGGACAGATTAGCTGAGAGGATTTTTAAATTAACTGAATAAACGCCTGAGCAAAAATTTATATATAGTAAGCAAAAATGCGTAGGAGTATATAAATAGCATAGTTAGCACTTACACGCTATGAAATAGTTTATTGTGACATCCAATGATTTTAGCATAAGGTTTGTATATATATATATATATATATATATATATATATATAGTGCGCATACATGCGTGTGTATGTGTAGGGATTTGGGAGGTTTTTGAATTAACAAAGTTTAAAAATAATGTATAATAATTTAAGATGGGTTTAGGGTTATAAAATCTTTTGAGTCAATTATTGTTGTTATTATTATTATCATTATTATTATTATTATTATTATAAAATCCTTTAAGTTCAAGGTAGTATTTAAGTATTTAATTAAATCAGTTACACGTATTAAGGTAATAAAAAGAAATGTACTTAGAGGACCTTACAATTAATGAAAGTAAATCTAGCGGTATTAAAAATTAAATTTTGAAGATGGAATTAAATTCGACTAGTAACATTCGTAGCTATCTATGACCTATATAACCATTAACATTAACCAGAAGCATCCCTACGATAATTGAATTAAGAAAATTAAGAATACAAATTAAGAATAGAAATCAATTTATGCATTTTAATGAGCTAAACATAATTTTATAATATTCCTAAAAATAAAAGTAAATCGAACCTTAGATGAGTTTCGGCCAAGAATAAAAAAGTTATTGAAATGGAAGGAAAGCATTTCGAACAATCTTTTCTTTTAATAATTTCAGGTAAATTTTACATTAAAAATTATTTTTATATACTAAAAAAAATATTAAAAAGGTTTAATAATTTTTGCATGTTAAGTAGAAAAATTATACTCTTTCGTTAAATGTTGATAGAATTTGAATTATTTGATATTTTAGTGTGAAAACTTGTTTGCATATGATAAATACATACGTTTTATTGTGTAGAAGTTTTATTAAAATTAAATGACAAAAAAGAATAAACAACTGAAATTTAGGGTATGTGCGGTCCTACGGGTAAATTTCCCGACCGTACAGAGCAAGATAAATTAGGTACATGATCGATTAATTATTACACTATTTCTGTCATCATATAATCGCAATAATTATAAAACTCGTTACCAACATTTGTAAAAACGGTTTTGGTTGCTAACAATAAACTATGTCATTTTACCTATATATTTATATACACAACAATGGCATGAAAAGAAGACAAATCGGTCAATTTCCTTCTTACAAGCAAAACAAAAGTTAAACCAAAGACGCAAACCGGTCAATTCAGGTTGAATTTAATTCTCTTTTACAACAAAAAAAAAGGTTGAATTAAATTCTCTTAACTTACAAAGAAAAAGTTGAATTCAATTGACTGCATTGAAATGACTTGGGACTTCAAACTAACTTCTTCAAAACTAACTTCTTCAAAACTAACTTCTTCAAAACTAACTTCTTCAAAACTAACTTCTTCAAAACTAACTTCTTCAAAACTAACTTCTTCAAAACTAACTTCTTCAAAACTAACTTCTTCAAAACTAACTTCTTCAAAACTAACTTCTTCAAACTAACTTCTTCAAAACTAACTTCTTCAAAACTAACTTCTTCAAAACTAACTTCTTCAAAACTAACTTCTTCAAAACTAACTTCTTCAAAACTAACTTCTTCAAAACTAACTTCTTCAAAACTAACTTCTTCAAAACTAACTTCTTCAAAACTAACTTCTTCAAAACTAACTTCTTCAAAACTAACTTCTTCAAAACTAACTTCTTCAAAACTAACTTCTTCAAAACTAACTTCTTCAAAACTAACTTCTTCAAAACTAACTTCTTCAAAACTAACTTCTTCAAAACTAACTTCTTCAAAACTAACTTCTTCAAAACTAACTTCTTCAAAACTAACTTCTTCAAAACTAACTTCTTCAAAACTAACTTCTTCAAAACTAACTTTTTCAAAAAAAAAAACTAACTTGAAATTAGCTGAAAATGGAAAATGACTGCACTTGATCTCTATCAAGTGGAGACGATTAACCTCTGTTTTGGTTGTCCCTCTTGGCGCAACATTCTGACTTGACCTCTTATCAAGTATTTCTATAAATCTCTGGGGCGGTTGTCCCTCTTGGCGCAACCTTCTGACTTGACCTCTTATCAAGTATTTCTATAAGTCTCTGGGGCGGTTGTCCCTCTTGGCGCAACCTTCTGACTTCAAAACTGACTTCAAAACTGACTTGCAACTTCTTTGCAACTAAAACTGACTTGCAACTTCTTTGCAACTAAAACTGACTTGCAACTTCTTTGCAACTAAAACTGACTTGCAACTTCTTTGCAACTAAAACTGACTTGCAACTTCTTTGCAACTAAAACTGACTTGCAACTTCTTTGCAACTAAAACTGACTTGCAACTTCTTTGCAACTAAAACTGACTTGCAACTTCTTTGCAACTAAAACTGACTTGCAACTTCTTTGCAACTAAAACTGACTTGCAACTTCTTTGCAACTAAAACTGACTTGCAACTTCTTTGCAACTAAAACTGACTTGCAACTTCTTTGCAACTAAAACTGACTTGCAACTTCTTTGCAACTAAAACTGACTTGCAACTTCTTTGCAACTAAAACTGACTTGCAACTTCTTTGCAACTAAAACTGACTTGCAACTTCTTTGCAACTAAAACTGACTTGCAACTTCTTTGCAACTAAAACTGACTTGCAACTTCTTTGCAACTAAAACTGACTTGCACTTCTTTGCAACTAAAACTGACTTGCAACTTCTTTGCAACTAAAACTGACTTGCAACTTCTTTGCAACTAAAACTGACTTGCAACTTCTTTGCAACTAAAACTGACTTGCAACTTCTTTGCAACTAAAACTGACTTGCAACTTCTTTGCAACTAAAACTGACTTGCAACTTCTTTGCAACTAAAACTGACTTGCAACTTCTTTGCAACTAAAACTGACTTGCAACTTCTTTGCAACTAAAACTGACTTGCAACTTCTTTGCAACTAAAACTGACTTGCAACTTCTTTGCAACTAAAACTGACTTGCAACTTCTTTGCAACTAAAACTGACTTGCAACTTCTTTGCAACTAAAACTGACTTGCAACTTCTTTGCAACTAAAACTGACTTGCAACTTCTTTGCAACTAAAACTGACTTGCAACTTCTTTGCAACTAAAACTGACTTGCAACTTCTTTGCAACTAAAACTGACTTGCAACTTCTTTGCAACTAAAACTGACTTGCAACTTCTTTGCAACTAAAACTGACTTGCAACTTCTTTGCAACTAAAACTGACTTGCAACTTCTTTGCAACTAAAACTGACTTGCAACTTCTTTGCAACTAAAACTGACTTGCAACTTCTTTGCAACTAAAACTGACTTGCAACTTCTTTGCAACTGACTTGCAACTTCTTTGCAACTAAAACTGACTTGCAACTTCTTTGCAACTAAAACTGACTTGCAACTTCTTTGCAACTAAAACTGACTTGCAACTTCTTTGCAACTAAAACTGACTTGCAACTTCTTTGCAACTAAAACTGACTTGCAACTTCTTTGCAACTAAAACTGACTTGCAACTTCTTTGCAACTAAAACTGACTTGCAACTTCTTTGCAACTAAAACTGACTTGCAACTTCTTTGCAACTAAAACTGACTTGCAACTTCTTTGCAACTAAAACTGACTTGCAACTTCTTTGCAACTAAAACTGACTTGCAACTTCTTTGCAACTAAAACTGACTTGCAACTTCTTTGCAACTAAAACTGACTTGCAACTTCTTTGCAACTAAAACTGACTTGCAACTTCTTTGCAACTAAAACTGACTTCAAAAAATGACTTCAAAATTACTTCAAGTATCTCTCTAAATCTATAAACTCTCTATAAACTCTCTCTCTTAATTTGCAAGTCAATTCAATTCAATAATTTGAAAAAAATTTGCAAACAAAAATATAAAATGTAAACAACATTTCACTCGAATGTACACGAAGGTACGATACTATTATGTTTGATACATAAAATAAAATTATTCTATACTGAATATAACTGAAAATAACAAATTAACTCTGAAATTAACTCTTTGAAATTAACTCTGTGACTCTCTGTGTTACAATTAACTCTCTCTGTTACAATTAACTCTCTCTGTTACAATTAACTCTCTGTGTTACAATTAACTCTCTGTGTTACAATTAACTCTGTGAAAATTACTGTTTCACTAAAAAAAATGTATCACTGGTGTCTGAAATGTTCAGTGTTTTGTGTTAATTCTGGTTTGATACTCATTATTAACTGTTAATAATACTGACTTTTCAAGTGTTTATAAATTACTTAAAAAAACAAAATGTACTTAACAAAATTTTCTATGGGGAAATCCTTGAGACGTGTCCTGAAGACGTCTTGCTGGCTACTTCTTCTTGGATGAAACTAGGCGTGGAGAACTTGGGAGTCGTGACACACCGGTTCAAGGGTGGATGTTACGAACTAGAAGTCGTGACACGCCGGTCAACTGGTTTTATCCTGATGCAGGGTAATTTCTATCTTGGCCAAAGAGTGGCCTCTTCTTAAAATCTTCTTCTACAAATCTTCTTCTACAAATCTTTTTCTTATCCTGGTAAAGGGTCGCCACAATGTTAGACCCCATATCATCATCATCTTCTTCTTATCCTGGCTATAGGGTCGCCAGAATGTTATCCTCCTTCTTCTATGTCCCTTTGGGGTGTCTCGTATCGACGAGGCGTTCTTGTTACGGAGGCAAGCAACGGATATTTCTTCTATAACATTCTAATTCTTTTCGGTCGCCTCTGGTTAAACTCTTGGCTACAGACTCGCCAGACTGTTATGCCAATATCTTCTATGGTGCTTGGGTTGTCTCTTAATTTGGGCAAAGGGTCGCCATTTTTTAATTCTTCTCTTTCTATAATACTCTGATACTTTCTCTGATACTAAAATTATCGACTTTTCTTTTATAACTTGTCGACTTAACTGACTAAGTTCCTGAAGAGAACAAGGCTCGAAGGAAAATAAAAACTTTCTCTTGTTGTAATTTACTTCTTAAAAATTTACAGTTAGTGCTCTGAATTTACAAGGGTAGAGGTTCGACCTCTTTCGACCATGGCTCAGGCCGGAATCTAAAAAAAACTAAGGAGGCAAGGGGCCTCTGCCCCCTCCTCGCAGCAAGGCTGCTAACAAGGGAGGCTTAGCAGTGACCAAAGCAGAGAGCCGTAATGAAGTGTCCTTCATTTTACAAATACATGTATAATATAAGCCTGAATGTTGGGGGATGGCAGTTGGAGGTTAAGTTTCCCCCCTTTTAAACACGATCAGATGTTTGAAAGATTCCAAATAAAAAAAATAAAAAATAATAAAATAAAAACATCTTTTTTTTTTTTTGCCGAATCTTCATTTCTGAAGGCGATATCATTTCATAGTAGTACATAAGTACAATTGAAGTACACGACTGAGTACATTTTCGTTTGGGTTTATTACAATTATGATTGCGATTATGGATTACTTCCCATTCGCTTATGATTGTCCCTTACAGTTCTATTAAAGTACATTCTTACATTATATATAAAGTCATTACATTCAATTATAGTTTCATTGAAGTACATTACGTCGTTTACCATTCTTACAGTGTTTTTATATATTTATATATGGTTATAATATATGGTTATAATATATGGTTATTAGTACAACACAAGTACATGAGACATGACAAGATAATTTATATACAACATAATATGTTATATTACATTATAATATGTTATAAATTTGGATCAGAGCGAAAGATGTTGTTTATCTTAGAAACGTTCAATTCTGCTGTGATTCGCGAATTCGACCCCTTACCTACCCAAGCATTTATGAATATGTTGCGAGGGGTGAACGCACTTAAAATAAAAAAATAAAAAAATACATGTGGACGTATTTTACATGTAAGTAACAGAATAGGTTGTGTGCGTAATATAGACGCGCGTAAAATATGGACTGATAGGTTGATAGGTATCAGTAGACAATAGGTAGGAAACAACATAAATAATGATCTACAGATCTACAGAAGCTAAGGCTAACAAAGACCCTAAGATCCACTCTAAGGCTAGCCCGAGAAAAAGGAAAGAGTAGGGGGTTAAGAGAAGAGAAGAGAATAAGGGGTTAAGTAAGGAGCAACACCTATCATTCGTGGGTTAACATTCATTCAGAAAAAGAGGAAAAAAGTCTCACCATCATCATCCGCCGGCCACTGCCGACAAGTCAGAAAAATAGTCGGAGAAAATAGGAGAGGGGTGAAAGATGAAAAGAAGTAAAATAAGAACACTTACAAACCATGCAAACACAGTCTTAACTCACTGTCATACCATGCAAGGAAAGAGTTAGAGACATGCAAAGTAAGGATAAGAAAAAAAAAAAAGTTAAACAAAAAGTGGGTTAGTTTACGCTACGAGCTACATCTACGTTCGTGTTAGTCTAATTTTTTTTTTTTTATTATTTTTTTATTTTTTTTATTTTTTAATAATTTAATTGCTGGCATCACACGCTGGCATGTCACAAGCTGGCATTCATCGTCAACAGACTCATCCTCGAGCACCACCACCAGAGCTCCTGTTGTTAACTTTCTTTTTTAATTTTAAACAACGTTAATATTTTTAAAATGTCTGTCAAGACGGTTCTTAAACACATTAACGCTGGTAGAATGAACGACTGACGCGGGAAGATTATTCCATTTATCAATTACTTTAAACGTAAAGAAGTTTTAGCGATATTAGTAATGAAACGTCTGCCACGCAACTTAAATCCGTTATTGCGAGTATTACTATTATCGAAAGTGAACAATTTGTCAAAATTTACGTTATCGATGTTATTAACGATTTTGAAGACTTCAATAAGCTCCCCCTTAATCTCCTAGTTTTGAGTGAATACAGGTCTAACTCTTTAATCCTATCTTCATAAGGCTTATTGCGCAATGACGGAATAAGTTTCGTGGCACGACGCTGAACCCTTTCTAACCTATCAATATCCTCACGCAAGTACGGGCACCAAACTGAACGGCATATTCTAAATGAGGCCTGACTAGGGACTTGTAAAGGGGCAATATATACCTTCGATTTAAATTCGAAATTACGCGCTATGAAGCCTAACATCCTATTCGCTTTTGCGCAAGACTCCAGGCACTGGTTCCTAACCTTTAAATCCTTAGATACGCGTACGCCTAAATTTACTTCCTCGTCAACGCTCGCTAACTCCCTATCATCCATCGTGTACGCGTAATTATTGTTGCGAGAACCTATATGCAAAACTTTACATTTGTCTACGTTAAATTGCATCTGCCACTTATCTGTCCACTCCATAATTCTATTTACATCGTCTTGAATCCTATTTCTATCGTCCTCGTTAACAACCTTACCGCCTATTTTAGTATCGTCCGCGAATTTTGAAACGTTACTAGTCAATCCTACATCTATGTCGTTAATGTAAATTACGAATAGCAATGGGCCTAACACTGAACCCTGTGGGGACACCGCTACCTACATCTAACCACCCCGATTCACTACCATTAACTACGACCCTCTGCCTCCTAGCACGAAGCCATTCTTCTAACCAGTTAGCTACCTGACCGCGTATACCGTGCGCTTTAACCTTCGCAATTAGTCTCCTATGCGGAACTGTATCGAACGCCTTATTATTATTATTAAGGAATTTACCATACATTCAATACGGAATGTCCAAATACTAAACACGTGATTCAATGTTCAAGGTATGGAAAACGTGAAAAGAATTGTTACTTTATGACGTCATAGTATTCACATTATGTCATACGTACAGTATAACTAAGTCATTATTTGGGAGGACCTAAAAGAAACGAATTAAAGACAGAGTGGGTATCAAGGACTAAGAAGCACAACTACGGGTTCCAATCCTCTTATATGCAATGTGTATGTATAATCTAGGGTCGAGGGTGAGATGCAAGACAATCATAATTAATTATAATAACTTCTATAACAAATGGAAAATGGATACGACTAAACCATAGATATGGTAGATCGTAGGGTTGTGACACGAACAAAAAATAGGAAGCTACAAGTAAAATTATTATCCAAACTCGCGTTAAGCGATTTTGGTTCTTATGTAAAATGAATATTGCTTATTCATTTCATTTTTACACACACACACATATATATATATATATATTATATATATATATATATATATCCTATTGTATACCTTAATTAATAAACAGAACGTTGTAATGGTGTTTTATTTATTCCTTGAATACGTTTATATCATTTTCTAAAACAGAGTAATTGAATAGATAAGTGACGAGGCTGACAGCTCAGCCAATCTAATTCAGATTGAATGATTGCATTTCTTTTAAAATAATTAGTTCTCTTTATTACCCGTTTTGAATGGATATATAATTTCAAATCTATTGTTCGGCCATATATACATGCTCCGTTGTATATCCTTTAATTCATGAGCAGAATGATGTAACTGCGTTTTATTGGTTCCTTGTACACAATTATATATTTTATTTGGTTGGATAATTGTATGGTTCATCCGGGAGGCACTGGCATTTAGCTAAGGTGTAGGGTCCCGCAACAAGGCTGACCTAGAGTGCGGTGCGTGCCCGGATCCTTTTAGCACACTGTGGCACTTGAATGGTGATGCTCTGAGACGATGGCATCCTGAGGCCCTGGCTGTTGATGTTCTAAGTCGATGACGCCCTGAGGCAGTGGCTGGCACTGACTGCCTAAGCCAACTGGCTGAATAGGGGCAATATAAGAGGCCGGGTGCTGGACGACGGAGTCATATGCGTCCGACAGCTGTCGGATGAAGGATCTCCTCTTCCTCTTACTATCTCTTTCTGCTCCTTTGGGGGTGAGGTAACCCCTTCCTCCCAAAAGAGGCTCCCTTATGATAGGCATGCCCCTTTGGGGGTTCAGCTTGGGGGAGAACTCCGCCTCCAAGTTGCATACCCCTTGCAGTCCCATTTCGGGGCTGGCAACAAAGGGGGTGCCTTGGCAACGAGGGAGACGGGGCTTACCAACAAAGGGGGTGGGGGTTGGTGCCAAAGGGGGGTGGGGGTGGCACTCATGCAACACAGGTGGGTGGGGGTGCCTTGCAACAAAGAGGGTGGGGTGGCACTCTTGCAACTGCGTAATATTATGCAATATTGCAATGCAATTGCACTCATACCTTTTGCGGGCATACTACTGGCATCACCTAACCAGGCGAACCGGCGGATCGTTAACTTTGATTCGCTGAAGGAGCTAGTGAGCTTAGAAGATGAGGGTGACCAACCACCCCAACTGACTGTAGGGACTCACAATTTTCGGGCACAGAAACTGGGGGGACGTGAAGGAACTTAAGGGGACGAAAGTGTGTCGTAACACATATAGGAAAAGCTACCAGGTGCCTGGCACCTATGATAGTGTTCCCTTTGGCTACCGCGAGGCGTGAATATTGCTGTCATGTTAGCGTATATTTACTTGTTGACGATATGTTTATTTATTTATTACGTGTATTTTAATATATGCCATGAATTAGAGACTATTGTTGACGATATGTTTATTTATTTAAAATAAATCATGTTTCAGTTAACTTTTCATTTTCTCCTTTGTGTGTGTGTGTGTGTGTGTGTGTGTGTGTGTGTGTGTGTGTGTGTGTGTGTGTGTGTACAGGAAAAAGCTAAGCACCGCCCATTGTATAGCGCAACCCAATCAAAGGGGTCACGTGACCCGTGCTACTAGCTAGTCATGTCTGTGCCCTCCGTCCTCAGTTGACCTCAACAAGCCCTGGTTCTCAGACGTGTATTTTACCTGTTGAAGAATTCTCACGTAGACGGAAAATAGTGATGGCTACCTTTGATATTGCGTGTTCGACATTCATGCAGTGATATTCGATAAAGTTTAAAGATGTGGTGAACACAAAGAATCCCTAGTCCTCCTTCCTTTGAGGCTTTTAAGATCACATTGAACCGCGCGAAGCGTGAGGAACAGGAGGTCCAAATACTCTACGGATATTCTGGCGAGAGCATTGCGGGCTTTCGTGGCTCAAACGATGTAATGGACTACGTCATAGGACTAAACTGCGTAAGGGCGCACATACACCGCAAAATGAAAGAAGCATCACATGCAGAAGAGAAACAACAGGTGTGGGTTGTGAACCTTGTTGACGAATGATGTGACGAGCGGTATTGTGTTATGTTACATCACACTGAGTACGCATACCCTGCTGTTGAGAATATAAATCTTGTGATTATGGATAACCTAAAATATTTTTATCATTACGTTCACATATATCATGATGAGGTTCGCAGTGAGGTTGTGGCTAGCTGAAGGCTTGTGCGAGTTTTTAATAGAATTTAGGGATGAGTATCGCTTGTTAGGCAAAAAGGACAGATATGGGCATATGGTTCTCTCAAATAGAGCGCCGGATTGTTTATAAAATGTGTGGAGAAAATGAACGATGATGTATGGTGCGCATTCCGGAGAATGATAAAACATTAAAGCCGTTTATTACTTCATGTATCGGAAAAATTCTCTAAACGAATGACCGGTATAATGGTTTACAAATATTCATATGATTCATGTTGGAACAACCCCGTGCACGAATCACTAACGCTTGCTATGACGCCCCCGTGTGACTCATCCCTCTACATCTCCGGCCGAGCCAAACCATGCATCGGCTGCTCATAGTCACCTCAGAGCTTGACCCGTCTGGACGTGCGCTCCTCACAACAGAAAACCAATATATGATGGAGCTTCCGTTGAGCAGCATCCTCAAAGCCGTATACGATGTGTCCGTGACGAAGTCAGTGCAAGTGTTCAGGCGTAAAACCGGTGCAATTATTTATGTACTTGAAACGTTGTGTAGATGACGATCAAACTCTGGTAAACGGAACGTTATTTATTTAAGTGTTGAGGAGATAAAGAGAATCTTCGTGGCGGTTGAGAAGTGGGGCGTGAACCGTTATAAAATACCTGCAGGTGTAGGCACCAAAAGAGAGCAGATTAGTGATGCACCCTCATACGCTGTTATTTTTACGTTGTGTATAAAATGAGACCAGCCATGCATTGATATACGGTTGATGTGGAAGAATGCAGCTGACAACGTCCTTATCCCCACGCGAAACCGTTTCATTCTCGACAGAATGTTTGAAGTCGTCGGTTTCCGCAAGCTAAAACCTATATTAGACGTACGTGTTTACCGATATGTTTTGTAGAGACACGGTTCTTGAATATGCGTACACCGCTCTGCTCGACGGCTTCACTGAGTGTAAGACCGGACAAGGCGAGAATGGATTGGAACTGGATGCGTATTTGAAAGGTATAGACTTTTCGAAATATCTTTAACTTTGGTAAAAAGACTTGAGCGGTACAAAGCTGAGCTCACCTACACTGTTCACCCTGAAGAACTATTTCTTAATATAATGGTCAGTTGTCGGCACGATTTAGAAGATTACTTCAATTGTCGATATGCGTTGTGAAGAAGAGTTCATGGTTGAAAAGCTCGGATTGGAAAGAATAAACCCTCGTTTGGAAATGAGTGTTTATAAACTTTAATTTAATAATAATGATGTGGCAAACGATGCCCTCTTTATGTGTGCTTTTGAATGTATTCTATCCGTGTTTAAATAGTGATAACTTGCCAACCAACTGTAAAGTGGGCACAAAAATAGTGTTAAACGATCTGAAAGGCCTTTATATTGAATATAGATATCCACATACTTTGAGTGGTGAAATAATGTTAAATCGTATTTATTGTGTAGTACAAAGCAACGAGGATGTAATAGACTCGATCACATGCGAGTTTAGTATTTTATTTAAACGCAGTAGAACATAAAGCGCGTATATTTTGATGTATGTATATATATATATATATTATATATATATATATATATAATATAATATATATATATATTATCCATGTATTGGAATTTTTCTGCACTATTATTTTTGAAATGTATATATAAGTGTGTATTTCTGGTTGCGTGTACATGTATTAAACTATATATAGATTTCTCCTGTACTATTATTATTTTTGATGCTTATATTAAGTGTGTAGATGCGCGTACATATATTTCTACTGTACTATTATTATTTATGAATGTGTATATATTCCTCGTTTAAAGTGTGTATTTTTCGGTGTATATAGATTTCTTCTACTATTATTATCTTTTATTAAATATTTATCTCCTATATATTCCCCGAGCTGAATAAGTGTGTTAAATAATTGATTCCATGTTAAGTAACTCGTTTTGCGACTAAATAACAATGATGGAGTTGTTTTATTATTCAAAGTATATATAAACGATATTATTTGATTTAATTATTCTACGTCAAAATTAACGGCACTACAAAAGTTATTATTATTATTATTATTATTATATATATACTGGTCAAAAAAAGAAACGCAATTTTTGAGATTTATTAATAAACATGAGGACTCAGTATAGAGTAAATGATTCTTTAACATAACAAACAGTCAATACGCGTATGGCCACCCCTAGCCACAATGCAGGCTTGGAGTCTGGCCCTCATCGACCTCAACAGTCTCTGCAGGAAAGCAACAGGGATGGCCCTCCACTCTTCAATAATTGCATTGGTCAGTTCCCTGATGTTCTGCGGCTGATGCTGACGTCTGCGAACTCGCCGTTCAAGTTCATCCCATGCGTGCTCTATCGGTGACATGTCTGGGCTGAAGGCTGGCCATGGTAAGGTCTGCACCTGTTGTCCCTGCAGGTACGCCTGCACTATCCTGGCTGCATGAGGTCTGGCATTGTCCTGTTGCAGGAACACCAATTCTGGATGTTGCCTCATGAATGGAAGAACATGTGGGTGGAATCTCATCCCTGTAGCGCTGGCAGTCAGAGCGCCATCAACAACCACCAGCTCAGTTCTTGAAGCAAAGGCAATTCCTGCCCAACCATGACACTTGGTCCTCCCCATCTGTCATGCTCCACTACTGCAGCATCTGAGTATCGCTCCCCTGGTCGTCTGTATACCCTGACACGGCCATCAGAATTGGACAGTCTGAAGCGAGACTCGTCAGAAAAGAGGACTTGGTTCCACATTCTTTGTGTCCAGTCACGGTGCTGATAGGCCCATTGCAGGCGTCGTTGCCTTCTTGCATCAGTGAGAAAAGGACCTCTGTAAGGCCTGCGGGATCGGAGTCCTGCATTACGGAGTCGGTTTCTGACGGTCTGGTCACTATTCTGTTGTTGTGGATACCAGGTGTCTCTCTGGCTGTCTGACGAGCATTCCGCTGCCGATGACGCAGGTGCTGCAGTACAATGTGGCGATCCTGGCGTTGGGTCGTCACACGAGGTCGCCCACGTCTTGGCAGGTCCTGAACACTTCCTGTGGCATTGTACCGTCTAACAAGCCTAGAGATTGTGCTGGGATGCACATGCATTCGTTGTGCAACTTGGACAGCAGACATGCCTGCATCCAACATGCCCAAGGCACGACCTCTGTTGACCTCTGAGAGTCGTGGCATGCCTCAATCGCGGGAAAAAGTTTGGTTTTCTCAACGGGCAGTGTGTATTCTGTGAAGTCAAAGAAAAAATGCATGCCTTCATAAAGAATACATTCAATTTAATCTCTGTTTATTGTTTGTAACAAAATGGCGTCTTAGCCGGGATTAGTCAGGTTTAAAAACATGCACTAAGTGGCTTTAAAAGATTTGAACAAACATTTAACCATAATCTTGAAACTGTGATAATACCACTAACAACTTAAATTTTACACATATGCAAGCTAATTGCGTTTTCTTTTTTTGACCAGTATATATATATATATATTATATATATATATATATATATATATATATATATATATATATATATATACATACAGGGTGTCCATAAATGATTACCCTGATTAAAGCATGCTATAACTTTTAAATAAACACTCTTATTCAAACACAGTTTTAATCATAAGTAGATAACATACAAGCTTTGATACATAGTTAATGAACTTAAGCTTCCACATGTGCACCCCTAGTGGCACGTAAAATATGCCTAAACGGTATTCACACTCACGCCACACATTTTCCAACATTTGTGGGTTAATTGTTGCAATTGCATCCGTAATGCGTTCTCGCAATGTCCTGATATCTGGAACAACTGTTGCATAAACCAAATCTTTAACATGACCCCAGAGAAAGAAATCCAGCGGGTAATGTCTGGTGATCTTGGGGGCCATGGGATTGGCCCGTCCCTGCCAATCCATCGATTTGGAAATGTTGCGTCGAGAGTTTCACGAACAACATGCGCCCAATGAGGGGGTGCCCCATCTTGTTGGAAGATGACAGTTGGCTGCCTGTCCTGCAGCTGGGTATGGCGTAATTGGTAAGCATATCTAGGTACACAGTTGCGGAAACAGTGTTCTCAGCGAAGAAGAAAGGACCAATTATCTGGTCATGCATTAGTCCACACCAGACATTGATCTTCGGACTGCCCCGAATATGCTCCCTTACGGCACGTGGGTTTTCCGATCCCCAAATACGCACATTGTGTCTGTTGACTCTACCACTAAGATGAAACTTAGCCTCGTCTGAAAAGCAGACACGTAACAAGAAGTCATTATCCTCGTCAATGCTGTTCAAAATGTCAATAGCGAATTGTTCACGTTTTGGACGGTCATCAGACTTCAGTTGTTGAACAATTTGTACCTTGTAGGCGTGTAACTTCAAACGTTTGTGTAACACCTTGTGCACCGTAGACTTCGGCATCTTTAGTTGGCATGAAGCTTGTCTCACCGATTTCCTTGGTGACCGTATGAAAGCAGTTTAAATGTTTTCCACGGTCCCATCGGAAACTGATGGTCTACCACTGCTCTTTCCCTTTTCTACGTCTCCAGTTTCCAAGAATTTTTTCATCCACGACTTAATTAACTTCACATCAGGTGGATTCTTTCCATACTTTGTTCTGAACCTTCGCTGAACACTGACAGGAGATTTTTTTCTGCAAGCCACACAACACATTGTGCCTTCTCTGTCACAGACGCCATCTTAACTGAACAGCTACTACAGCGCTCCTAGCGGCGAATGCGGTAGACGAAACACACACAGCACAGAAACTCTATGCGTGTACGAGATCACCTGTAAAAAGAAAACGGTTGTAAGATTCGTCATTAAAACATGAGAGCATACTGTTTTCAGGGTAAACATTTATGGACACCCTATATATATATATATATATATATATATATATATATAATATATATATATATATATATATATTTTTTTTTGCATTGCCTTCCAAGCCAGATTACACCTTCTAAGCCGGCTGGGGCTGTCAAGAACTTCATTATACATTGAGCCAAGAACGTCTCTCCATTAATATAAAAAAAAAAATATATATATATATAAATTAAATAAATAGTGCAAACTGGCAACTATTCATATGGATTGCATATATATATATATATATAAGCACACCGGACAAAAAATGTCACCCCTCTCAGAATGTACCTAATAACGTGTGACGGCGCCTCTGGCCTTGATAACCGCACGAATCCGGCGAGGCAGAGACTCTACGAGGTTGTGCATGTACTGAACATCGATTTGCTGCCACTCGTTCATCAGCCGGTCCCGAAGTTCCGCCAGAGTCCGTGGGTGTCTATTCCTGCGCTTCACTTTCTGTTTCCAGCCTGAACAACACCTTCGACGCATTCAGGATTAAAGGTTTCATTGGACCTGCGATGTACTCGTCGCCTCCCATCATTGGAGAACAAACAAAAACGGGACTCATCGGACCAAATTACACGTTTCCAATCTGCCGCAGTCCAGTTTTTGTGCCTCTGAGCCCATTTATAACGTGCCAATTTGTGACTTGCTGTTAACAGCGGCCTCTTCCGTGGTACCCTGCTCCAGATGTCTATCGCATGCAGTTCTCGTCGCAATGTCCGTTCGGAAATTGGTCGCTGGAGAACCTCATTGGTTTCTTGGAGCAATTGTTCTCTGGTTTGAAAACGATTTGCAGTTACTAGACGAGAAACATGGCGGCGGTCACTATTGTCGAGAATTGTTTTCCGGCCACAGTTACGCCGTCGATTTTCAGTTGATTGCGAACTACACCACTCTTTGTAAACTCGCTGGACAGTACACGTTGACACACCAACAAATTGGGCTACTTCAGACATTTTGTGTCCGTGGGCTCTGCCAAACACGATGGCTCCTTTTTGCCACTGAGTAACGTCTGCCTCACGACCCATTTTGCAGACTATATCCAACACACACTTTGTTCTTCACCACCTCACGAAACAGATCTGATCCTGTGTGCTACGTCACCGCTACATGTCACTTACCAATGCTACATCAGCGCCCTCTGTGTGACCTTGAACTTCCTACTATCGGTGCTATTAGGGGTGACTAATTTTTGTCCGGTGTGCTTATAATATATATATATATATATATATATATATATATATATATATATATATTATATATATATATTGTCTTCTAAACAAGCAAACTGGCTGGTAGATAGCTGGCTCTACATTCTTGCACGCTCTCCTATCCATTAATATATATATATATATATATATATATATATATATATATATATATATATATAATATATTAGCACCCAAGGATGATGGGGCTCGACCCTGTAGTCCTTGGTCTTTTTCCACTTCGACTGTCCCCTCCACCCTTTCTTTTTCCTCTGTCTTTCCTCTCACTTTTTTTCTTTGTTTTTCCGCTGAGATATGCCCTTTAAATAGAGGCGAATCGGTTCTTCCTGAACTAAAAAAAAAAAAAATATATATATATATATACACACCTTCTAAGCCAGCTGAGGATGTCAAGAACTTCAGTATGCGACGAGACATGCCAGCGAAAAGATCTCTCCCCTAGGTTACCTTCCAAGGTCAGGACAGGTTAGGTTACCCCTTTTGGGGGTAGGTGTTGGGCCAACCCCCTTCATGCAGAAACCAACCCCCTCCCCCTTGCTTGCATACCCTCTCCCCCACGGGTGCCAACCCCCCTTCCAACATTGATCATCATGCACTCGAGCTTTTTGCGGTCATACTAAGTTTTTAGAAGAAATACAAGCTAATTGTAATTAGAGTTTGCTCAGGGAATTTTTATAGAAAATTATCCTCTCACCCAGGAAATATGTGTAGTGACTCGGAAAAGATAAAATTTCGATTTTATTTAAAAAAAACAATATAATCATAAATAAAACTGCAATGCAGACACAATTTTTCTGATTTAAGCCAATCTATATACAAAAAAAATCCGAAGCCAGATGACCAAAAATTCGTCCTAGAGATAAAAAGAATGAAGGATTAAATGAAGGACAAAAAGGGGAAAGTGCTACATGACATGGCCCTGAAATGGAATGTAGCAGACTTTCCCTTTTTGCCCCTCAAATATGAATTCAATAAACAATGGCCAAGTATAAATTCAGCATTAATGGGAGATCATTGGGAATTGCTACTTCGCGAAAACTCCAGAAGAAATACCACTTATAACAGAAAACGACACTAAACCTATGTTGTTGAAGCATGTTCCGAAGAGACAAAAAAGAAAACAGCAAACTCGAGAGAAAAATCAGAACAGTAATAAGATAACGGAAACAAACCATAAAAAATCTACGGGTACAAAACTGAAGCAAGGAGAGGCGACTCAACCTAGGAAAAACGCTGCACGAAATAGAACTGGACCTAAAACAATTATTCATCCACATGACAAACGAGAAGGAAATCGAGGTAGCAGGAAACCAAAAATAACCCAAAATACTTTTACGCCATTGCCAAAAGGAAAATGAAATGTACAGAGGGTATTGGTCCGTTAAAGGATAGAGTAAAGGAATACACAAATGACCCAGAAGAGAAGCAAGGTGCTTACAAAACATTTCAATTCGGTGTTCAGCCCCATGAGCCTGAGATAGGAAATCCAGATGAATTCTTTGACACACACAAATCAGTCAAGAACAAGTACGGACACAACTCTATTAATGGATTTTGAATTCTTGGAAGAGGACATAATTGAGGTTCTATCACAAACACGAGAAAATTTAAAAAATCAGCACCAGGGAGTAGGGAGTGTCATGTTTCTCAAGAAATGCAAAGAGAGTATAGCCAAGCCACTATAATTACTATGTTACTATGGAGGAAATCACTCGACAAAGGGCAAATTCCATTCCGATTAAAGAACATAAACACTGACCTCTTATTCAGAAGTAAAAAAGCAATACCTAAGAACTATCGGCTAGTAGTTCTCACCTTTCACCTTATAAAATGCTTTGAACACGTAATTAGAGACAAAATTACTTACTAACTACATGAAAAGAACTTAGTCCGAACCAACACTTCAGAGGGGAAAGGTTATGCCTATCCCCAGTTCTTAGCCCACCATGAGAAAATACCGGTTGTGTATAAAGTAACGCAAGTGAAGAGAGAAATCCGATTTGAATTATATTAATGCAAGTGAACATGGACAAGTAATATTTATTACATGTACTTTATAACAACTGTATATTCGATACTTTATACACACACCCTGTACTAGGAACATTGTATCTAAAGCCTTTGATAAATGTGATTGTAGAATTATAGCACACAAACCTGAGCATAGAGGAATTACTAGAAATTTGGGATGGATATTTAATTTTCCGACTCAAAGAACACAAAGAGTGGTAGTAAATGGAATTAAATCTCATAAGTCGTTAGCTCTGTTCCACAAGTGTATTATTAGCTCCAGTGCTGTTTATCATAATGATTGCAGACATTGGTGCAGATATTAATGACAGTATCGTATCGTGTTTCGCTGATAACACAAAGATATACAAGAAAATATCAAAAGAAGGTGACACAGAAAAACTACAAAACGACATTAAAACATTATTCAAGTAGACGGAAGGCAACAATATGAAGTTCAACGAAGAAAAACTCGGTTTATAACATACGGTCGGAAAGGAGCTACAAAATAATGGAACAAAACACTACAAGACAAACAGAGGTCATGCAAAGTTGTTTAGTTTAGTTCACTGGTCTCGACTACAAACCTTGAAACTCTACTCCCTGGAAAGACGACGAGCGATACACAATAATATACATATGGAAAATACTCTAGTGTTGCGTCCCAAATTTCAGAAATGAAATAGAAACACAGTGGAACGAGAAACGAAGCAGATTTTGCACTGTCCCAGCTGCGGTGAGACAGAGGGCCATAAAAATTAGGGAAAATACCCCCAGAATTACGAGGCCCAAAACTCTTTAACGCGCTGCCAAAAGAAATTAGGAACCTCCAGCACACCAACCTAAATAATTTCAGAAACCAACTGGACAGGTTCTCGCGCAAAGTCCCTGACCAGCCATGCAGAGCTGCATGGTTACGAGGGCAGGAGGAGAGTGAAAACCAACTCCCTCCTCCACCAGGGAGGACTACGTCCCTACCGTGACAATCTTTAACATACACACAGCGCATCGCAACACTAGCGTACGTATCAAGACATTAACAGTGTTGCAGTGATTTATCTTTATAAACACTATCTTTTATCATAAAAAGGGGACATAATTAAAGTTAGGTTTAGTTAAATTTATTAACTGAATGTGAAAATGTGTGAAAATGTCGCGGATTTTTAGGAGAGCCAAACATTAGCGACGCAGGGTTTATTCAGTAGATGCATGGATAAACGTCCCCCACGATCAGATGATGTAGCGACCCGTAGAATCCAGTTTCTACGTTAAGTTCTATGTAGGTCCTATGTCATATAACCGTGAATGAATGATATGTGTGTGTATATATATATATATATATATATATATATATATATATATATATATATATATAAAATCAATACATTTATTAGTAATTTAATTCATATAAAGAACTTTAATGTAAATAAAATTTTACTTCGTAATAAAAGTGCAAATTCATCATTCTTGATTTGTTAACATAATTACGTCACAACGAACATAATGACGCGAGTGTCGCTCTCCAACCATAAAGATTATTCCAGTATTTGGAAAAAATAAGTGTTAAAAATTCTTTTTAATCTATAAAATCTTCGAATGTCATTCATAAGAAATGACGATTATAGTATTCTGTAAACAATAAATTTCTGAATATATGACGAGAAACATTCAAACCTTTTCGTTTCCTATTACTGTACAGTGTCACTGTACACGCATCATAAGTTAGGAAAGGGGATAGTGGACCAAGTAACATCTGCACAATGTCGACACCGAAATTTTCGACTATTTATATAATTTAAATTCGTGTTAAATTAGGTCGTTAGGTTAGATTAGTAATTTTCAATGAAAATTTGAAGTGTATGTATGGGTTAGTCACTTTCAGTTAAAATACTGAACAAACTTTTAATTTTCATCGAAAATTCATATACTTGCAAAGTTGCACGCATAAGGTCTATCTACTAGGGGCACTCAATATATTTTGCCTCCCCCCTTTTTTCTTAGCTAAATAATAGGCCATAGGGCTGAAATGTCTTTTGGGCCGTAAGTTTGAACTTTCTGGCTTCACATAACTGCATTTTTTCCAGTTTGAATCTCCCCTCCTTGTATAAAACCGCTTTTAAACTCCCTTGTATAAAACCAATGATTAACGCAGTTTCGAAAATGGCGTCTGACAGTGATGTGCGTCGTAAACAGAGAGCTGTTATCGAGTTCTTAACCGCAGAGAAGGAAACAGTTGGAAATATTCACAAACGTCTACAAAACGTTTACGGAGATGCTGTTGTTGATCGAAGCACAGTTAGACGCTGGTCGCCCGGCATCGGCTGTGACATCTCACACAGTGCAACGTGCTAACAGCATCATTCGATCAAATCGGTGCGTCACATACAAGGAGCTATCACTGAAGCTAGGAATTAGTGAAGCAAGTATGAATACGATAATTCAGCAACTGGGATACTCAAAAGTGTGTTCACGGTTTGTTCCTCGCGAACTGATTGAAGATCACAAAGCCGAAAGAAAAGAAATTGCTTCTGAGTCGTTAGTTCGATACGAGACAGAAGAGAATGACTTCCTTTCACGAATTGTGACTGGGGATGAGACTTGGGTACACCACTTCGAACCTGAAACAAAACGCCAATCCATGGAGTGGCATCACGTAGACTCGCCACGCAAGAAAAAGTTCAAAATGGCTCCCTCTGCAGGAAAGGTTATGGCCACCATCTTCCGAGACATGAAAGGGGTAATTCTGGTGGACATCATGAAGAAAGGACAAACAATCAACTCAGAGGCATATATTGCTACTCTACCGAGACTCCAGAGACGTATAAAGCGAGTTCGACCGGAGAGAAAACTGGAAGACGTCCTTCTTTTGCACGATAACGCACCACCATACAACAGTTTGCAAACAAGAGAGGCCATCACAAAAATGCGCTTGACTGTGTTACCCCACCCTCCATACAGACCGAATCTGGCACCTTCAGACTTCCATTTGTTTGGGCCAATGAAGGATGCTATTCGTGGAAGAAAGTTTCAAAGTGACGATGAGGTTGTTGAGGAGGTTAAGAGGTGGCTCCAGCGGAACCCAGCGGACTTTTGCCAACAAGGAATAAACGCCCTTGTTTCGAGGTGGAGAAAAGCCGTAGAAAAAGATGGAGACTACGTGGAAAAATAAAAACTTGTTAAAAAGGTAACTACTTGTGTACAAAATTTCTGGAACTTAAAGGAAATTTGGAAAGAAAAAAAAAGGTGGGGCAAAATATATTGAGTGGCCCTCGTAGAATAAAGCAGACTCGCATAAGGGCGCACGTCGACATCATGAAATTCGATTTTGTTCATATAATGCTTGGAAAAGTTCCTCTAAGAATTAGGTTCCAAATTGGGGACCACATAGACACTAATCAGGAACTTACTAGCTCTCATTTTGATCCTTTATACCAAAATGTTATACCAAAAAGGGAACTTATCCAGAGTTGGGCAATAAATACATTGAATGTATTTAAATACTAAATACATTTTACGAATGTATTTAGATACTAAATACAAAATACATCAATTGTATTTAAATACATTTGTAAATACATTTTAAATACGTACAAATTTTAACATATGCATTCACTAATTCATGAGTAACAACAATATAAAATGCTTGATAAAGGATAAAGAAATAGTACAATCTAATTTCCGATTATATATTTCCCTTTTTAGAACAAAACAAAAACAAAAGAACTTAGAACTTACGATGTTCAACTAGTGACATATTATACTCATTATATCATTGCAAAATGAGTAACAATTAATGAGTAGATGAGACATAAACGTAAACATAAGACGTAAACATAAACATAAGGCACCTTACGAATTCTCTTTTATTTCACGGTTGCTGCGGATCAAAACCAATCTTTCAAAAGTCGTACTGTGCTAGTACAGAACGTGTATTAAACCAGTAAAAGTATTTACATTTTTATATTTTGAGTATTTAAATACTCATTAAAGTATTTAAATACTATATTTAAATACAGGAAAAACAATGTATTTATAAATACAGTTCTAAATACACAAATGTATTTAAATACTGCCCAGCACTGAACCTATCATATATACGGTCAACGGGAACCCTTTATTACTTGGAAGGTTACAGTTACAAAAAGACCATTTCGGTACTTCGACTTCAATTAGACTTTAGAGGAACTTTCCGGTTTACATTGTGTAGCTGTATGTCTGTCGAAAAGTAGTTATGATTATGTCACTTTGTTTTAAAGATAGGAATTCTTATTTTGTTTCAAATTTTCCTGGGACACCCTGTATATGGACGTTCGTTTCCACACGCATGTCGCAAAGGTACGAGGTGAACTGCAAGAAGAGGCTGTTATGCAGTGCATGTGCACAGGATCTTTTATAAGTCGCCGAAGTGAAATTAAAGCTAGTTTTTCTATTCTCTTTCCTATATAGTTTTCTTAGCTATTTTTACAGGTTCAGTCTACTTTTTTCAACCTTTTTCCGTATCCACCTCTGGCGGGGAGGGAACAGAGGGAGAGGAGAGATCTTTTTCCTATCCAGTATTTTACTGCCGCTAGAATAATTAAAAATGCACCGAAAGGTCTTTGAGGCTTCCTATTGTCCTCATAACGACCTTAACCTCATTATTGGTTATGCAACATCGCCTCTTGCTCTTTCGTAATGTATAAAACCGCGCACCGCGCTAACAAATAAAAAACATTACATGAATAATAACTATTTTTTAAATCCTTAAAAAAGTTCATGCAGTAAGTTTGTGAACGCAAATTTTTCACAATAAAAAATAAGGGAATAAGGTTTTACTGTGACACTGAGTAAAGACACGACCTTACAACAATTAGCTGTGGGTGAGCGAGGATAATCCCTGTGCATGGCGTCCCAATGTCGTGGTCAATGACCTCAAATATATGCATAAAATGAAACAAAAATGAAATAAAACCGAGATAGATGAAAAACAGTGAAATGACGAACGAATCAGATGAATATGAAAACAAATTACGAGAATTACAAAAGATCTACAGGGAGGTGGTCAGCTTCCTAAAACAAACCTAAAAATCCCACTACCCGGGTAGCACGCACCTACTCCGAGCATTTAACTGTGGAAAGCTCTAAGAGAGACGCCGCCGCGAACTCTCCAAGATTTTGACATCCACTCATGTTCATGCACGATCAATGTCAACATCTTTGCCCACTCTCTCTCTCTCAATATATGGAACACTTTGTACGCAGTCAAAACCTCCAAATAATCCTCCAAGTGAAGGTTACAGGGAGAATTGATTGGAGTGAATTAGGGTTGGTGACATTCGTTTTGCTCGTGAATGCAGGTGGTGGTGCTAGTCGGGTTTGGTATCAGAGCACTCGCAGTTCTCAAAGATTTTATAGAAATTCTCGGAAGTCAAAACTGCCGAGTAACTACGTTTAGTTTGTTTTGGAACCCATTCTCTCTCCCATATTTCTTTTGCTCTCTTTTTCTCACGTGACTATGAAAGGAGATGCTTATAGGTTGGGTCAGTTAGAAAAGATTAGTAAAGTTTCCTTTTACCAATAACCCTAATAGGAAGCGTTAGCTGGGTTTGGTACCAGAGCATTGGGAGTTCTCAGATAACAGCCCATTGGTATAGAGACGGAAAGCTGGATGGGAACTCTCAGGAGTCAACTTCTCCGAATAGACGCGTGTTCAATTTAGGGAAAGCTACTTCGGGATACAGTGTAAGATTTAGTATTTAGGAAAATCGTGGAATGTTTAACACTATAGCTATAGGCTAGAGTGGGCTCTACCAATCTATTTAAGGTCGACGTACCAATTTTTGTTATGTTTTTCTAAGTACCTTGCACCCTCCGTAGGAAGGGGACTGTGGTGTTCAATCTTGAATTTTCATCTTAATTTAATGATATTCATCGACATTTGTACCAGCCAAAATCATGGTTTTGGCCTCGCAAGTTATCGTTAAATAATCTGAAATCTACCTCGACGACAAACTGGATGGACTTATACCCATTTGGTCCACAAGACATAACAATGACACTAAAGAAATTGACAACCTAACTCACCCGAGCATTGCTAAACCTAACCTAGTTTAATCTAACCCGTAACAACTCGTCGATTTTATGTCATGTCGATCAGTTGTCGTTAGCATGAACTGTATAACACGCACACCGCAGTCGGAAAGGATGCAACTAATACGACTTTTAAAAACATCATCATCAAAATAATATATCAGTTAGCAAGCTGCTTATTTATAACTCCCTTGACCAACTGTAATTCAATGAGTTTGGTGTTGGACTGCGGGCAGTGAGTCTCTAGGTTCGCTCCCAGCTGTTGGCACCCGAGTTGGGTTGGGCCGGTGACTGTTAATACTCGGGCTCAGGCGACTCTTGAAGCACATTCATCCTCCACACTGAGGAAATGAGTTTCGGATATTGTTTGTTTGTGTATCACAGGTTGGAAATCGCTGGGCTAGTTTCAGTTTCACAATATATTCGAAATAAAAGTTTTTAAACTTTTCTGCTTGGCGCGAGCACTGTCGCGTTGTAAGGAGGATTGTATATAGGTACAGAAATCAGGATTGGTTCTGCTTGACAGGATGGTTGGTCCTCCGGATCGCAGGATCCAAATGTCGTACGGTACAGAGTGCCTCATAAGTCCGGTCTCATAGGAAAATTTATTTTAAATTAAATTTACAAGAGCAGTACATTAGAATGTAAGTTCAAATTGATGGCTTGTTTTGGGGCCTCTTTTTTGTTGCAGGTAGGTTAACACGTAATGGCTAATATGGAAGAGAGTTACACTCCTTAGGAAAAGGCGGAGGCCTTAGGAAGAGATTGTTCATACCAATAGACCAGGGAAGTACTCCGGGGGGGGGGGTTAGACAGAAGATAGGGAGTGCTGGAACTTCCGTTTCTTTTGTCACTGTCCTCCTTAGTTGATCTTCCGTGTCTCATCTACCCTGTGAGCAGTCCAGCATGCTCTCAAACACACACTCCTCTCTCTATTCCTCACTACATAATCTTTTAAAAATTTAAAAAGAATGGCATCAACTTCAAGAGCCTCGGAGCCCCGTGGGGAGGGTGCCATAAATGTCCCCAATCCTGGCTCCCCCCCCTGCCGATACCGGGAAAGCAGACTCGGGGAGCGGGGCTGGATCTTCTACCGCCTATTCCAAATGTTCTGGGCCTCGGCCCGATTCACTTTTCATAAACTTCTGCAACATTCGTGGCCTTTTCTCAAAATTTCAATCTGTTGAACACCACCTCTCCTCCTCTAAACCTCATCTTCTCTTCCTCACTGAAACAGGTGTCTGGGATGAGTGACAGCAACCCCTTTTCTGTACCACTCTTACTTTCTCTATACTCAATTTCACTCCAAAGGTGGATGTTGCGTATATGTACGCAATGACCTAACTTGTTCTCGTATTCCCAACTCGAATCCTCCGAATTTTATACCATCTGGCTACGCCTTACATGCCAATCTCAAACTAAATAACCTGCGCTGTCTACGTTTCTCCTAATACTACT
This sequence comes from Bathynomus jamesi, assembly GCA_023014485.1. Lineage (NCBI taxonomy): Eukaryota > Metazoa > Arthropoda > Malacostraca > Isopoda > Cirolanidae > Bathynomus > Bathynomus jamesi. The sequence goes on from JAJOZX010000517.1 coordinate 1,333,038, forward strand.
GGACTATCCAAAATTCCTTGACTACCTCACTTCCAAAGTAAAATACATCCTATCCCAATCTCCTTTTGCCGAAATCTCCATTTCTAGGAGATTTCAATCTTCACCACCACCTTTGGCTTTCCTCCCATTTCACTAACATCCCTGGTGAACTAGCTTACAACTTTTCTATCCTGAGTCACCTAGAGCAGATTGGTCAGCACCCTACTCGTATCCCGGATCGCCTTGGAGGTAGGGCCAACATTCTGGGTTTATTTCTTACGATCCTCTCATCCTTCTTAATCTTGTCAAACTTTTTTCCGTTGGACTCCTCCGACCACAATCTTATATTTGTTTCCTGTCCTATCGCTCCGCTGATTGGGAGGCCTTTAGGCAGTACTCCTCCGATTTCCCGTAGAATGATTACTGCTTCCTTCCGTGGCTGGGGCCTGGGGCCCTTCCGAGTGTGCTGAGCGCATCAGGGAGGTGATTCTCTTCGGCATGGAGGCGTACATTCCATATTTTATTCCTACTACTGATGCAATAAACCTTCGTTTCACTTCACTTGTTCTAATGCTATCCGCAACAGAGAGGAGTCTTTCAGAAGGTACCGTCGCTATCCAACTCCTGACTCTCACTCAGCTTATATTTCTGCCCGGAATCGTGCAAAATCTGTTCTTGACTCTCCAAAACTTCCTTCATCGACAAAAATGTGAAAATCTATCCAATTCTAATTCTCGCTTTTTCTGGCATCTAGCTAAGAACCTCTCCAACAACTTTACTTACTCTTCTTTCCCTCCTCTTTTCCATTCCGACGGCTCAGTTGCCGTTTCTTCTCCTGATAAAGCTGAACTCTTCGTTCAAACTTTCGCTTCCAACTTAACCCTGGACGATTCCGGTGCTGTTCCTCCATCTCCTCCTCCCTTTGACTTTGTTATGTCTAAAATTAGAATCTCTTCTAAAGATGTTCTTTCTGCCCTATCTGGGCTCAACTCTATGAAGGCGTACGATCCTGATGGTGTTCCTCCTGGGGTCCTCAACAACTGTGTTTCTGTGCTGACATCTTGCCAAGGCAAACTCTTTCGTCTGTCTTTCATCTGGTACTTTTCCTTCCTGCTGGAAGTTCATTTTCATTCAACCCCCAACTATCGTCCAATTGCTTTGATTTCTTGCTTTCTAAAGCTTTTGAATGTATCTTTAACAGGAAGATTCTTAAACACCTCTTCTCACAATCTTCTTTCAGATCGTCAGTATGGGTTGCGCAAGGGACGCTCTACTGGCAATCTTCTTGCATATCTCTCTGACTCTTGGTCATCCTTCTTTCAGGATTTCGGTGAAACATTTGCTATTGCGCTAGGGCTAGACATATCGAAAGCTTTTGATAGAGGCTGGCATAAATCTTTAATTTCCAAACTGCCCTACTTCGGTTTCTGTGCCTTCATCTCTAATTTCCTTTCTGGCCGACCAATAGCTGCGGTTGTAGATGGCCACTATTCTTCTCCTAAAACTATCAACAGTGGTGTTCCTCGGGGTTCTGTCCTGTCACCCACTCTTTTATTTATAAATGATCTTTTAATTCGCACTTCCTGTTCTATTCACTCCTATGGCGATGATTCCACTCTTCATTTTTCCACCTGCTTCCCAAAGCGTCCCTCTCAACAGTCACTCCATAATTCGCGAAGGGCGGCTGTGGTACACCTGACCTATGATCTCTGAGGACAGAGAAAACGTTGTGGCTTTCAATGCCTCAAAAACTCAGTTCCTCCATCTATCTACTCGTCACAATCTTCCACACGACTATCCCCTTACCTTCAACAACACACAACTCGATCCTTCCTCTTCTCTTAACATTCTTGGTATTTCCTTTTCTCGTGATCTTTCCTGGAAAGATAACCTATACCCTCTTTCCAAAACAGCTTCTAAGAGGTTAGGTGTGTTGCACCGCATCTGCAGTTTCTTCACCATCACTCATTTGCTCTCTCTGTACATGGTTCTTGTCCGCCTCTGTGTGGAGTATGCTTCTCATGTGTGGGGTGGCTCAACCCACACAGCCGTACTTGACCGGGTGGAATCAAAGGCTTTTCGTCTCATCAATTCCCCGCCTCTTACTGACTGTCTTCAATCCCTCTCTCTTTGTTGCAATGTTGCCTCACTATCTCTTTACTATCGCTATTATAACTGACACTGCTCTTCTGAACTCTCTAACTGCACGCCTCCTCCTTTATAGAGAGCCTGCAGCACCAGACTTTCGACATTTTCTCATTCCTTTTCCGTCCAACTCTCTAACCCAAGGGTTAATCGGTATTTTCAATCTTTCATCTACTCAACCGGTCAACTCTGGAACAATCTTCCTCAATCCATCTTTCCCCCTGTTTATGACCTTCAACCTTTCAAACACAGTGTGTCCAGGCATCTCCTAAACCCTGGACCTTCATTTTGGCTTCCTTCTTCTTCTTCTATGAGGGGGGTCGCTTTTGCAGGTGTTTGCCCTTGGTCCCTCCTTCCTGCATAAAAAATATTAGCCATTGCGTTATTTTACCCGCAACAAAAACGAAAGGTTCCAAAACAAGACATCAATTTGAGCATTTGTTTTTATTTCTAATGTATTACTTTTGTAAATTTAATTTAAAATAAATTTTCCTATCAGACCGGACTTTTGGGAGACCCTGTATATTAGAAAAGGAGAAAGGAAATTTTTAGAAATTTTCTGTTCCTGGTCGAATTTTTGGTAGAATCACAGTTTAGCGCCGTAAAAATTTTTTTTTGCGATATCCTATTTTGGCGTTCCAAATTATTCAACCAACCAGTTTGGTCAACTGTACGCCCTTGACGATTGGTTAGGTTAAGTCGTGATATTTTCGTTAAAACTAACTAATATATCATGACTTAACCTAATCAATCGTCAAGGGCGTACAGTTGACCTAACCGGGCATCGTTAACCTAATCAACATAAACGAATAATTTGAAAGTGTTGGAGTGCCGTTTATTTTTGGTTGGTTGAATAATTTGGGACGCTAAAATAGGATATTACCCCCAACAAAATTTACGACGCTAAACTATGATTAACAATTTTTTTCCGAAACTGTACATATTATAAAGGGTGCAGCAACGTAAACCTCACCTAATCATATTCCGAGAATGTTAATGTTAAAAGCAAACAACCAACAAAGTTTTTTATAAGCATGTTTATACTAAAATGTTATATATGTATATATACAATATATACACACAGTACATGTATGCTAATAACGTATATACATATGAAATTTATTTTAACGAGAAACATTTTCAATATGATTACGTACCAACGACCTTAATTTTAAACATGCTCTGAAATTTTGACCATTTGGTGCTAAAGTAATTGCTAACCTTACTCAGGAAGATTTGGTTACGGCTGCCCTTGGTCCATGTACTCCCCCGACCTTAATTCTTGCGCTCAGTTCTTGTCGGATTATTTAAAGCACAAAGCCTACAGGAATAATCCAAGGACAGTTGACCACCTACAAAATGAAATCACAGCTGTAACAAATGAAATTGAAGACGATATTTCAGCACAAATTATTCAGAATTTCAGAGCACGTTTAAATCAAATTACTGATGTCGATAGTGATCAAACTGAAAATGGTTTCCATCAAAAAAAATTTCCAAACTGTCTATACTTTTGGCAGAAAAAAAAAAAGTTATTGCAACTCACATATTGAAATAGTTATTAAAACAAAAATAGTCAGTGCCTTCTGGAACGCCATATACACACCTTTGGTTAGCTTCCGCCCGAATTGGTCATTCTGACAAAGTCACTCCACCTTAGACCTACAGTTTAACGTGGAATCCGAATCACGCCCAGCGTCTTAACCACTAGGCCACCCAGGGTACCCATTTATCTACCAACCACTTTCTTTATTGTGTGGAAGGATGAACAGCTGGGTTTTGCTGCGCGCCGGCTGCCGTCACCGGGTCTCGAACCCGGGGCCGATGGATTCGTAGTCAACGACTCTAACCACACCACCACCGAGGCATATATATATATATATATATATATATATATATATATGTGATTAATTTTACAATTAACAAGTGAAAATAATAAATGATGCAAATCCATAGTTCTACAATATTCTGAACATCGGCATTAAACTCTGTTATCCTGTTTCATTCCAAGAAAATTGTTTAAGTAACGCTAAAAATAAGCATAATAATAGTGTAGTTGACAAGGAATTTGATCCTAAAAATATCCTCAGCCTCCCTTACCATGTAAATTTTAAACACCTTTCGAGTTCACCTAAAACAATCGTAATTGACGCCGATAATTCTAATGTATTGTTTAACCATATGGATCGATATAATCATACTATTACTTGGTAAAGAAGTTCTAAAATTGTAGTAAAAAAAGAAGTCATAACTGAAAGGAACTTTATAGAGTGCGTATTCATTTATATATTTTGTAAATACTTTCAATAACAGTTTGGGAACCTAGAAAACTGATCATATCTTATTAAAATATCCTTTCCCTTAATCAGTACATGCTCATCTTTCGCTAATCCCTCCTAAACCATTCTGTTTAACCCTTTAACGCCAGAATTGTTTGTAGGGTTAAGTTATGAATACGTGTATTTGAAAGGTTACCAATATATAGCGATCGTCCTTTTAGGTTAAGCTGTACAGAAATATATACATACTTTAATTCTTGCCATCTTCTTTCACTCCCTGATGAGGGGTACAGCTAAATACTGTACACGAAAAGCTTTGAACTCTTTCTTCATTTTCCCTGCGAGTGTACATTATATACTGTGTATATATACACAGTATATAATTTAGGGTGGTCCACAGAATGGGGTAAAAAATCGAAGTTCAATTTTCTTTCCTCCCAGGCTATAATCTGGTTCCTTTTAGCTAAAAAATATTTCATGTAAACTTTACGGCAAATCGAATAACTTTTAGGGGTGGCTCAAAGCTGTTTTTTGTATACCATTATGCCCTTTATTAATATAGTGAATAATTAAAAGAAACATTATTTACAGATACATTAACTAATGATTATTTTTCTTTCAGATAGATTTATTAAATTTACAGGTTTTGCAATGTCAAATAAACGTACATTTTACTTAATGAAAAAGTCAGAGGAAACAATCACTGGAGCCAAGCTGCCTTCCCGTGGCCAGGTCTTCCGCAGGAGATCAAACCTAGTTCAGAAGCTGTTTTTGAAGAATTGCGTCTCTTCTGGGAGAGAGCCCGAATCCCTACTCAAAGGAAAGACCACATTCTTCACAAAATTCAGGCTCTACACTTGGAATAGAAAACGATTAAGAAGAATGCTGGGAGGAAAAGCAACTCTGTTAGAAAAAGAGAAAACCTTTCAGGAAGAAATGGAGAACCTATTTGATGTCGCCCATGCTGATGCCTTTACCTTAATCAAAAATGAAGAAGACCGGCAGTTCTTGATCCAACAAAGGAAAGCGGGACGAGTGGGATCAATGGTCTCTGCAGATATGGTGACTGACAAGGCAGAAAAGAGAGCTGCTGAGAAGCAAATGAAATTGGTAAATAGGAAGCGGAAAGCTGAAGAAGAAAAATATGCTGCTTCACAGGAAGTTATGCTAGATCAGGGAAGTTCTTCTTCTGAGTCTTTATGTGAGTCAGAAAGAGAAGATGAAGATTACCTTATTAATCCCCCATCTACCAGCGGACCAACTCCAAAGAAAAAGGCAGCAAAGAATATCATATCTCCTGAATTGGCTGCTGCTCTGGACAGGACTGGCATCAGTGAAACTGCATCTAGCCTTGGTCAAGATCTTTCAGAGGTGAACATCTCTCGTTCTTCAATCAAAAGGCACCGAGAGAGGCATCGAAGGCAAATAACCCATGCCATTAAAGCTAGCTTTAGTTCAAGTATTTCGATTGTCCACTGGGATGGGAAGTTGATCCCTAATCTACTTGCCAAGAATGAAAAGGTAGACAGACTCCCAGTCCTTGTCTCTTCAGTTGAATCAGGTGATTCAAAACTGCTTGGTGTTCCCAAACTACCAAGTGGAACAGGGGAAGCTCAATCAGCTGCAGTGTATAATCTTCTTTCCAAATGGAACATAGATAAGTCAATAATCGGAATGTTATCAGATACTACAGCATCAAATACAGGAACAGGGGAGCATGCGTTCTTCTGGAACAGAAACTTGGTCGACCATTCTTCTATTTTGCCTGTAGGCATCATTGCATGGAAGTCATGTATGGAGGAGTGTTTGAAGCAGTCCATGGTTCATCTTCTGCCCCTGAGCCACTTTTGTTCAAAAGGTTCCAATCTATGTGGGACTACATTGATTTAAAAACCTTCTCTACATCACAGGATGATGATGAGATGAAGGAGCAAGTTGATCCTTTCAGAAATGAAATAATTGCCTTTGCCAAAGAACATCTGGCCACTGGAAATTTTCGAGATGACTATAAAGAGTTTTTGGAACTTTCTTGGTGAAAAAATTGAAAGTTACACATTCAAACGTCCTGCTGGCACGCACTATGCAAGGTGCTAAGTCTATGCCATCAAAATGTGGCTTTTTCGAAATCAAATCACCCTGACTCCTCGAGAGAAGGACCTGAAAACCCTTACCCTTTTTGGAGTCCTAATCTACTTAAAAAGCTGGATCACTGCTCCTATTCCATCACAAGCTCCGAAGAATGATCTGGATCTTATCCAAAAGTTAAAGGACTATCATGACCAGAAAGTGGCCAAAGCAGCTCTCAAGAAATTTGAAAACCACCTATGGTACTTATCAGAAGAGCTGGTGGCCCTTGCTCTCTTCGATCAAACTGTTGCACCAGACACCAAGGGAATCATGGTCCAGTGTATGAGGGAAAAGGAGGGGTCATTAGACTTCTCAAAGAGAAGACTCAAGGAATGCAAAGCAACACTGAAATTAGAAACTCTTGCCACAAAGAACTCATTAAAGCTTCTTAAGGCCCTACCGATCAATATTAGTTTTCTTGATGATGACCCCAGCACCTGGGAGGAGAATGAAAACTTCCAAGAAGCTAAAAGAATCATAGGAAACATCAAAGTAGTTAATGATCATGCTGAAAGGGCAGTAGCTCTCATTCAGACCTTCAGCGGAACTCTGACGAAAGGAGAAGATCAACTCTAGTTTCTCTTAAGTGTGGTGGATGAGCACCGAAAGAGGTTTCCTGATTCTAACAAGTCCACAATCTTAGCTGGGCAACAATGAGTGGCCTGGTCAGCCATGATACCCCCGCCAACAAGCGGATAATACCCATATATATGGGGGGGACCCAGAAGCCATGAATGTGGACTTCTGGGGTAGTTGAGCCACCTCTAAATATTAACCGATTGAACCCAAATTTTGCTCAGAGAAGTTTTTTGGGAAAAGGAACCTAATGAAACCCTGGGAGGAAGAATTTAAAATACTTCCATTTTGTGGACCACCCTAGACTATATATGAAAAATTCGCCTCAACAAGGGTTTGAATCCACTACCTCTTGAGTAGAAGATGAAGGTGCTAGTCACCACACTACACATGAAAATCGTACGTGTTCATGTGTGTATATATATATATATATATATATATATATATATATATATTAACCTTTGCTTTGCTTACGACCGAATTGTTCATTCTGACGAAGATTCAAACTTGTTACTCCACCTTAAACCTACAGTTTAACGTGGAATCCGAACCACGCCCCATCAGCAGCCCAGCGTCTTAACCACTAGGTTACCCATTTATCTACCAACCACTTTCTTTATTGTGTGGAAGGACGAACAGCTGGGTTTTGCTGCGCGCCGGATGCCGGCACCGGGTCTCGATCCCGGGTCCGATGGATTCGTAATCATCGACGCTAGTAGTATAGCCGAAAAAGGTTAGAGTGCAGGAATGTTGCAATTGATTACGTAATGTTGCAAAGGGGGTGGGGTGTTGCAGCGAGAGGGTGGGGGTGTTGCAAAAAATTAACAAAATAAATAAAAAAATAAAAAACAAAAAAAATACCCCCCAAAGGGCCCTTTGTTGCCAACCGGGGTTGCAAGGGGCATGCAACTTGGAGGCGGAGTTCTCCCCCAAGCTATTCCCCCCAAAGGGCCAGAAAGGAGGAGAGAAAGGAGGAGAGGTGTTCACCTGGCAGGAGCCAAGTGCATATTAAGACTTCAGCCGAGTAGGCGTTGTTTTATAGGCTCCTAATCAGCCAATTGGCTGAATCAGTCAGTTGGCTGAGCCAAGGGGGGGAGGGGTACACCTGAAGGAGAGAGAGAGAGTAGTTGCCTTTGATTGCAAGGCATGCAACGTGGAGGCGGAGTTCTCCCCCAAGCTATTTTCGTTTACCTAACCTAAGAGGCCTCTAAGGGGTTTTCCCAAAGGGCCAGAAAGAGGACCAGAGGTCCTTGCTCGTCTGGGAGCCGAGCTTGAATGATTCCGTCATCAGCTTCTCGGTCTTTTATAAACCTCTAATCAGCCATGTTGCCAGATAGTGCCATGTATTCAGTTGCTGAGTTGCCAGATAGCGCCATGTATTCCAGATAGCAAAAACCATATATTAATCATCCATTTAAATAGTGTACCACAATATATATTTATATGACGGTAGTTAATCGATGAATCCAATTAAATTCTGTTTATTAAATAAATAATTTTTACACACTTAATTTTTATTATAAATATTTAAGTCACGAATAACGAAACGAAATGAAAATTTACAAAACAATTCGAAACACACGCTCCTCATTCCCCCAAATCCCCCCACCCATCTGTACTTGTATATATAATAAACTAATGAATCACTCGTGCTCACAAACCATATAAAATACCACAATATATTCATATAGTTAATCAATTGGAAGATTCAACCATATAAAATACCACAATATATTTATATAGTAAATCAATTGGAAGATTCAACCATATAAAATACCACAATATATTTATATAGTTAATCAATTGGAAGATTCATTTAAAGTTGAAATTAGCCAAAACACATCCGCTATAACGGGGTCGGACGACTAATGACATCTTTATATTTTCGAAGAACACCTGCTGGTTGAGAGACCTTCCTTCCAGTCCGCTCTTGATAAGTCTCCTTCACTCCAAATGAAAAGAAAATTTACGGAAAAAATCAAAACACACGATTGTCATTCCCCAAACCCATCTGTGGATATATATATATATATATATATATATATATATAATAAACGAATAAACAACTCGTACACACACACACACACACACACACACACACACACACTAGGTCAATTCGAATCGTCTCCCTAGAGACCTTTTTGGACGAGGCTTAATCCTTCTTCAAACTATTCGAGCAAAAAACACCGCTCACTCCGTTTCTTATTATCATCATTATTATTATTTCTACGATGAAAATATTTTATATTTACGCGTAACTTAGACCCACAGTTTAATGTGGAAACCGAACGCTCTTTTAAAAATATAATTAGAGGAACTTTCACGAGTGAGTGGTTATTTATTCAATATAAGAAGTTAAGCATTAAGCATTGTTTTTCCTTTCACGAGGAAAGGATTTCTGCAAGTGTCTATAATTCGATATATATATATATATATATATATATATATATATATGGAGGGTCGTTGCTTACTCTTCCACATTTCAACATAACAGGATTATTGAACCGGATTTAAAATAGCAGGTTCATTTGATCCGAGTGTAGTATGACCGAAAAGCATGCGTGATTTTCTCTTTAATAATAATAATAACAACTAGCTCGAAGTGACAACGATTCAGGTTTTCACTCCACCTTAGACCCACAGTTTAACGTGGAAACCGAATGCTCTTTTAAAAATATAATTAGGATATATTTACAATTTCTTTATTATAAAATGTGGAACATGCAGCCTTCAGTGAACAGCTGTTCTGTGGATCGAAATACATCTCGTCAGGGAGTCGTTGCTTACTCTTCCACATTTCAACATAACAGGATTATTGAACCGATTTAAAATAACAGGATCATTTGATCCGAGGCAGTAGTATGACCGAGCGGAAACCGAATGCTCTTTTAAAAATATAATTAGGATATATTTATAATTTCTTTATTATAAAATGTGTAACATGCAGCCTTCAGTGAACAGCTGTTCTGTGGATCGAAATACATCTCGTCAGGGAGTCGTTGCTTACTCTTCCACATTTCAACATAACAGGATTATTGAACCGGATTTAAAATAACAGGATAATTTGATCCGAGACAGTAGTAGTGACCGAAAAGCATGCATGATTTTCTCTTTAGTAATAACAACTAGCTCGAATTGTAACAACGGGTAAAGTTTTCACTCCACCTCAGACCCACAGTTTAATGTGGAAACCGAATGCTTTTTTAAAAATATAATTAGGATATATTTCTTTGAGAAAATATAAGGATGTCATTAGTCGTCCGGCCCCGTTATAGCGGATTGGTACACGTCATAGCTCCACCCAGCTACATCGGCAGCCAATCACTACGAACATCTGGTCTTTTGGGGCGGAGCTTGGCGATTGTGCATATAAAAGGGGATATTTTTCAGTTGGGAGTAACAGTAGCTATTTTCGCGTCAGTGAATAATCATTCCCTCCACCGTGGACCTGTACGTAAGTGACTATAATTCGATTTATATATATATATATATATATATGGAGGGTTGTAGTATCTCGTCAAATACTTCATTTAGATACTCGCCAAATATCGAATTTTTTTTATGGCAATCAATGTTATTTGGTTTTACCTCTTATCCCCATTATGCTAAAATCGAAATTTTTTATGGTAGTCAATGTTATTCCTCTTAAATGAACCAAAGATATCTTCACATAATGGGGATCTGTCTGAATACTCTGTATATGTTTTAAAAGAATGAACATTATTCCTTTAAGGTCCGATGAGGATTTGACACGTGTTATACAATCTTTTGAAGAATCTCGTGTCATGAATACGGAGGATATACTGATCAGTCAGCAATGTCACACCGAAATAATGTAAGTGTTTTTCGATCTTTTTGGGGTAAGAAGACAATATATTTTCATAAATTTATTAAATGAAAGAAATCGGTACAATAACCAACTACAGAATATACCGTTACAAATATACGAACAAAAACATTATACTATACAACGAGTACATACAATTGGAAAACGGATTTTTATCTGTCTGCATACCATTTCATCGTTTCGGCGAGTGTGACACGGGTCAAATAAATTTAAAAAATTTATAAATTCTTTATCACATGACATATGCGTGAGAAATGAGACGCAGTACATTCCGCAAACATTACTAAAATATCCTTGTATACGAAATGGGTTCCATACAACTTCGGGAATATGTAACTGAGCGAGAAATTTTACAATAATAGGGTCACTCCAGGGTTGAGAACCGAGTGAATCAAAATAGTACAGGCGCTGTCTATTTTTAAAATAGACAGCGATCCAGTGAATCCCTTCATTACCGATGACATCTGTGTTCACAATAAGACTACTGCATTCTCGCGTACTTGGCAAACTCAATGTTTCATTCTTCGCAAACACGCCGATAAATTTGGAACGTGTGACTCGTTCCATTACTTTCTGAAGTGTATTAGCATCCATTTTAAAAGTCAGTGATAACGCTCCTAAATCTATCTACTTCTATTAGGGCTTGCGATTCGAGATATACTAGTACACTAATAGGAGCGTCTATAGGCTTGGCGAATTCCAGCCGCACTGAGATGTTTCCGCTCTGCTGTGGGGTTAAATGGGTATTTACGCTAGCAGATAAGTCAGGTGTAATGTCAAACGGATAAAGGTTAAATTGATCAATGAATTCTTCCTGCGTTACCCCATTACCAAGCTCATCACAATCACCTGCAATATGGGTCAGATTACTATAGGCTCTGGCACAAAGAGGTAACACAGCGTCTGATGAATAGTCCGTACCCATTGTTCCACCCAAAGCAGTGCCATTAACGTATAGTTATATTTTTAAGTCCGAAATTCTCGAATTTAAAGGCACTCTTTTTATATTTTCCATTCACCGAAGCATGGTCCTGCATGCCGATTAATATCCTTTTAGGAAGATTTCCCAGGGCAATGTTTTCTATCTGCTTCGATGCCAACCCTGCAGGAACCGTATATAGTTTGATTTGCACTCTGTTACTAGGATATTTCACTGTAGCGTTTAGTAAATTTTTCTCAATTTCTAGTTGTTTTGGTGAACTTAATTTCACTCGCCGTACGCGGAGGTATGTGTCCATAATGTGAACCACTATTTTCATCTTTAGTTTGATAATATCCCTCGGCACTTAAAAAGGTAGCCTTCGCTTCTTTGGAAAAGTTGAGGACATTTTCCAGATAGGCTCGTAGATGATAGTACCCCGTGCCTGCCGATATGTTGGTCTGATTTAAATATACGTCACACTGGTTGAATATGGAGTGCAGAAAGTTTGTTTCAGGGTATACAGCACATGTGTCATCGCAGACCGTTCCATCAGAATGGGCTATACGTAGCTTAACGTACATGTGCACACAGCTTGGATCAAAAAAGTAAGGGCCTGAGCTGGGTATCACGAATTCTATAGGTGCACTCGGGGAACTAATTGTGTTTAAAGGGTTAATTGTAATAAAGTCACTGTGCTCAATAGAAACTTGGGTTGGAGGCAGCTCAAAAAGGGACAGCTCCGATTTACAGCATTGTGAACTACATGGGTGGATGAAGCGTGCCATGGCGAAATAGTGACTCCTCTCTCGACAAGTGGTAAACAAACTATGATTCATGAGATCAATGTCCTTAGCTTATATCAGTCAAAAAAGTGGTCAACCATAGGTTTCATTCGCTTACAGCACTTCTTTTTTGATAGCCTTTTACGTTTAATACCACGTGACCCCTTCTTCTTCCGGGGAGCCCTCCTCTTCTTCTTCCCGCCACCACGCATTTTTCTCTTTGCATCTTTGATGATTTCGTCCCGTGTACGCTTTAAATGTTTTTTTAGAGCTTCTTTAGGTTTAGCCCCGGCCAATATGTCTTCTGCAGTGTTAAGGCCTGATTGTAGCGCTTTCCTTCCAAGGTATCTGGCACCCCTCTTCAGCAAAGGAACAGCCGTACGTAGTATGGATGAAAAAATGGATCCAAGTCCACTACCGCGCTGGTATCTCACCCCTCGATAGACGGTGAAAGGATTTCTATCCATTATAACTCAGTGCGTCGAAAGTGTAGCTTCACTGTTAAGCTCCCGTTACCGAATGGGAAGTTTTCACCCTCAATCGTTCTTATATATATTGAGATATTGGTTATTAAATTAGTTGCGACATTCACATAATGGGGTCTGTCATATGTAGTACTCAAACTCCTTCCTCTATGGTTGGGGATGTGAGGAATGCGCAGCAGGCGTGCCTGGGTATCCCCAACAAACTGGTGCTCCACTATATTACTGTAAATATAGCACATGTCTGGGGACCTTTCAGCCAATTTCTCCATCTTCAATTGATACATTAATCTGGACAAGTCATGCTGTGTCATGTCTCTCTTTGGAAGGCTGCGCTATATCGGCCATTGGCTAGAATTTGGAACTTTCTATGGTCTTTAATACGTCTGTTAGTCTTTCATTTTAGGATTAGTGTATGTGCAGGGTTGTTTACGATTTCGTATACTAAATCATTCGTAAGGTTTGAGTTTCTTAAACTTACGTTTAAGCCTCTCACAACATCCTCGGCCGAACCATATTGACCCGGTCCTAGTCTTACTTCTGTACTGTAATACTGTGCAATCTTAGTCCGAGCGATACGCATAGTTTCATCCATAGCTACCCCAGCTTTTTCACACTCGTCAATGTGTCTAAGAATCGTAAAAACGGGTTCTTTATGTTCAATATTTAAAAAGATGGTGGGCAGCTGAATTTCGCATATCCCCACCTCATACGAATCACGACCCAATTCAATGTGCTTGAAGTTCTGTTACAAAGTTGGCTAGTGTGTTGTTAGGGTGTACAGACAGGGACGAGGAGGACGGGAGTGTGACGTAGAAATGGTTAGGAGCCATGTTGCATACTATTTAAGCTTCATTATTGCATCAGCTTTTATATAGGTGTTGAAGCTTTCTGGGTACCCTAGCCATTTCACCAGGTACATTTTTCTTTCCTGAACATTTGCTTCCTAAAATTTTCTCAATTTTAAACACATTTTTTCCTAAATTAAACGCAACTTTCTGCAATTCCTCGCGGTAAAAGCCTCCTGAGATTTCTTCCCCATTCAAATCTTCAATGTAATACATCATTATCTCACCTTTAGGTCTCATAGCCCTAACTTTAAAAATCTCGCGTGTCCATCCTTGCTCAAAACCCTTTGCGAATTTATTCCCCGAACGCGACAGCCTTACATAATCATTGATTTTGAAGCGCGCAGAGTGTGGTGGTGGTGGTGGTGATCCATCTCTTCTCGGGAGCTTACCTCTTTCTAAAACATCGCTAGGCGTTGTCCCAATCGTGCGATGGTGTGAGCGGTTGTAGGATGATGCCAATGATTCCAGAATGTCTAGAAATCTGTGTGTGTTTTTATGTGTAAAATAACGGTGCATGCGTTCCTTTATGGTGCGCTGAACTCTTTCAGCTAAAGAAGCCTTATGTATAGAATTGGTTGTGTAATAGCTGATATTAAACTCTGTCAACATGTTCTGCAAAGCACGGCCTATAAATTCCTTCCCCATATCCGTACAAAAATAGCCAGGAACCCTGTTTTCTTTTAACATTAGCGTTTTGGTGGCTTTAGCAACTGTTTCAGGTGATTTATTTTTCAGAGGAACTAGCCACAGATATCTAGAGAATACGTCTATTATGAATAGAATGTAGCGGTAACCATCGTTATACACAGAATATCTTTGCATGTCTGTTAAATCTGCTTGCCAAAGAGAATCAATCGAGGAAGCCGTTGTCTTGGCTGTTTTAAACCTTTTTCTCACAGGCTTATGAAGCGTATAAGCGTCCTGCTCCCTCAAAAATCTTTCAACATCTTTTTTTCCTACTCCGTAAACACTTCTGTACAGTCTATCTACGCCGCCGTAAGAGGATGGTGGGTTAGAAATGTCATAATAGCGTTTAGTTAATACGTTAGCCATTTGCGTATTTTAGAGGCACGTGGGTAGGGTTGGTTTAACCTCTTCTTGCTCCTCTTCAAAGGTGTTACCGGTTACCGCGGGGGTGACGGCGCCTTCAATTGTGTCACATGCGTTGCATGTTCCAAGTCTTTTAACCTGTTCAGATTTCCTATCAACGTTTTAGGGACATTTATTTGTTGTAGTCTTGCTTTAATATGCTTCCATCCTGATGGTGATGGCCTATCCCACTTTCTCACCAGATCATGGACAATGTCTACGATATTCGATCCCTGTACCTTTGATCCTTCCACAATGATCTCGCCTGTATCGGTCCATTGTATGGCTGGATCCTCATTCAATAGATTATAAAGACTTAAGCCTTTACTCCTCAATGTATGTGGGAGGGTGCTTTTTAATACATGTTCGATATGTTGTGTGGCTAATCTTTTTGGTTGGGTCAGCTGTATCGTCGGGCACAGATCCTATGTCGCCATGTCCATCGTCCCCCGTGTGCCTAATAACCACAGGAATCTCTGTAGGGGCTCTTATAATTTTCGTACTCGTGAAGAAATTTCTGCAGAGCTTCTTGGTATAAGATTCTTTCTCATCAGGTGTTTTTTCACTGTTTAATAGGGCTAGCAATTCGCTTTCCATTCTTTTAAGTCTGCTTTTACGGGGATCTAGATCCGTGTCTGGATTCCTTTGCAGTGAAGCGTACACCTCGTGGGGAATCACTACCACTTTCTTCATTATATTAATCTAGTCAGTAAAGGACCCAAAACTGAAAATAAGATGGGGAGAAATGACCCTCCTGTTTGTACAATAATTCGTTTTTTCTTCGCTACAGTTTGACTTTTACGAGCGAGTGCACGTATTATGTTCTTGTAGCGGCGTAGGCGAGCCTTCTGAGGGGTTTTCATTGATACATTGCAATTTATAACGTTAAGACAGATTTCACAGATGCATTTTAAAAAGTCGGCGTCGATATTTTTAATAAACATCTGCTGCATTGCCCGGGGCAGTCGATGATAGATTTTTATTAATTCACGGTATTTCTTTAGTCTCTTTGTCATTCTGGAATATACACCGTTTCAGGCTCGTTTGGAAATATATTCGTTCGCAGAAGCACTCTAAACGTGTTTCGCGGATGAAGGTCGCAAAGCAAATATCCGTAACGCGTGCTTGTAGCTTCTTTATAAACTTCCAAAAACTCCTTACGCTGATTCGGGAACATTTGATTGGCTAATACCCCAATTTGTGATACATCTCTACGTTGCGCGAATAAGACTAGATATTGCGTATTTAACGACACATCGCGCATGTATCTATTTTTGAAAAATAGATTCTGATTGATGAAGAACACGCTTATGTTAAGATGGTGGGAGAATACTGTAAATGTCTCGGCAAACGTTTTATCCATCTCCAACATGAGATCGTCAATTACAATGATTGTATGTTCATTTCCCTTTAACGAATTAACGTCATATACGCCTTTGTGGAACAAAATATCATCTTGGTACTCGTTGAACACTGATTGATACGTCGAATAGCACCATATAACTTTATGCACAAATTTCGAGAACATCTCTCCCTTTTCTTTAATGATTTTAAGCATAAACACAGTTTTACCACATCCTGTAGGTCCAGATATAATACATGTGGATGGGCTCGTGAATCTGAATTTTTCTACAGAGTCCATTTCTAACACGTCACACTCCTAAGTGGGTCATTTACAAAATATTACAAATTTTGAGTGCTGTTCCTTATATTTTTTCTTCTCCCACAGAACCGTGAATGACGATGAGGTAGAGCACCCATCATGACATTACGGATGACCTCGACGACAGTGTAGTTGTGATCTCCTCCCCTGCCAACGAACCCTCACCAGCGATACCGTAGCACGTCCAAAGCGGAGGTATGAGAACCCCACGTCAGGTATAAAGCGACCGAAATACGCGCCTGTTGCAGCGGTAATAGATCCCCAACCCTCAACCTCTTACGCAACAACCCCCCAGCAGCACCTCCCGCTAATATATCCCCTTATTCATCCGCCACAGTTGCCCCCCGTTCTGTTAAGTCTACAATAATAGATCCCCAACCCTCAACCTCCTACGCAACAGGCCCCCCAGCAGCACCTTCCGCTAATATATCCCCTAATTCATCCGCCACAGGCCCCCCGTTCTGTTGAGGATTATAACGTTTCGAGTTGGTGCGCTCCGCAGCCCCACCCAGCCTTGACTAGAAATCGGTATAGAGTCAGGGTCGACCCTAGAGCCATGTATAGCAATGGAATTGAGCGCGGGCTACGCCGGGTTGTACAGCGTATTGTAGAGTTTGCTCTTCAGAACCGCGACGAGCGTGAAGTCAGGACGAGTCTGTCCTTTGGATTCGGGTCAGATGACGGTGATGTAGACGATTATTGGGTGATAGTGCCATTTAGACGTTTGGCGGCTGAAGATGTAGAATATATATTAGGACGTATAATGCAAGCCGCCCAAAGTAGTATAGCCTTTAATATGGACAACTTCACGGTAAATATTGATCGTGTATTCCGTGTTGCGGGTCATAGTGCCATACCGTATACTCTTAACTTCAATTCTCCGACTATTTACCGAAAGCATATAAACGTCGATCGTGGTTGCGGCTTTATAGCAGTACTCTTAGCACGTATGTTTACTGTACAAAATACACGGCTCAAAAATTTGGTTGCCTACGGTCGTGGACGTGCCCGTAAACTAGCTGTAGACTGTGAACTTGAATTTGACTGTAATATGGGTCCTGAAGAGCTGAGAAGGGTAGAACAGGAAATGAATGTCCGTATAGTTGTATTTGGGTTGGATGATCGTCGTAGGACTGTGTATGTTTTTAAAAGCTGTGTGAGAGATCGTACAAGACCCCTACTTATTTTAGGATTGTCAGGGACAACGTATCTCCCCATCCGTAATATAAGGTGGCTTTACGCGAGTTATGACAAAAGTCGAAAATATGGGAGACATCATGATTTGTGTAAGGGGTGCCTCGAGTTTGCGGATGATATGTGAGACATTGTAAAGAATGTCACATGGTATGTGAGCAGTGTAAAAGCACCAAATGTGAAAGCCGTGTAGTTGAAGCTGAGAAGAGAGACTGTGATGTGTAGACGCACATTTTTCAATAATAGCTGTTTGATTTCCATAAATCAATTGGCACGTGCAGGAAAATGAGAATCTGTGAATGTGGTATGTTTCACACAATGGATAATTGGGGGAAAATTTAAGCACAAGTGTGACGTAATTCACTGTCCTACATGCCAGGAGGAATATAAGGCGGATGGAGTAAAGCATGTATGTTATATGAAAGATGCTAAGCCTAAAAATAACCCTTGTATAACTGTATACTACGATATAGAAACATATACGAACGCTGAAACCAAAGAGGTAATTCCACATTTACTTGTGAGCCAGACCATCTGTGATGAGTGTATGGGTATCGAATGTGACGAGTGCCCCAAATGCGGTAAACGGACAAACGTTTTTAAAACGAATGTCCGCGATAGTCCTGTGAAAATTTGTGTCCTATATTGTCAAGTTAGCCGACAAGTTCAAAAAAATGACTGTATATTCTCGCCCATAACGGGGCAAAGTTTGACACGCAGTTCCTTTATAAGGAGTTGCTTGAACACGAATCCTCTGAGATATTTACAGGTGATCCATTGAAAAGAAGGCAACAAATTAATACAGATGCAAATAAGAGGCAATGTACAATTTAAAGATACTTTATTATTCACACCTTGTAAATTAGCAAAGCTACCCAAGGTGATGGGAGTAGCAGCTGAAGTTTCCAAAGGATACTTCCCTTACACTTTCCTCACCAGCGAGACTTTAAACTACGTAAGCCCACCACCACCCAAACATTATTTGACTGTATGGATGAACGTGAAGACTTTGATCGATACTACAACAGTTTTAATGAAAGTAACCCTTATAATATAGCTGATGAATGTGAGCGTTATTGCGTGAATGATGTGCGCGTGCTTAGAGTATGTTTCCAGGCCTTTAGAAGGATGTACATAGCCCGTTTCAAATGCGATCCGCTGCAAGTCGCAACCACCATCGCATCATTATGTTTTACGGTGTTCAAGAATAACTTCATGCCTAAAGACACCTTAGCCATTATTCACCGAAACAACCCCCGCAGTTACGGACACAAGGCTATTTACTGGCTCATACACCTAGAGCAACAGACAGGTGTATACATAAAGCACGCCCGCAACACGGGTGAAGTACCCATTAAGATTAATGGACGTGTTTTTTGGGTTGATGGGTTAAGTGAAAACCGTGTCCTCCTTTAACGGTTGCTGGTGGCATGGATGCCCCAGTCCTGAGTGCGGAATCGCCGGATATCCACGGTAGATCTCCTGCCGACTGTCTTGCACGGACCCGCACCCGCGATCAACTTATAGGATCACAGTTCACTCACAAAGTCTTGTGGGAGCATGAATATGATGCACGGATGGAGACAGACGAAGTGTACCGTGAGGAAATAAACACGATCAAGCGCTCAATGGTGCTGGATCCTCTCAAATGTGGTGATAGCATGTTTGGAGGACGTACAAATCCATTCAGACTATACTTTCCATGACGAGATGTATTTCGATCCACAGAACAGCTGTTCACTGAAGGCTGCATGTTCCACATTTTATAATAAAGAAATTATAAATATATCCTAATTATATTTTTAAAAGAGCATTCGGTTTCCGCTCGGTCATACTACTGACTCGGATCAAATGATCCTGTTATTTTAAATCCGGTTCAATAATCCTGTTATGTTGAAATGTGGAAGAGTAAGCAACGACTCCCTGACGAGATGTATTTCGATCCACAGAACAGCTGTTCACTGAAGGCTGCATGTTCCACATTTTATAATAAAGAAATTGTAAATATATCCTAATTATATTTTTAACACGTGGCTCCCACACGACCCACCGGAGGGTCGTGGTGGTATTTATGCAAGAACCACACGACCCTCCGGTGTGTCGTTCATTATTCTTTTCAATGAGCTTTTTGAGAGCTGGGACGCTACGATTGCTTAAGTATGTGATTATGGTACACTAGAACAACATTTTTTTCTATATTTTATAAATTTTTTTCGTTTTTCTTTTGATTTTCACATTTTTGTCTATATTTTATAAATTTGTTTTCGTTTTTCTTTTGATTTTCACATTTATATCATACCGAGTTTCACCATGTAATGAGGTAAAATAAAAGACTGAGTAAACAGAAAATATAATTAGCAAAACAGAAGGGAACGAAAAATATTTATTTACCATGGAACCAAAATGGTTTTTTGAAAATATTTGGAGAAAATAGATGTGCCTACACCAGTAGAAAATGCCCAAAATTTGAATTTACCTATATTCCTAATGTCTGATTTTTTTTAAAAGATATGAAACAAACACATGTGCCTACACCACTAGAAAATACCCAAAAATTTGAATTGACCAATATTCCTAATGTCTGTTATTGAAACACTCAAGGCAAAGGGAAGGATTACCTTCACATGCAGCACAATATGTATTTACTTTTTTGGTTTTTGTATCTGCTTCCTTTGCGCTCATTGTTTCTCTCATTTCGCTGTAACAGCCTACACCTTTTACGACGTATTCTGTTCGATTTGTCCCTTTCGCTGCAACTTTTCAAGCTATGACGGGTACTAGTGCTTCGTCCTCCTACAGCTCTCGGTGTTGTTGGCGTTTGATTGTCCACATCACAGTGATTCAATAATGAATTTTCTAAACCCGGCAATTTGCACTTTCTTTTGATTATTCTTTCGAAATATCACTAAAGCATTTACTACGGCTGTGTTGAGCAGGTATTCAAAAGCAATCTTGTGATACCATCTGATGCTTTTTCTAAGAGGTGTGAAGTAACTCGCCATTTGATCAGAGATATCTATTCCCTGTTTCATCGCATTGTAGCCGAGAATCATTTCTGGCTTCTTTACTTCCACATCATTCACTCTTCGCCCTGTTTCCTTGAAGCTAAGGTCGTGTTTCGTAGATAACATTAGCACATCACGCCTATCCTTCCACTTTGCCACTACAATTCCACCATTTTGTTGCCTGCCAATAATTTGTCCTTTTTGGAGCCTTGCGCTTGTAACGTCTTTTGGGTTGCCCTTTCTATTTGATCTTAGTGTGCCCACAAGGTGGGTTTGATGTTTTAGCAATTCTTTTGCTAAAGCAATGGACGTATAGAAGTTATCTGTGGCTATTATCCTGCCTGCCCCCAGATAATCTTTAGTGAGATCTAATACTATTTTGGTTACATGAGTATGTTCATCTGTGGCTTGCCCTCGTTGTCTTATGTTTCCTTCTTTCCCGGCATAGACACAACTGGTGTATGTGTAACCGTGGGGATCACATACTTTATAAATTTTTATGCCGTATTTATGTGCTTTCCCAGGATTGTATTGACGAAAAACTAACCGTCCACGCCATGGCACCATTGTTTTGTCAACAGCAATGTATTCACCCGGAGTATTAGCAGAAGTGAAATTTTTTCCAAGGATTTCTAGAACGTTCCTAATTTTCAGTAAGCGGTCTGTTCCAGCGGTTTGGTTATCTGCAAAGTGCACAAATCGCAACAGTGCCTGAAACCTGTTTCGGGACATTTGAGGTATATAAGAATTTTTGAAGAAGGGATCTTTTTGCCAATAATTTGATATCTTTGGATATTTTATAACTCCCATGTACATAATGATGCCCAAGAACTTCTTTATTTCATCACAGTTGGTGTCTGTCCATTTAGTTAGCTTAGTATTTCCAGCAGTCGTATTTTGGTGATAATTGCGATTTGTTTCCTCAACTATCAGTTCAAGTATTTCATCAGTTACCATAAGTTTATATGCATCATAAGGAGTGACAACAGTAGCTGACCCCAAACCTGGATCGATAAATGGAAAAGTGTGTTGCAGGGAACCATCCACTGGGTGCCACCCATTCCCTGAAGTATCATCTTGATTATTATTTGCATTTTCAGTCACTTTCAGAATCCGATTCAACTTCTGCTTCAGAAATCTCTGTATCGGTGCTATAAGTACCAGAAGGATCATAAAGAGAATCTTCTGAAGACAAATCACATTGGAGATTATCATCTTCATCTTCACTGCTGGAACTATCTACAAGTTTTTCTTTTCTTAGAAGTATAAAATAGATTTACTGGCACTTTGCTTGGATTAGCACTCATTATGGTGTTTGCTATTTTTATTTAGATTTAGAATATTGCTAATTTATATTTAGTTTTGCTAATTTAGTATTATGCTAATTTACTAATTTAGTATTGCTAATTTATATTTTATTGCTAATTTGCATTATATTTAGAATATTGCTAATTCTTTTATAAGCATTATCAAAAGAAACCTGAAAAGAAAGAAACAAGAGTTAGTATGAATGTAATAGTTATATCTCTAAAATTTTAAAAACGTCCCACGGGTGGGTCGTGTGGGACTCTAGGTTGTAATATGTAATATTACCCACAAGTGGGTCGTGGGTCAAAAACACTATCTATGTGATCCTTGCCTCACATATGATATAGTGTAAAAATATTATGGCGCTCATATCAAAATTAATTAAGATATCGTATTGGGACCCTGGGACAAAACGAGAAATGAGGCTCGGGAGCCAACGTGTTAAAAGAGCATTCGGTTTCCACGTTAAACTGTGGGTCTAAGGTGGAGTGAAAACCTGAACCGTTGTCACTCTTCGAGCTAGTTGTTATTATTATTATTAGAGAGAAAATCACGCATGCTTTTCGGTCATACTACTGTCTCGGATCAAATGAACCTGTTATTTTAAATCCGGTTCAATAATCCTGTTATGTTGAAATGTGGAAGAGTAAGCAACGACCCTCCATATATATATATATATATATATTATATATATATATATATATATATATATATAAAATCGAATTATACACACTTGCAGAAATCCTTTCCTCGTGAAAGGAAAAACAATGCTTAATGCTTAACTTCTTATATTGAATAAATAACCACTCACTCGTGAAAGTTCCTCTAATTATATTTTTAAAAGAGCGTTCGGTTTCCACATTAAACTGTGGGTCTAAGTTACGCGTAAATATAAAATATTTTCATCGTAGAAATAATAATAATGATGATAATAAGAAACGGAGTGAGCGGTGTTTTTTGCTCGAATAGTTTGAAGGATTAAGCCTCGTCCAAAAAGGTCTCTAGGGAGACGATTCGAAGTGACCTAGTTTCTGCCTTTCCTCGTGTGTGTGTGTGTGTGTGTGTGCACGAGTTGTTTATTCGTTATTATATATATATATATATATATATATATATCCACAGATGGGTTTGGGGAATGACAATCGTGTGTTTTGATTTTTTCCGTAAATTTTCTTTTCATTTGGAGTGAAGGGAGACTTATCAAGAGCGGACTGGAAGGAAGGTCTCTCAACCAGCAGGTGTTCTTCGAAAATATAAAGATGTCATTAGTCGTCCGACCCCGTTATAGCGGATTGTGTTTTGGTTAATTTCAACTTTAAATGAATCTTCCAATTGATTAACTATATAAATATATTGTGGTATTTTATATGGTTGAATCTTCCAATTGATTAACTATATAAATATATTGTGGTATTTTATATGGTTTGTGAGCACGAGTGATTCATTAGTTTATTATATATACAAGTACAGATGGGTGGGGGGATTTGGGGGAATGAAGAGCGTGTGTTTCGAACTGTTTCGTAAATTTTCATTTCGTTTCGTTACTTAAATATTTATAATAAAAATTAAGTGTGTAAAAATTATTTATTTAATAAACAGAATTTAATTGGATTCATCGATTAACTACCGTCATATAAATATATATTGTGGTACACTATTTAAATGGATGATTAATATATGGTTTTTGCTATCTGGAATACATGGCGCTATCTGGCAACTCAGCAACTGAATACATGGCGCTATCTGGCAACTCAGCCAGAATAGAGGTTTATAAAAGACCGAGAGACGACTGACGGATTCATTCAAGCTCGGCTCCCAGCCGAGCAAGGACCTCTGGTCCTTTCTCTTTCTGGCCCTTTGGGAAAACCCCTTAGAGGCCTCTTAGGTTAGGTAAACGAAAATAGCTTGGGGGAGAACTCCGCCTCCAAGTTGCATGCCTTGCAATCAAAGGCAACTACTCTCTCTCTCTCCTTCAGGTGTACCCCTCCCCCCCTTGGCTCAGCCAACTGGCTGATTAGGAGCCTATAAAACAACGCCTACTCGGCTGGTCTTAATATGCACTTGGCTCCTGCCAGGTGAACACCTCTCCTCCTTCTCTCCTTTCTGGCCCTTTGGGGGGAATAGCTTGGGGGAGAACTCCGCCTCCAACTTGCATGCCCCTTGCAACCCCGGTTGGCACCAAAGGGCCCTTTGGGGGGTATTTTTATTTTATTTTGTTTTATTTATTTATTTATTTGCAACCCCCCCCCCTTTGCAACAACCTCCACCCCCTTTGCAACATCATTACGTAATCACTTGCAACATTCCTGCACTCTAACCTTTTGCGGCTATACTACTGACGCTAACCACTACACCACCGAGGGGCAAACAAAATTTTTTCATTATCGCAGACACAATACGGCTGCTAAGTTTCATACAGCGCATGCTGTCGACACAGCTAGGAACCCCCGAGCGGAACCACTTCCTGGCAAGAAGCTCCCAAAACAGGTAAGCGGAAACGGATCTCTCTCGGAGGACCATAGGGCTACTAAACACGCGATACAAAAGGAAAACGAACTCGAAATGCACAAGGGGCAACGCAAAACTTACAACATAAATATTGTCCTGGCTAATATTCAAGGAATAAAACCAAACCACTCACTCAACAAAGTTTCGTATCTGAAGGGATTTATGGACGAAAGAAGGGCGGACATCGCATACTTCACAGAAACACATCTTAAAGATTGCCAAGGAAACTGCGAAAACTCCGAGTATTGGTACTGATAGCAGAGAGATACATATCGATGGTTTCAACTTACTAAGAGCTGATAGAACAGCGAGACGTTAAGGTGGCTGTGCTATATGTGTGCGTGAGAGTCATATGACACAGCCGGTATTAAGTAAATCAAACAGTTTCGTGAAACTCCTAGCAGTGAAAATAGAAAAACTAAACGTGGTACTGATAGTCATCTATAGACCTCCAAGCACTCCAACTGAAAAATTTTCGGATGCCATTGATGATATCAGAAACCTAATAAAGTCTGTAAACTCTCCATCCCCCAATATAATACTCTACGGAAACTTTAACTTCGCATTTCTAAAATACAAAAAGGTGTGTGTGTATATATATATATATATATATATATATATATATATATATATATATATATATATAATATATTATATATATATATCTATCAGGACAAAGCACAAGAGAAGACCAGGAGGCAAGCAAAAATGTTGATGGCTCTAACAAACGAGTTTATGTTGACAAGAGATAACGGAAAACACCAGAAAATATAACTGCTTAGATCTGGTATTCATGAATAAAACAACCCCAACTATTAACTCAGACCAGAACTTAATCGAGATATCAACAAATATGGCGACAACATTAAAAGACAATACCCATAGTGAAAAAGAAGGAAATTTGGGACTTAACTTGCACACGAAGACTATAAATTCGGAAGCAATCAAATGACACATTGCCCAAATATAGTAGAAAACAGTTTTAGAGAATAAAACAGCCGAAAAATGCTATCAACCTTGGAAGACGCCGGGAATTTTAGAAAAATATGTTCCGAAAGCACAGCCAAAAGAAAAGAGAAACTGATTCGAGAGGCAAAACCGCAAAAGCGAACAATATTCCGCAAAAGAAAGAGTAGCGGCGAATTTAGTTAATTGCAGAGACAACAAAGCCAGGAGAGGAAACTAATACAAGAAAAAACTGTAGGGTATCGATAGGGCAATACAAACCATGAATAAGGGCCATACAGAGAGGGAAGAGGAAAAAGAGGTAGAAGTAATAAAGGAAAATCCAAAATACTTCTATAGCTATGCGAAAAGGGAAACAAAAACGCGCGCCACTATTGGGCCCTTAAGGAAAGGAAATAATGAACTAACCGTCGATCTAAAAGAAATATCTGAAACACTGAGAGCCCAGTATGAATCAGTCTTCAGTACCCCAAAAGTGACAAAGCGATATCTGACATAGATACATTCCTTGAAGAGAAATTGCAAGGAGATTGTATGACAGATTTTGATTTTACTCCAGAAGACATAGCACGAGCTATAGGACAAATGAAATGACATTCAGCTACAGGTCCGGACAAATGGAACGCACTATTGATTAAAAACTAAAAATGAAATAGCTACACCCTTATACTGGATATGGAGAAGATCCCTAGACACGGGGGAAATACCGAATATCTTGAAAAGAGCAAACATTGTCCCTATATATAAAGGAGGGGACTGATCTCAAGCAAAGTACTACAGACCAGTGCCATTGACGTCCCATCTCACCAAAGTATTTGAAAGAATAGTGAGAAAGAAAATCTATATGACTTCTTGGAGACACTGGAATGATTCAAAGAAAATCAGCACAGACTCCGATCAGGAAGATCATGCCTATCACAACTTATAGAGCACTATAACAATATCCTAGACGCACTTGAAGGCAATGAAAACTACGATGTCATATACACAGATTTTGTTAAAGCATTCGACAAATGTGATCATGGTATAATAGCACATAAAATGAAATACTTGTATATGGGAATAACAGGCAAAGTGGGAAAATGGATCTACAACTTCCTCAGAGAACGTCTACAGGTCGTCAAAATTCAAGGTATATCATCAGAATCGGAAGTACGAAGCTCATTACCACAAGGAACATTAATGGCCCCCACTCCTATTCATTATCATGCTAACAGACAGACCTGAATTAACAGCAACAGTATAGTAACATCCTTTGCAGACTATACAAAGATCAGCAGAAAAATCGGCGATACAAAAAGAGATGGAGGCCTTGCAGAGGGACATGAACAGAATATACAAATGGTCAGACGACAACAACATGACATTTAACACCGATAAATTTCAGCTCTTGAGATATGGTAGAAATGAGGAACTTAGACAGCATATTATGCCTCAGATAGAGAGGAAATTCAGAGGAGCACGAAAGCGAGAGATTTGGGGGTTATAATGACCGATGATGCGAAATTTGAGACACAAAATCAGATAGCGATAAACAAAGCAGAGTCGCGAGAGAGATACAAAGAACCTTTAAAAGGAGGGACAAGACAGTAATGATTCCCCTGCTGAAAACAGTGATCATACCAAAACTTGAATACTGCTCAATCTTAACGTCCCCATATAAAAAGGAGGAAATTAATAAAGTAGAAAAAATCCAAAGACATTTCACAGCCAAGATTGATGGCTGCAAAGAACTCAACTACTGGGAAAGACTACGTGAACTAAATCTGTACTCTGGAAAGAAGAAATGAGAGGTACACCTTAATCTACTACATATGGAAAATGATTGAAAAACTAGTACCAAACCTCAAACTAAACCCGATTACCATCCAAACAACAATGGAAAATAGGAAAGGCAGAATGTATAGTGTTCCCAAATTGAAGGCCCGACAAGGGACCTCTTCAACACTGAAGGAAAATAACTTGGTTGTCAGGGGGGCCAAGACTTTTTAACCAGCTTCCAAAGGACCTCAGAAACATTACAGGGGTCAAAATTGAAGTCTTCAAAAGAAGACTAGATGCCTGGCTCAGGACGGTACCAGATGAGCCAGGTGTACCTGGCTATGTTGTACCTGGCTATGTGCGGTGGAGAGCGCAAGAGAGCAACTAGCTCCTCCATCAAGCCAGGCCGAGAGGGGGGGGGGTCCACCAGCTTGATCTTCTACGAGGTATATATATATTATATATATATATATATATACAGGGTGGGCCGTAAGTTTCCATACATAGGAAAAATTAAACGTTTGTTTTTATGTTTCAGATACCCTAAGAATATGCGTTTGACGTAAGATCTTGTTTACTGATGAAGCAAATTTTTACGTCAATGGAGAGGTTAATCGGCAAAACATACGTTATTGGAGTAATGCTAACCCTAACTGGCTGAGTCCGACGAAGATGCAAGGTGCCGGTAAAGTGATGGTGTGGGCCGGGATATGGGGTGACAGAATTATTGGACCAATTTTTGTCAGTGGAAATCTTAATGCCGAAAGGTATCTTAACATGTTGCAAGAAGAGATTTTCCCATCCCTGCTAAACGAGGAAGGTAAATTCCCAGTTTACTTCCAGCAAGATGGAGCTCCACCTCATTATGGTCTTCACGTGCGTCGGTATTTGGATCAGCAGCAGTTTCCGGATGCTTGGATTGGTCGGCGTGGTCCTGTGGAGTGGCCTCCCAGATCCCCAGATCTCACCCCTCTTGATTTCTCTCTTTGGGGGCACTTGAAGGCCATGGTGTATCAGGAAAAGATACGAGACATAAATCATCTAAAGGAACGTATCACCAACGCCATTACAAGCATAACGTCAACTGTGCTAATGCGTGTTCATCAACAGTGGGGAACACGTATTGAAATGTGTTTTCAAAACAATGGCAACCATGTAGAGCATATTATATAAATAAAAATGGTTGTCATAAAATTTTTTTTATTTTTCCTATGTATGGAAACTTACGGCCCACCCTGTATATATATATATATATAAACAAACTAATGTTTATATTAATTTCCTTTATGAATTTGATTTAAAATGACTAGTTTGCATATTGCATAATTTAATATTTAATCGCATTTAGTTTCACAGAGAGAAATAAAACTAAGGGGCCGTTCACAATTATCAACATTTTCACAAATGTACAAAGAGTACACTTTTTCGAGACCCCAACCCCCTACCCCCCAAAAGTGTACAAAGAAAAATGTTGATTCTTTTACAATGTATTATATTGAAAAACTAGAGATATACAAGTTAATATTCAGACTCAAATTAAAAAAAAAAATGGAATTTAGCACTATTAAAATAAAGGAAACGTAACTGACAATTTACAGAATCCAAAACTGTCACACTATATTATTAATATCGAGTCCACAAACAGTTCAGTTTGGATCGACATTTCCACTCCCACCCAGCGTACGGTTTGTACGCTCGTGAAAATGTTTATGATTGTGAACGGGTCCTTTTTACACGTCAATATTTTGTACTTTTACTTACAGACAGTAGTTGTTCTCCAACTCAAAGATTCTGCAAAAATTCGTTGACATCTCTGTAAATGAATCGGAGGAATCTTTAATTAAGGTATTTGATTTTAACCAATAAGTATTTTATAAACTATGAAAACCTTTTTAAATGGGTAATAAATAATTTTAGATTTTGCGTACTTAATTTAAATAAAAAAAATTGGTCATATTTAATAGTACTCCGTCAATTTTCGTTTTCTTAACACTTGAATTTAATGCAGAAAATTACATGTATTTGGAAGACTATTTCATTTTATATATTCGATTTCATTCTTAAAAACTGGTCGGCAATAAACGGTAAACATTCAGATGTTTTTGTTATCAAACCGCTGATCAAGTATTATTTACGTTAGCGTACACCCTCTGCCCCGTCTCGGGCCCCGCGTAAAGCTGTATGTCCCCTTCGTCATATGTGACCTTAGTTGTTGCGAAGGAGGTTAACAAACAACCCCAACTATATTATCATTAGTAAAATGGTAATGATAAAATTTTAGTATAACTTGCAACCTCGATTTTCATACAAAAATCCATGTTTGCAGTAGTTTTTGACGTGTTTTATACAAATCTGTCGTTCATTATTTGTGCAAATGGGCCAAATTGCGTACTTTTTAAAGTTAAAACTAACGCACAGTTTGACCCATTTGCGCAAGAATATAACATCAGATCTGAATAAAACACACCGAAAACTACTAGAAACATGGATTAATCCGATCACCTGAAGATCAGGGCCCCCAGCCTTCTTTAGTTAGCCTTATAAGGCTAACAAAGAAAATATCGCGACCTAACCTAACCAATCGTTAGGTCAACTGTACGCCCTTGACGATTAGTTAGGTTAGGTCGTGATATTTTTGTTAGTTAGTCTTATAAAACTAACTAAAGAAGGCTGGGGGCCCTGATCTTCAGGTGATCCGATTAATCTAACCTGACCTAACCTTACCTATGTAACCCTATTCAAACAACCTTGAATCCCCCTTGAATCGTATACTGAATAGAGTTACGTTCCTTACATTTTATGGGCAGGTGAATAAGGCCAAAACTCCACCTGAATAGATTACATAAAAGATTCTTATTGGAGATTGGAACTTTGTAATAATACATTTCCACAGACTTTGAGATACAGTTTCGTGCATTCCAGATCATGAGGAATCTCATTATTCTGGATAAGGGTTGCGAGTTATACTAAAATATAACCAAATTATACCCCTCCTGCGTATAAAAAAAAATTAATTGGCATTTTATAGGCATTTTGTTATTAGAAAATTGGCGAGAATAAAACAGCCATGTCCTCTGCTAAATTACTGTAAATTTAACCTTAAGAAATAACTACGATTTTATATTAAAGTAGATATAACTTATTTTAAAAACCGTTTTCGTTAAACTTAAGCTATAGATTAAAATACAGAAGTCTGTATAACCATACCTGATCCTTTCGAGCCTCTCAATGGCTCACTATTCTTCAACAACTGGAAATTTTGAACTGGACACAATACACAACACACAGCCAATGAATGCCGTTCTTCACAGCTAAATTGTCACCTATTTAGAACAGGTTGCGCGTTAATACCAAAACTCGGGCTTTGAAAAGAAATTTTTCAAAATTTTGTTGCTGGATAGCAATTAACAATGTTAGTTACATTGGACCTTTTCCGTTCTATGGGCACCATTGAAATGAGAGAAATTAATATTTTTTAAACTTATTTTAACTTTTTATTAATAATTAATCAGTACATTTTGAATAGGATAAATTTAATTTATTTAATTTAACAGCTATGAACATAAATAAAAACAAAAAATATTTGTCGTTTCTTCAAAAATTTGACGATATTTTGCTTTGAAAATTGGACGTAGGCTATAGGCCATCTTATTCTTAGTTCGCGCAAAGGCCTAGGCTATATATATGCCCGGTTAGGTTAATTGAATGCCCGGTTAGGTCAACTGAATGCTCGATTAGATTAATAAAATGCCCGATTAGATTAATAGAATGCCCTTGACGATTGGTTAAGTCGTGATATTTTTGTTAGTTTTAACGAAAATATGTGCACGAACCAATCGTCAAGGGCATACAGTTGACCTAACCGGGCATTCAATAATTTTATCGTAGATATATTATATATATATATATATATATATAGTTTATATACCACATATATGGGCTACGTCGTGGCCGATGTCGTAACACCGCTTCCCGGAGATCAGCGAAGTTAAGCGATATTGGGTCTGGGTAGTAGTTGGATGGGAGACCGTCCTCTTCGCACAGTTTATGTAGCGACCCGTGGTTCGAATCCCACGTAAAGCTGTAGGTCCCCTCCGTCATATGACCTTAGATGTTGCGAAGGAGGTTAAATAACCCCAATTAAAAAAAAAATATATATATATATATATGTTTAAAAAATATTAATCTCTCTCATTTCAATGGTGCCCCATAGAACGGAAAAGGAAGGTCTGTTATATTTGTCATGGAGGCACATTCATTTTTTGAATTAGGCATAGCATACAAGTATATAGGACATATTTCATCTGATTTTGCCGCTCTTAGTAATCCATAATCTGTTAGTTTATAAGCTAGGCCTAGCCTACCTCGAATCTAGGTCCTATAGCCTACCCAGAATCGTCTTACCCTAGATTAGCTTAACTCTTAATCTTTACCAATTATAAAAGTTACGCAGCAATACCCGGGTACTGGGGTACACCAGTACCCCGGGGGGTAAGGTTTAAGGGTTAATAATGCATCTAACATTAACTTTCTAGAATATTTCCATCAACATACCTTTTAGAAATTTTTTTTCAGGGTTTCGATAGGTTTTTTGCACTTACAGGATTCCGCTATTAATACACAATTAATAATGAAATTTAACCAATCATTGGTAATATTACTCTAAGACTTCTTTCCAAACCATATAATTATTCCTTCATTACACAACACTAATAGGCACTATTATTAAAACTAAATATGTTAACATTTCAGTGGAGAATTCAGTTTATAGCATGAAAACGAGCACAACAGCCTAACCTCAGACGCAGACTGACAATCCTAATTGTGTATTATTTCTGTGTAGGCTAGGTATGTAAAGTACACTTCTTTTGCTTATATAAATATATACAGAATTTAGTAAGCAAGAACTTTGCGGATATATAAGTACAGTTTTGAATTAATATATGCTTAGGTTATATTTCGAGGTTAATTTAAAAACTGAACATTGCACTGACGAAATAACTAATCAGTAAGCGTGCATTTCACGACTTTGCGGGCGATGGCTCTTTTCACGTACAGTACATATTTTGAATTTAACTGTACAAGAATGTTTCGACATTTCAACAATTAATATCACTTAGTCTTTAATGTGCAAATATTATCATCTCACACATTTTGTAACATCATTTAAACTGTATCGTATCATCACTGACTTAACATTAATTCACTTACACAGTTTTAATTTGCATTGCATAATTTTCTCATATGAATAGGTTCAGATAAGTAAAAAAAGGTACTTTCCTGTTATCCCGGACCCCAAACTTTTTGTCTAAATTATCACAACTTAACCTAACCAATTGTTGTTGACCTAACGGAAAGCACCGGTTTTTCTGTTATTATTATTAATAATTGTTTAAAGTCTCATTATGGACATACAAGAGATACGGTTAGGTCAACTGTATGCCCTTGACAATTGGTTAGGTTAAGTTGTGATATTTTCGGCAAAAAGTCTGGGGTCCGGCATGACAGGAAAGTACCAAGAAAAATTTGACAACAATTTTAAACTTCATTCATCTTACTGACCCAGCCAACATTACTCTGAAAATGAAACTAATCTCACTCGAATTTTTCACATTATTCTAAAAAATCTTCCCATAGAGGAAGAAGAAGAGATCCAAAATCAAGGTTCAAGGTCTTCGAGGTGCCTGGACACTGTTTGAAAGGTTGGAGGTCACAGATGTCGGGAAAGATGGGTTGAGGAAGATTGTCCCAGAGTTAGAGTTAACCGGTTGAGTAGAAGAAAGATTGAAAATACCAATTAACTCTTGCGTTAGAGGGTTGGACAGAAAAAATATGAGAATGCGTCGAAAGTCTGATACTGCGTACTCTTCTTAAAGGGGGGGGGGCATGCAATTAGAGAATTCAGAAGAGGTGTTCGTTATAATAGCGATAGTAAAGGAGAGTGAGGCAACATTGCGGCGGCGAAGAGAAAGGGATTTGAGAGAGTCAGTAAAAGTCAGGGAATTGATGAGACAAAAAAGCCTTTGATTTCACTCGGTCAAGTAGAGTCGTGTGGGTTGAGCCACCCCACACATGAGAAGCGTACTCCATACGGGGTCGGACGAGTCCCCTGTACAGAAAGAGCAACTAAGTTGGGGTGAAGAAAGTGCGGAGCCGGTACAGCATACCTAACCTCTTAGGTTAGAAAGAGAGTGTATGTGATCTTTCCAGGAAAGATCATGAATAAAGGAAAGCCAAGAATGTTAAGGGAAGAGGAAGGATTGAGTTGTGTATTGTTGAAAATAAGGGGATACTCGTGTGGAAGATTGTGACGAGTTGACAGATGAAAGAACTGAATTTTTGAGGCATTGAAATCCACAGGATTTTCTCTGCCCCAATCAGATATAGTAGGAGGAGCAGAGGTCAGGCGTATCATAGCTGTCCTACACAAAGCATTGAGTGTTTGTTGAGAGGGACGCTTTGTGAAACGTTATTAATAATTGTTATTAATAATTGCCCTATACATAACTCCAGGCGTATTTATAACCTCGGGCCTGTGGTCAAATGATTATAAACAATAAAACGTAAGCATATAAGTATAGACCAATTTATGATTTATCAAGATTTTTTACTTAAATTATAGCACACGTTCATAATATCCTGGGCTTCTTCAGTGCAAACTTTATAAATATAAGGTTGAAAAAAATATTGGCTTATTTATCGAAATAATTAAATTTACTTTAGGACACAAAGTTCAGAGTGTGTGTGTGTGTGTGTGTGTGTTACAGTAACAGTAATTCCAATTTACCAATACTGATCACTAATTAGTAGTTTGTAAATTGCGATCACGTTCTATAATATATATATATATATATATATATATATATACAGTGGTGGGCACCATTAACCAAAAAGTTAACTTCGATAACGATAATCCGTTAACCCCAATTTTTAACTCCGATAACGATAATCCGATAATTTTACTACAAAGTTAACGGGAGTTAACGATAATCCGTTAACGATAACTATTTCTTTACTAACATTTAAAAAAAACAAGGAAAAAAGCTTTAAAACCCATAGAAAATGTTTATTTATGCAAAATCCAACAATAAATAGGTATTTAACTGTATTTTTATCAAGTTTTGCAACTTTTTTGCTTAATAACTTTTTTTTTTATTTTTAATAAAAAATGTACTGATTACATGTTTTGAAACCCTTGTAACCACTAACCATTAACTAAATTTTAATTTACCAGAGAATTATTATGGCGGGAACTGAAAGGTAAAATTAAATTTTAGGCACATTTATTAAAGACTATGACTGACACAATGTGCTGGTTGCCCTTCAGAAAGACCAACTTCTCAAAGTTAGGCCCAACTGCCAGTCTTGACCTCTTGGGCCTCAGGATGTCCTTGCCGAGAGAGAAGAGCCGTTCCACTGCGGCAGAGGACGGAATTGGCAGACTGAAGTTATGGCGGTTTGAATTCATTCGCGGAGCGGTGATCTTCCGTGAATGACTCCTCGCAGTTAACGTGTTAACGGACTTTAACAGACTAAATATCGAGTTATTGGAAGTTAACTGGTCCGATAACGATAAATGGAAATTAACTTCCGTTAATAGTCCGTTAAAAAAAGTTAACTTCGTTAATTAACTGTTATCGGATTAACGCTTTAGTGCCCAACACTGTATATATATATATATACTTTGTAGCGTGTCCCTCAAAGACGTGGTCACTTTTTTCACAGGGCCAGCAAAACCACAATTCGAAAGATAACTAAATGAAACAAATATTTAAACCCTTTATCAGGCTACGTCATAACCAGTGTCGTACTATAGCTACCCGTTGATCAACGAAATTAAGCGACATTGGGTCTGGGTAGTAGTTGGATGGAGAACCGTCCTCTGTCCTTAGATTATGTAGCGACCCGTGGTTCGGATCCCACATAAATCTGTAGGTTTACTCCGTCATATGACCTCAGATGTTGTGAAGGAGGTTAAACAACCCCATTACAATTTAAACCTTTTATATTGTTCTTAAAATGAGAGGTGTTTATTTAAATCAGATGAGTAGCCTCTTTACAAATCCAACTTGAACAATAGTTGGTAAAAACCAAAGTGGACAAGGAGAGTAATTAGAAGATTTGTCTGAAATTTATATCAAAGAAATTTACAATTAACAAAACAAATTTAAAAAAACATTAACGCTGCAAGTGTTAAATGTGTTCTCCATTATTATCAATGACCAAATGTAGCCTTGCGCGTCACTGGCGAACTGCTGTAGAAATGGTGTCTTGATCGAGCTCATTCCATGCTGATAAAATGCCCTCTTGAAGCTGATTGACATGTTGAATATTTTGTCTGTAAACTTTGTCAACTAAACTTTCCATATGAAATAGTCAACTGGATTTAAATCCGGACTATTTGGTAGCCAATCTTTTAACGCGATGAAATCGGGACATTGTTCTTGCAAGAATGCAATGGCGTGCCGAAACCGATGAGATAGAGCACCATCTTGCTGAAAAACATAATTCTAACCGTAACTTTTAATTTCAGGCAACTTCTTACTCAAGATATCGCCACAGTAATGTTTTGAGCCAATTTTCACACCTTTATCGACGAAAACGATGGACTTTTTCCTAATCGAGAAACGATAACATAAATCATCACAGACTGACTGAAGTGGTGTCCCTCTCGAAGGATCCTGCATTTTGGAATGTCTTGCTTTTTTTGGGTGAGCGTACACTTTATCGTTTTGTGTATTTCGAGACCGTTCAATAATGAAAATCTTTTCAGCGTAAACCAAATGATTGACGAGTGATTCCGACGTTGACTGTAAAATTCGATTTGACTATTCAGCGATATGAATTCAGCAATTTTTTCTACTTTCGTACTGTGAACTTTACTTTTTAACAACTACTCTTCAAGTTAATTTGCAAAGAGACTCTTCATCCGATTTAAGTAAACTACCTCTCATTTTAAGGACAATATAAAGGGTTTAATATGATTTGTTTTATTTAGTTATCCATGGAATTGTGGTTTTGTTGGCTCAGTGGAAAAGATAGCCACGTTTTGGGGGACTATATATGTGTTAGTCAATGTCTAAAATTAGGCAATTTGTAAATTGACTGAAATTTTAGGCAAGGTGTCAAATTGGTGATATACACAAAACCTAACCTAACCGAACCTTTCTGGTAATGCTGCATATGCATCAGTGGCGTGCGGTGATTTTTCGTCAAGGGGAAGCAATTCAAGCAAAAACAACAAAGATTATATAAAATAAAAATAAAACTTTAAAATACTCGTATATAATAAAAACAAAACACATAATCATCTACTTACTTTACTTATAGGTTAATTCTATTCTTCTTTCTTTTTTATTAAATATATCTATTATTTCTTCGTAAAAGGCATCGGTTTTCATATCCTTAAGAAGCTTTTTCTCAATTGAGATTAAAGCTAAACTTGCAAGCCTTTCTTCCCCTTGTGCATTTCTAGCGTAGTTATGTATTCGCTTTAAATGAGAGAATGACAGCAGACAGCATGTATAAGTTGCCAGATATTTCAAGAAAATTAACTATAAGATCTGGACAGCGAAATCTAAATTGCTTCCTTTTTGACATAGGGAAGGATAAAATAACGATAAATATATATTCTTTTTCGCTTAACATGGCCATGGAATTTTTTAGTAGAAAAACTATATATGAAACTTGTTGTATTCAATAAATACTACATTATTAAACATTAATTGAGTTTTTAGAATGGAAAGAAACAATTTGTAACAGTAAAAAAAAGCGAAAGTCATTGGGAAAAAGGATGCATTTCGTCAATTGTTGTCCAACTCGAGATTTTTTGCGTCGGCTTTCTTAAAGGTT
Source organism: Bathynomus jamesi (assembly GCA_023014485.1). Classification (NCBI taxonomy): domain Eukaryota; kingdom Metazoa; phylum Arthropoda; class Malacostraca; order Isopoda; family Cirolanidae; genus Bathynomus; species Bathynomus jamesi. Next base: position 1,370,374 of record JAJOZX010000517.1, read on the forward strand.
CTTGCACGAACGGCAACCAATGTATATACTATGTATCCACCTGATTACCAATCAAATGCTATAAATAGTATAATAAAATGATTTTGTACAAATTATTAACACATATTGAACTGTTTAAACTTTAAAGTATAATACAGCATTTTCTTCTTTCTTTGAATAGGGAAGCATTGCTTCCCTTGCTTCCATGGACCGCACGCCACTGCATGCCCACTGGTATTTCCCAATATGTCAGGTTACGTTAGGTTAGGTTTTGTGTGTATCACCAATCTGACACATTACCTGATTTTAAACATTGACTGTAACATAATATATATATATATATATATATATATATATATATATAATATATATATATACAGGGCCGGCCTTAGGGTAAGGCGAGCTAGGCAGCCGCCTCGAGCCCCGCGCCTAAGAGGGCCCCGCGCTGCCAGCGGGGCTGGGCAAATAAATTTTTTACATATTTAATATATCAGATTTAATAGGGCAGCCTTTAAAATTACTTGACTTCATTTCATCTAATGGTATAGCCTCTTGCTGTCCAAATTTATTGATTGCTCTAAGAATATTTTTAACAATTCCTGTGACGGTAGCATCAGGAGAAAGAAGCTTCTCAAAATTAAAATTAATTAAAAACTGCTTAAGGTCTAATATGGGCCAAGATAGGCTAAATAACCTTGGAATATTGTCAATTGAACATGAAGAAGCAAGGGGGTTTAAATTTTGAGCCCCTTTTAATGGAATTTTCAGAAAGGAAGGTTAGAAAAATTAGTCTTTAAAATATATTATAAATTTATAAAGTATGGTATTTTTTTAGTATTCTTAATGAAAGCATTTTTTTTGTTATTCTTAATATTATTAGACAGATGTCTACAATAAATGTATAGCACTTCAGATTATTTTTTTGCCTTTTTACTATGAACTAAAATCTTTTCTGGAGTGAGGCCCCGTATAATCAAAATGCCTAGGGCCCCGCACTTGTTAGGGCCGGCTCTGTGTATATATATATATATATATATATATATATATATATATATCACAGTCCTGATCACTTCAGGGATTTTCACATTGTGAAACGATAAAAGTGTGTGTTGGTGCTTGCCAAAGATCCTCGAAGGTCTTTAGATTACTGCTGACCTCACGAACGAGTCGCCTAATCATCCTGAGTGAGATCTTTGGTGCCACTCCTGGGCAAGTTTGCCGTCCTCTTTATGTCCCTCCATTTGTAAATAATCGTTGACACATGGATACATGGATTCCATATTTCGCCGTTATCTTCTTGTACTCCTTTCCAGATGTAGTATGAGCATAAGAGCCTCTTCAATCTAGGCATGTTACCAGATACTCCTTACGTTATCTGCACCAAAATGATGCCTGAAATGCAGAGGAAAGTAATTACAAAGGTAATCAGTCACATTAAAATAATATCACTACCTTCATACTAGGAATGTTACCTTATACAGAATGAAATATATAAACAAAGCAGCTTCGTTCACCAAATTTATGACGATACATAAATGGTTCATTAATTTCGCATGCTCTTCTTTTCACAACTGAGCGCACTAAGGTTTCTATGTGCGATTATACATACGTGAACTATTTTCGAATGGTAGGATAGTATTGCCAGATATGCAAAAGGCGTTATATGTAGGTACAAAACACCCTCCAGCCATAACCATACAAACCGATTGCAGTGAATAGGTTCACTTACTTTTTCGGAGAACTACATATTCCCATAAGTAATATGGCATTTTTAAATTTTTTTTTTTTTCCATTTTTATCATTATTTTTACGGCATTTTTTAATTTTTTTTAAAAATTTTTTTGTGAAAAGTGTTAGTATTATACTAACACTTTTCACAAAAAATAAAAAAAAAAAATAAAAAAATGCCGTAAAAATAATGACAAAAATGGAAAAAAAAAAATTAAAAATGCCGCATTACTTATGGGATGACCTAATAGTTTAACTCAGAATGGTTCCCTGAGATAACTTTTATGGAATACACAGAACTAATGTGTATGGAACAAGGGACTCTTCTGGGATATTAAATCCACTGTAGTCTAAATAAGTAATGGTAAATGGAAAATACTGAAGGTTTTTCTTTTTCATGATGGAACCCCAACGCGGGCAACGGGTCATTCGCGGAGAGGCCCCAAAATGTAGTTTCCCGCACTAGCTATTTGCTCAGCAGATAGGGCCAAGCTTTGGGACAGGGTCTACTCACTGCAGGGGCGTACCCAGAAATTTGCCAAGGGGGTGCGAACTTGGAACTAATCGTAGAAGTATAATTGAAATAGAGATAAATAATTTTTATGTACGTTCATGATGAGCTTATCGTTCAGTTAGAGATGATTAACTAGCTACTGCTAAGACACATTATGAATAAAAATATAAAAATTATATTATAAAAAATATAAAAATTATGATAAAAATCTGATTAGTAACATAATATTCAATGCAAACCGCAATTAGGATACTCAGAGTTGTATTAACATAAGAATAAAAAAGTGCTAATTTCGAGATTAAGCATTTCCTTGGACTGTTATCTTTATAAAAGAAAATTATTCTCAGGGCCGGATTAAGAGTTTTCGGGATCCTAAGCCATTTTAGATTTTTAGTAGTAGGGGAGGCAAGAGCTAGCGCCGAAGTCGCCGAAATTTTTTCACTTTCATTCTCATCCTGTTATAACCTAGCAATTTTACTGGGATTAACAATACTTTGATCATCATGCTCTGTAGAACCACTGTCAGTTTGGACATTTTTCTTTTGAAAAATTTATAAAGGTCCATTATCTTTAGTCCTGTAACACCTGCAAATAGTACTCTACAAAGTTACAAATAGAAATAGGAATCTAATATACTATTGAGCTAAAATGTGTCTGTGTGTGTGTGTCCGCTTTTTTCGGAACCGTGCACAGCCTAAACGGCACATCGGAAAATTTTGCAACCACCACCAACTGATAGCCCATGAGCTGACGATGTGCTCTGTCAAGTTTTCCCGGTCCTAGGTCACCGGTTACTGGTCCGAAGGCCCCAGCACCGCGATAAAACTACAGAAAAGAACGCAGCGGGTAGCAGTATATGTCACAGTGCTACCTGGCCGGGGGTAGTGGAGAAGGGGAGGGGGTAATTTGGGGAGTGGGGGGGGGTAATTTGGGGAGAGGGGTGGGGGTAATGGGGGAGTGGGGGTGGGGGTGGGGGTAATGGCGTTTTTTACTTTTGTGTGGGGGGAGGTGGGGAATTGGGGAGGGGGTGGGGGTGATGGGGAGAGGGGTGGGGGTAATGGCGTTTTTTACTTTTGTGTGGGGGGGCAATGGGGAGAGGGGTGGGGGTAATGGGGGAGAGGGGTGGGGGTAATGGGGGTAATGGCGTATATAGTAGTATATGTCACAGTGCTACCCGCCTGGAGAGCGAAGTTGTACAACGGTCGCGAGCGATAGCAAGCTACCGCTTGTTATTACTAACCATAACATTAAAGTCCATTATAATGAAATACAAAAATCCAAACAAAATCCACACAAAATTTTGTGTGTGCAATACAATGTGAAAAATTGTAAATTAAATGAAAACTTTGAAACTAAATTTTAAAATGTGTAAAAAACTGAATACCAAATTTTAAAAATAACACTTAATGTTTCATTTCATTTATTAGTTACATGTTTGAGACCAAGCGGCCTTCACACATGATCACACACACATTCATACACATAAAGTTTTAATCAATACTTAAAATTATCAAAATTTACAAAGTTCACAAATTAAATATTTAAATGAATGTAAACAGGGCCGGATTAAGCATTGTTAGGGCCGGGGGCAATGAATATTTTAGGGCCGGTGTCACTAGAAAAACACAATTCTTTACCTGATACATCATACATGAGTGATGTGATCAGCTGACTGGGATCGATCAACAGAAAACGAAACAAAAACAAAGATGTGATTACAGAAAATGTATACTTTGTTCACATAAATGGGATACTAAACTAGTTTTGTAGAAGCGGAATCTAGAATTTTTTTTCTTCCTCACGGTCGACCAATCATTTCAACGGTAGATTATAGCGTTTACATAGTTTCTTGGGGTCGGTCAGCATCTTGGAGCCGGTCAGCATCTGGGGCCGGGGGCAAATGCCCCCTTTTCCCCCATTATAATCCACTACTGAATGTACACAAAAATCGATAAACTGCGGTTGCCAGGTGCCATGAAAAATGACGCAATACTCATGAAACACAAAATCGCTAGAAAGCTAGCTAACATTTTTCGATTGGTGCATGAAATTAAATATGTAAAATATTTAATTGAATATGTAAATTAAATACGTAAAAATAATCAAAGTAATAATTTATTAGCTCAAGGCGGGGGGGGCGACCCCTTCGGTACGCCTCTGGGTCACCCCGGGTCTAATATTTAAAGCTAATCTAGATAGCTAGGCTACATTCAGAACCTCAATTTACGCCAGAAACTTGGCCCTAAACGTATTTAAGCCTAACATGACATGTCAGTGGCTGTTTGTTGTGTGTATATCGTGTATATCTTGTGAAATATTGCATCATACTAGGCTAGTTCTAGTTGTAGGCTAGGCTGAACCACATCATCTGTAAAAAAAGTTGCGTGTAAAGAGTGATGGGCAGTATCTAGATACATGTATCGCCGATACGTATCGATCGATACTTTTGTATCGGTATCGGTATCGCTTTAGCTACTTGACAAAAGTATCGATTTATCGGTATCGCTAAGGTCAATTTTCTTAAATGTATCGAAAAAAATCGATACTTCGATACATCAATACATTAATAAGAATTTTTAAATATTTAAATAGATGTTGTAATATGACACTACTGAGTTATATTTATGAATACACATAAATAATAATATTATTAAATATTTATTTAATGACAGTACTACTCTACTGGTCACGTCACACAGTACGGCGCAACGTTTAAACACGTTTGTACTTGTGTTATTGAGATTAATCAGTGCCGGCCTTAGGGGTGTGCGAACCGTGAGGTCGCACAGGGCCCGCAACTTAGGGGGGCCCGAAAATTTCATGTTCATCAGTTGAACATGAAGTTGGACGAACTCTCGACTACAGTGAATTAATAAAAGAATTTGCAGCACAGAAAGCAAGGAAAGTTCCCTTTCTGTGAAGAAGTAACATTATATATTTGTGTAATATTGTGTAATATATATTTGTGTATTAGCTTGATTTTTCTTTTCTTCTCAGTCATTTAAAACAGTAGATAGATTTTAATGAAAAGATTTTTGTTACTTATATATACCCGCAATTGGTTTATGTTTATTTTTATTAAATCTAGTTAATTCTTTTATGTTTTAGTATTCTTATATCACAATTGCCAAATATTCATTTGTAGTTGATTAAGTTATTTTCTTTTTTGTATATTTACAAACTTTATTTTGTGTATTTACTTTTGTTGAATATCCTAATTAAATTGAATTATCCTATTCCTAATTAAATATCCTAAGGCCGGCGCTGGTTGAAACCTCTTATGATAGTTTAAATATTTGATAATAATAAAGTAATAAGTAGTAATAATAGTAAAGGCTGTTGGTCTGTTGGTATTCTGTTACAGGTGCACTTGTATAGTTAAATTTTACTTGTTGTACTTGTTAACAATCTACTAAAATAAAATGATTAGCAATGAAAAACAATTTGACTTGTGTCATGGGGGCCCGTACAGTATACTCTGCACAGGGCCCGAAATATCCTAAGGCCGGCGCTGGATTAATTAACCCTAATATAGAAACGCTCATAATATAGAAACGCTCATATAATATAGAAACGCTCATTGGTGTTGGAACACTATTGGCCACGCCCAATAAACAATAATAATAATATCTAACAATATCTAACAATAATATCTAATACCTACATATTAAATGAATAATTATAAAAATGTACCGGCGATACATGTATCGGTATCGGTATCGCTTAAGACATCTAAAAAGTATCGGCGTATCGGTATCGCCTAAGACGTTTTTCATGTATCGATGTATCGGTATCGCTTTAGCGATTTTCATGTATCGATGCCCATCACTGCGTGTAAAGTGCTTTGCCGAACACTCTGTATCATAGAATTGAAATAATTTAATCATACTTTTTTTAGACTGTACAATTATTATGGCAAGATATCGCGGATCAAGTAAAGATAAGCACCCCCAGCCTTCTTTAATTAGCCTTATAAGGCTAACTAACGAAAATATCACGACCTAACCTAACCAATCGTTAAGTCAACTGTATGCCCTTGACGATTGGTTAGGTTAGGTCGTGATATTTTCGTTAGTTAGCCTTATAAGGCTAATTAAAGAAGGCTGGGGGTGCTTATCTTTACTTGATCCGATATCGCATTAGGGTGTCAATTTTAGGGAGCAAAGTGAAATCTTTAGATTTTCAAAGACCACTAGTGACCAAATGATGCATTTTTATGTGCTAAATCGAAATATGGCTTTAAAATCAAGATTTGACCACTTCTAGCTACTTATATTTAAAGTTGAAGTTTACGAAAAATCAGCAATTTTTGCAAGTATTTTTTTTATTGTATATAACTACATTTTACATACAATTAAAGACATTTTGATTGTATTTCAATATTAAAACTTAGAAATATAGATAGGTTTCTTGAACTTTGCCAAGGATGCCATGTCTGCCTTGCTCTTGTTCCTGGACATGAGCTCCATACTGGCCACCTGGCCACTGATGTACGCCTCCCTCCTCTCTTCTGAGTAAACATGTTGTGCTGCTTCAGTTGTCATCCTTAGTTCTTACACACCTCTCTACTGACTGTGTGTGTGAGGACCATGCAGGAACTTCCATTGGTCTATCCAGAAACTCCTTGATTGCAGCAGTGGTGAGGGAGCAGGTCAGAGGAGGCTCAGTCACGCCAGAGTTCCAGTCAATAAGCTCCGAGAGTTTGGTGGCATCTGGGTTGATGTCAGGAGTCTTCCTGGGTCTGACACTGCAGTCTCCTACCTGTGTGTCCTCATCTCCTTCACCTCTGATTTTCAGTATCCTCTTCACTGCCTCCCTCCTCTCCTCCTCCACCTCACTGCACAGCATGGCCTGGAGCACAGCCTCAGAGTGTGCATACCAGGCTGATCTCTTCACTGTAGGCATCACTATTCCTATCACCTCCTTCTTCTGACTTCTGAGCAGCTCCAGCTGGTACATTACATGCCTGGGACCCTCCACCCAGCTGTGATTTAACTTGATGTTGAAACAGTTTGGCATGTAGACCCCCACCATGAATTCCACAATTATCCTCAGATTCTTCAGGTTCCTACCCTTCAGCGTTTGGAAATCCACAATCTGCAGAACCTTAGAGCCGTGGTGACCCACCTACTGTGACAGACTGGCCCAATCTCCAGGAGAGCTAGACTCTGAGGTACCTCTCCCGATCCGATGGCAGTGATGATTCTGTAGCCATATGATTGGTCTGTGCTGAGGTCCTTGACTACCTCCTGACTGAGATGGGGTAGAGGAGGACCAACAGTGATCCTCGTAAAGTTTAGGTTGATCTCCACCTCAGTGGCAGTGTCTAACATCTTCCCTAGGGGCCCAGACCAATTGTTGTTGCTCCATGTTTTGCCATCCAGTGCAGTCACCAGGTGTCTGAGACTCAGCTCCCCAGTGTGCAAGTCACAGACAATCCACACGAACTTCCTGCTAAGCTTGGCCTCCACATAATGCATTACTCCTCCCTCTCAACCAGAATTCACATTAGTGCTGTCACCTCCTATGGCCAAAAGGGTCTAGTCTGCTCCTCTCTCTCCTAGCCAGTTCACCAGATGATCAGCAATGACCTCAGCATGACTTCTCTCCTCTGCAGCTTCATCTGGTACAAAATGCCACAAATATTTCCCACCTGGTTCATTGCACACTGTATAGTGTTCTTCCTTAATGAGGCCAGGAAACTGCCTGTCACTGCCCTCAGCTTCCATCATCACTTTGGTGTCATCTCTTTTCCCATCAAAGAAGATACAGGTGATGCCATTTTCCCTAATCTCTTCATCAAACTTCTTGACCAGCTCCTTAGTCAGTCTCTCCTGAGCCCTCCTCACCATGTTGTGGTCAATCACCAGTGCTGTGTCAAACTCAATCTCCATCAGTGACTCCTCCCTCAACTCCTCTTCTTTCTTGGCTGACTCCTCTGCCTTCCTCCTCCTCTTCTCCTCGGCCTTCCTTCTCTGCTCCTGTCTCTGCAGCACTGCTTCCTGTCCCCTGGTCTCAGGGTGATCAGCTAGACCCATCTGGTGTGCCCCCACACTGCCCACCTTTTCTCTGACCTTTAATGAAGGCAAGCTCCTGCACTGGTATCTTCTGCTCGCTCCTGCAGCTGCAGTCAATGTGAACCTCACTGTTGCAGACAGGGTTGCACCCAAGCTCACTGCAGCTTCTGATCACACAGTGACAGGTCAGGATGTCCACCAATTTGTCCAGTTTCATCATGAACCTATCTTTGACCTCTAGCTTCACATTGCCAATGGACACCTTCACTGCCTCATCCCACAGTGCCTTCACTTTAGCCCTGATCCTGACCTCAGTGTTGATTACAGGTCCTGTGAATAGAACGTTGGCCTTTCTCCACTGAGCCAGCCAGTAGCCCTGAAACAATGCCGTTGTTAATCAGGTCATTAACTGGGTAATTCCTCCTGTCTTCCTCACTCTTCTCTCTCCTCAACAAATCATACCTCAGCAGATCTCTGGCTGTGGGCAGCTCAGCAGGGGGAAGTTCCCTCCCAGTCCCCACCAAATGACTTAGGTGACAACTTGATTTGCTTCGGGTTTGATTTCTTTCTGACTCATCCTGTGGACCTGTGAACAAAAGAAATGTCATTGAAATTTGGATAGGCTGACTGATTATGATTATATAAAATTAAGTTAATTGAAATTCTTAATATCTTCCTATAAGCTCAGATAAAAGGTTGTGTTGTTATAAGTACAAGACTTAATTATTCAAAGTAATGACAATTTCATATATCTATCATATCAAAATACAGAGAAAGTTTGGGTCACACATAACATTTCGAATAATTTGAATTACAATATTTACATTACGAAGTAATCAAAATTGTCAAAAAGGAGGGAAAACACACGCATTCACAATCAAAACTCCAGCATTTGTGACTATGTGAAACTCAGAAACCATACTGCACACCAAAAATAACCAAAGTTGACCACACATATCAATGGCACATTGATATACGATGCTACAGTCATATTTAGGTTATATTTCAAACCTTTATGGTCAAATATAAGTAGGTAAATGGCCTTTTTAAACAACACTAAAGATATTTCTAAGTTTGCTAGATAATATGACATCATTTGAGCATTAGTAGTTTTTGAATTGTTGACTTTACTAAAATTGACACACCCTAATATCGCATATAATTTAATAATAATGATAAACATTCAATTTCTTGAATTGGATCACTTGAAGACTAAAGCCCCTAATGTCAATCACCCTTGACAATTCGTTAGGTTTAGTCGTGATAGTTTCGTTAGTTTTAACGAAAATATCACGACTAAACCTAACCAATCGTCAAGGGCGATTGACATTGGGGGCTTTAGTCTTCGGACGATCCCTCGAATTTATAAATTCCTAAATAATAATAATATAATAGCATTCCAACGTTATGACGTTTAAAAATATTTGAAATCCATTTATTAATATGTGATTAGTGACTACGTATAAGTAGTTTAAAACTACTTCCTATGAACAGAATTAATAGATGCATCCCTGCTTGGATACAAAATCATTCGTACAAAATATTAAAAATGTTTATGCTTATATTATTATATTTACGAACACTATTTTTCAAGGTTCCTAACAACTCGCAGCATTTGACGTGTGGTTCCCAAGCATTCTTACGCAGTCACCTGCGTGCAAGATTAACAATGCAATGACTCGCAATTGACGGTTGTTTATTAGTGTCTTATCAACCTGTGAAACTGTCACATGCTCACCTGAAGACAAAAACAACAACATTAACAACAAAAAGTGGGAATTCCTTATATATATATATAATAACGGAGATCTAACTTACATAGTTAAACAAGATTCATACTTATTGTGTTCAACTCTATCATTACAGTAACAAGGTTTGAACGAGCTGTGATATATATATATATATATATATATATATATATATATATATATATATATATATACACACACACTTAATTCGAGAGTTTGTCCTTAGGAAAACGTAATTTAAGGCTAAATATAGGAAAACCCAATAAATAATTATCATTCCTATTTCTACAAACGTTTCGGAAATAAATTTCCATCCTCAGTACTTTAAGTGATGTCTTTATAGGTTTTCAGAAGATGCATATGCGCGAAACCAAACCTATATCTACACTAAACGACTATGTATCTGCATTTGACTTATTTATTGTGAAATAACTTTCAATCTTATTTGCTTTTTTTTTTTTTTTTTGCTTTTTTTAATACTGGTATAGTAGTCTCATTATAATTAACAGCCACATGCAGAACATTTATCTTCAGAAAATAAAGTGCATTTTGTCTATAATATTTTGTTTTAGCAATTATTATCTATATAAATTATTGTTTCTATAAGTTCTAGCAATGAATTCTTTACATTTTAGCAAAGAATTCAACGACGATTATTTTTATTATTCAATGAATTCTATTCCAACAAATAAATTTCTTTTGTAGAGATGCGTTCTATTTATTGTAGCAAAGGGTTTTATTGTATGAAGGATTTTTTTTGTATACATCAGTTCTCTCGTGAGATAAAATTGTTTTGTAGGTATTAATTCTGTTATAATAATGAATTTATTATAGATTCTAAATTTAATTTTATTTTGTAGCAATGAATTCTCTCCGAATTTTGCTCTCTCTTCTGGCGGGGACAGTAATTCTCGGAGCACCCGCGGAAGATCTGGTAGTTAACCTTCCCGGTCTAAACTACCCCGTTAATTATGATCAATACAGTGGATACCTCGATGGAACCGACGGAAAGCACCTTCATTACTGGTAAGATTCTCTTTATTTTTCTCTTTAACCTTTCCTACCGGAAGCTCAATTATATCTAAACGAAAATGGATATTAATCTCGTATCATTCGCAAGCCAGGCTCCGTAGCTCAGTGAGTAAGTAACACCGTTTACCCGTGAGCAAAGTAAAGGTCCTGAGGTCGGGGATTCGATTCCCGATGGTGCTGATAATAATAAAGTGGGAGTTAGCGCAATGGATCGCATCCATTGGCCCGAGTGCTGTGCCAATTTCTGGGCCTCTTCACTGATGATTTGTATATCATTCGTAAATACAATTTTATGAAACTGAACGAAGACAAATAATGAACTGATATATTTTAATAGAAACTTATAATACAATATACTTATTTAATACTTATTTTATATATAAGTTATACTTTCATTGCGCAAGTGAAAATATATATTTGGTCATCTAATGTTAAACTGCTATCTGGCATCCATTGGTAGACTTTACACACACACACACACACACACACACACACAATACGTGTGTATATATATATTTACTACACAAAAGCAAGTTGTGTGTGATTCTGTCTGTGAGTCTGCCTGTCCGTGAACTTTTGGGTCTCCAAAAATAGCTGAATTTTTAAATAATAATTACATAGAGAGGAAAAAAAATTATAGTCATGAAAATCTTGAGCTTCACATTGTGTCAAAATTTGTGAAGCTTAAGATTCTCATGGCTGCGTTCTTTTTTATAGTTTTATTGACCAAATAATTGAACTCCCAGTAATTGGAGGACAGCAGGCCGCCCAATTACTGGGGGATACAAGGAAAAATGAAAAACGATTTGAATAATTAAAATTAATACAATCAGCCCACCCCAAGCAAGTGCTGGGCATAACAACTAGTATATACACCATATATATATGGGGACTTGAAAATGCTGTAAAACTGCAAGTAATCACAATTCAACAGTATTCCAGCCTGGCACACGAGGGTAACTATCATTTCTTGTGTGCCACGCTGGAACACTGTTGGCTCTTTTTATACAGGAAGGAGGGGCCAAGGGCGAATCTCCACAAAAGCGCCCCTCCCATAGAAGAAGAGAGCCAAAATTAAGGTCCGGGGTTTTTGAGATGCCTAGACACTCTGCGTTTGAAAGATGGGAGGTCATAAACTGGGGGAAAGATGGATTGAGGAAGATTGTTCCAGAGTTGACCGGTTAAGTAGATGAAGGACTGAAAATACCGGTTAACCCTTGCGTTAGAGAGTTGGACAGAAAAGGAATGAGAAAGTGTAGAAAGTCTGGTACTGCGTGCTCTCCTTAAGGGAGGAGGCATGCAGTTAGAGAGTTCAGAAGAGCAATGTCCGTTATGACAGCGGTAGTAAAGAGAGAGTGAGGCAACACTGCGGCGAAGAGAGAGAGACTGAAGACAATCAGTCAGAGTCGGGGAATTGATGAGACGAAAAGCCTTTGATTCCACCCGGTCAAGTGCGGCTGTGTGAGTTGAACCACCCAACACACGAGAAGCATATTCCATACAGGGGCGAATAAGACCCCTGTACAGAGACAGCAACTGAATGGGGGTGAAGAAACTGCGGAGGCGGTACAGCATACCTAACCTCTTAGAAGCTGTTTTAGAAAGAGAGTATATGTGATCTTTCCAGGAAAGATCACGAGAAAAGGAAAGGCCAAGAATGTTAAGAGAAGAGGAAGGATTGAGTTATGTGTTGTTGAGGGTAAGGGGATAGTCGTGTGGAAGATTGTGATGAGTAGACAGATGGAGGAACTGAATGTTTGAGGCATTGAAAGCCACAAGGTTTTCTCTGCCCCAATCAGATATAGCAGAAAGATCAGAGGTCAGGGCCCATAGCCGTCCTACGCGAATCATGAAGCGAGTGCTGTGAGGGACGCTTTGGGAAGCGGGTGAAGTGAAAAGTGGTTACTTGCAGTTTCAAAGTATTGAAATACAGGATGTTCAAAAACGAAACTTAGCAGTGAGTACTGTCAATAATTTACATGTATATTTAAAAAAAAATGTTTCTTTCAGCACTACAGAAGATAGATTATGCAATATTTTTTCCTTTTAATACAATTTGTATTGGGGATTATTAGCTGAATTAGGAGTGTGGCCAGTCAAAGAAGAAATTGGATACGAGAAGATAATGCTAATGAACAATATATTAAACTCAAATAAGGATAGATTAATTAAAATGATAACCGAAGATCAGTTGAAAAATCCATACCCAGGATGTTGGGCAGAGGAAGTGGCAGAAATGTACAAATTATATAAAGTAACATTAGAGGACTTGAAAATGATGAAAAAAAGTGAATTAAAGAAAAGTGTACAACACAAAAATTAATGAATATTTACAGGAAGAACTAGGTAATAAAGAGGAAAACTAAAATGAAAAAAACTAAGATTCATTGATGAATTTAAAAAAAATCATATATTGAAAATATGAAAGAAAAGGATAAGAAGATATAATGGAAATCCAATTAAATATGGTAGAGGTGAAAGAAAACTATAAAGGAAAATATAAGGACATGAAGTGTGAAGTATGCAGGAGAGAGAATGATACGACAGAACACTGGTTTCATTCTGAAAAACTAAGAAACATAGTGGGGGAGATGATGGGCGTAGAGAATATAAAAAAACCCAGAAAGTATAAAAAATTATATTGTAAAAATAATGGAAATTAGAAGAGAAGACTCTGTTGACAGTAAAGGTTTAAATACATAATAGGAAATACAGTGTAGAGGCTCTGCACCGGAAACATGTGCTGATCCACAGGATCAAGTGACCAATTTCTGGAACCTGGAACCTGGTGTAATGAAACTTTTATACCAGTACATAATGGTATTTTAACACGTAAGTAACTTCATACAAACGACTTTGAACAGAAAATTTTAAACGAATGATATCTTAACGTTTACTCAAGCTCACGATCCCCTTAAATTTTGAGTACAGCTTCACAAATTTGGTTTCACTGGCTTTGGATGTGAAGCTCAAAATTTTGATGGCTGTAATATTTTTGTAAATTTATGGTCTCGCTTTTTCTCGATTTCACGAAAGAGTATGAAGTTTTGTACAAGCGTGGCCTGACTAAGTATAGGTAGGCTTTGATGGTATTGGCAGTGAAACAATGAATATTCTTGGCATATGGAGACCGTCAAGGAAAACAAAAAAAATAAATAATGCATTCAAATTTGTAATTCACTGCATGCACAATTTCGTTTTTAAATCCTGTACAATATTTATAAATAATAATAATAAAATAGCAGTTCATCACTACATATTACCATACATTTATGCATTTATGCGCCTCGGTGGTGTAGTGGTTAGCGTCGCTAACTACGAATCCATCGGCTACGGGATCGAGACCCGGTGACTGCAGACGGCGCACAGCAAAACCTAGCTGTTCATTTTTCCATACAGTAAAGAAAGTGGTTGGTAGATAAATGGGTACCTTGGGTGGCCTCGTGGTTAAGACGCTGGGCTGCTGGTGGGGCGTAGTTCGGATTCCACGTTAAACTGTAGGTTTAAGGTAGAGTGAAAAGCTTGACCTTCGTCAGAATGAACAATTCGGGAGGAAGCAAACCAAAGGTAATAATTAATTAATAATGCTAGTTCGAGCATACTGCAGAGTGAATCTTCGAAA
>JAJOZX010000518.1:0-2500 GCA_023014485.1 Bathynomus jamesi
AGCCAAAGTGATGGGGCTGGGGGGGCCAGCGACCCCGCACCCCTCCGATGACGCTGGCGATGCGGGCGGCGGCGGCGTCCCTCCGCCCATTGTATGGGCGCGGGCATCCCGCGACATCACCGACCGCTCAGGCCAGGAAACTTCATCGCTTCTCACGCGGATCACAAGGGCGTCTGCGGGGCAGAAAAGGGAGTTACAGTGGAGGGTAATAATAATAATAATAATAATAATAATAATAATCTTTACCTATTTATCTATCACGCAATTCGCGACTACAGACTATAAGAGGTCAGGCGTATTATAAAGTACTAAACAGTTACCCGCTTTCAGCATTCAATTTTTTTTTAAAGTTTGTATGGTTAGGTCTACCTTCCTAATATTTTCATTACACGATCGTCGAATGAAGTGAATGAAATAATCCCTTCGTACACTTTTAATACAAAAATGTCTCGCTTAGGAGACGAGGAAAGCCACGAACTTAGTCCTGTAATGAAACTTGATGCAGCATCACTTACGCAATAGTAATAATGAATAAAATAGAAATAAGTTAACTTAATGAATACAAGACCTCTATAAAGTATAAACCAAAAATAGATAAAAAAAAATGGGTGTGTGAAACAGTACGAAATCGGAGCTAACCCCAAAATGCCATTCATAAGAAAAGAACTACAAATGCGCTTAAACTCATTCGATCCGACAGGAAGTACTAACCCCCCCCCCCAATCTCCTCCTCTTCCCCCAACGAACCCCCCCTCCCATCAACCTCGACCCCACCCCCTTACCACCAAACGAACGGGGAACACACACACACACGCTCGCTCTCTGATTCTCTCTGTTTAAGCACGGAGATAAGAATTGTTTTCTAAGATAGTAACCCTCATTGAAACACTTAAAGACGGACGATGCGTTACACGGCACCCTTTGCCCATAATCGTTTTTAAGGGTATTACAACCTGTCCGATCAGAATTAGCGGTCGAGAGAAAAAAAGAAAAAAAAGTGTGTTCGTTACCCTTCATGTTAGAAATCACTTTCTCAAAAGACGAACGTTTGAAACCAACTAAAAACGGAATTTCACAAAACGGATATTTCAAAAGGGCTCATCACGCCTAAAATACAACAGACCTTTGTCAAATATCAAAAACAAAATTAATGGGCAAACGAATCAATAAAATAATCAAAAATTATGTAGATCAGTAAATGTATATACACATACATATATACACATACATACATATATATATATATATATATATATATTAGTGATGTAGGTCACATCCGCATAACATCCGCACATTTTCTCGCATCCGCACTTTGGACTGCGGATGTCGTGCGGATGTGGACCGTTGAGATAAAATGTCATTAATAAGCGGAAATTATCAAATTCTACTATATTAATAGAACTAGTTCATTGTGCGCAAAAGTGATGCAAGCGACAAGACGAGAGGCTGTTCTTGTATGAAGTTACTCTCTCTTGCAACCTACTTAGATCCACGTTACAAAGCTAAGTTATTTTCACCTAGTACATTAGAACGAGTTAAATCATCACTTGGCAAAAGCAGTTGAAGAGCTTCAATCTCTTGAATCTGTCGCTTCGCCACCAAAAGAATAAAAGTTTCAGTGACAGAACCAACACCTTCAACAAGCAAATCTATCACAGAATCTGCCTCTCAGTTTCTTGAGTCAAGCAGCAATGACGAGACCTACGCGATGTCAAAGATGTAGTAAAATGATCGAGAGCTATCACAAAAAACGCCTGGCTGCATGTGACAATCCTATTAGTTGGTGGAAAAATACGCAGAATACTATCCATACTTGAGTAAACTTGCGAGGAAAACATTTAGCCTGTCCTCCAACAAACGTACCAAGCGAGAGATTATTTAGCAGTGCTGGATTAATATATGATGAAAAGAGAAACAGACTGGCAGCAGAAAAGGCAGAAAAATTAATGTTCCTTAAGCATAACCTTCCTATAATTAAGTTTGAACATTAAACGATGAACATCTTAGTTACTTTATTTTAATTACTCATTTATAAATATGCCTAATAAAACTTTAAACTTAATATAAATAGTTATCAAGCTAATTAAAGATCTCTTTCTATAAGGGTGGAGGTTGGGGAAAGAGGTCGGTGGGGTGCATTTGAGTTGGGTTCACGTCGCGCATCCTGGTAACACAATTATGGTTTCCAATTGTGGCTGAAACAAAATATAACGAATTTATTTGCAGACGAATTCACTAATTGATTTCTATATTAGTTAGATGCTTGATATTATTTTATATGTTCAGAGAAAAGTACAGCAATTATTGTACAATTAATCAATTATACTACATTATAGCTACAGCTCTCTATATATAATAACTTATTATTATATACGTTTGTAGTGAATACTCTTATTTTAGTTTCAAGATAAATGTTAATTTTACCGTCTTGAATTTCGGAATAGTATAAATTCATTTTAAATTAGTTACCCCTCATAATTCAATTGTGAACCACATTAAT
>JAJOZX010000518.1:7500-17500 GCA_023014485.1 Bathynomus jamesi
TTGTTTCCGCGTCCGATCCAGCGATTTGGAAAACGTCCATTTAGATAATCCTGAACAATTTTGGCATAGTGACAAGGAGCACCATCATGTTGATAGACGACGCGACGGGGATAGGATTGTTAGTACCGTCGTCTATCAACATGATGGTGCTCCTTGTCACTATGCCAAAATTGTTCAGGATTATCTAAATGGACGTTTTCCAAATCGCTGGATCGGACGCGGAAGCAACAAAAGACCTTGGCCAGCGAGATCACCAGATTTAACCCCTTTAGATTTCTTTGCATGGGGCTTTATCAAATCGCACGTCTATCAGACGAAGATTACGAGTCTTGAAAACTTACGTACACGTATACAAACTGCTGCAGATAACGTAACCCCGCAAATGCTCCAGAATGTTTAGAAATGCTGCGGAACGATTTGAGCTGTGCAGGGATACTGATGGGCGTCACGTCGAATCCTACTCTTAATTATTTAATAAATGTTACCACTATCATTTTATGATTGAATTCCATATAATTTCCAAGTGCTTCACAAAAATAGATCCTGACTTTATGTACACCCTGTATATATATATATATATATATATATATATATATATATATATATATTATATATATATATACATACAGGGTGAGTCAAAAGTAGCGCCCGATTTCTGTTTTTTCGGCTGTCAGATTCTTTCTGGGAAGTCATGTTGTTAATAATTGTCTTGCAGATACAGTTCCGGTACAGTTCCGTAATAATTTTCCCCCGAATAAATGGTCAGATAAACATGTCATTCATTTATTTCTACCTTCTTGTACACTGTAATACAAATGACAAACAAACAATCAACTGACAGAAATCGGGCGCTACTTTTGACTCACCCTGTATATATATATACATAGACATATATATATGTCTATATATACACACACACACATTATATGTATATATATATATACGGTATATATATATACACACTATATATATATATATATATATATACACATATATATATATATTACACACATTATATATATATATATATACATGTATAGAAACGACGTAAGTATAGAGGAGCGTTCTGCACACGAGGAAGAGAAATAACGAACAAATGAAAAATGAGGTGAACCGCCCGGGAATCGAACCCAGGATCTTCCGATTGCCGGTCAGATGCGCTATCTATTACACCACGGGCCTCGATCAGTCATAAGTCGAAATTCTCCTACATAGGGCAGAAACCAATGCCCTGAGAGGGCACCCTCGCAAATCGTGAATATGTACATTTAACTGCAATGACCAGGCAGTATATTAATGTATAGAAACGCCGTATATATATATATATATATATATATATATATATATATATATATATATATATATATATATATATACATATATATATATATACATATATATATATATATATATATATATATATATATACAGGGCTATTCAAAATGATTCACCTGATTTCAAATGAGAATATTTTTTAATGGTACAAATACAGTGTGATTTGTGATACATCAACCAAAAGAAAAACTGTCCAAATTTTGTCTCTCACCTCATAAATGCTCTATGTGACTTCCCAGTTACACGAGCAACGTCGACACGATAGTCGAATTCCTCCCATACTCGCACATTATCCTCAGACACGCGCGGTCGTCCTGTGGACTTGCCTTTACACAAACATCCTGTTTCCTCGAACTGCCGATACCACCGACGGATCTGTTCTGTAACGTCGACGAAACTCACAATGCACTGTGACTACCGATTTACAGCTCGAAAACTGCAACACACAAAACGCCTTCTGCTGTGCGGACGCCATTTTCACACTGACTGTTTGTTGCTAGGCTAGGCCACGGCGTGACTTTGGAGCCCTCTCGCGGTGATCTTGTAAAACTCGGAGATTTCCTCTTTCATGTGGTGTATGCCCAGTTGATGCACGGTTGATAGGTATGGAAGTATTCTCAGTTGAAATCGGATGAATCAGTTTGAATAGCCCTGTACATATACCGTACATACATAGACACATATATATATATGTCTATATATATATATATATATACACACACACATATATATATATATATATATATATATATATATATATATATATATATATGTACACATATATATATATGTATATACACACATGTATATATATATATATATATATATATATATATATATTATATATATTATATATTATATATATACACATACATACAAATACATTCATACATACATACAAATACATAAATACATACATACATACATATATATATATACATATATATATACACACACACACATATATATATACACATATATATATATACACACATACATATATATATATATATATTAAAATGTTATAATGTTTCAGACAACAAAGACCCTTGGATCCACTCATGGCTGGTTTACCTAACTGCGTTCGTAATTGAGTATTGTGCATGTCCTCCGTGGTGGCGGAGGGGACCTACAATTTTACGTGGGTTCCGAACCACAAGAACATAAGAAATTATTATAGTGGGCACACTAGGGGCCATTTCGGCCCATCGAGGCGGTTCCACTATGTAAAAACAGCCTGAACATTGGCAACAACCAATTTTTACAAAACTAAATAATTATCAATTTAAAACTAATTAATTATCAATTAAAAACTAAAGATAGAATCTCTCGATCCAGAGGATCAAGTCTTAAGACTACTATCCAAAAATATGTTACACTCAATATCTATTTATAACCGACATGTAAATATATCAGATCCAAAGAATCCAGTCAATTTCATTACGGTATCCATCACTACCAGTACCTTGCCAACCAAAAATAAGTCACGGTCCATATCAATTGCGGACCAAGTCACAATTTACAACCATATACATTACAATATATACACTTAGGAGGAAAAGTGTAGGTGTGGCTGTAAAGACTGTACAGTAATGTAGAAATGTGTGTGCACCCATTTTGGGTCTCCCATTTAAAGGTGTTTGTGGGGCAAGTGAAGATCATGAGTTTTTCAATACCTCACAGTACTATGGGGGGCACCGCTCGGCAGAGGAATCTCTCTAAATGGGGTGTGTAAGGACGGAGAGTATCCCCTAACCCAAGATGCTGCCTCCCCATATCCCACAACACTTGTGTTGAGCTGTGTGACCTATCACCACAAAGCCTTAATTTTACTACCTTAAACTATATCCACTCTATTAACATATGCGTCTGATCGATTTTTAAACATGTTTATAGACGTGCTACTAATTACTTCTACCGGCAAACTATTCCACCTATTTACTATTCTATGCGTAAAAAAGTTTTTGGCAACTGCTGTCACGAACCTTCTACTTGTCAACTTACACCCGTTATTTCTAGTCCTATTATATTGAGATATTTCGTAAAAGCTATCTCTATCTACGTTATCGAACCCATTCATAATTTTGAAAACCTGGATTAGATCACCCCTTAACCTCCTAGTCTCGAGTGTTGTCAATTTTAACTCCTTAAGCCTATCCTCGTACGACTTTGACCTAAGCGACGGAATCATCTGAGTTGCTCGTCTTTGAACTCTCGGTTTTGTCTATATCTTTGTGCATATGCGGATTCCAAAATTGGACCACGTACTCTAAATGGGGTCTAACTAATGATTTATAAAGAGGAACTATAATATCGCGCGATTTGTACTCAAAATTTCGAGCTATAAAACCTAACACTTTGTTCACCTTATTGACCGCTGCTGTACTTTGTTTCGCTACTTTTAAATAACCAGTGACTATAACTCCTAAATCTTTTTCCTGCTCTACGCTTGTTAAATCTTTCCCTGACATACTATACTATACGCAAAATTACCGTTACGCGAACCTATATGCAAAATTTTGCACTTATCAACGTTAAATCTCATTTGCCATGTGACTGACCAATCAACGATTTTATTCAGATCTTTCTGAATTTTACCTCTATCTTCGTCATTAATCGCCCTACAACCCAGCTTCGTGTCATCCGCAAACTTTGAAACTGTTCTGACTAGGCCGACATCTAAATCGTTAATATATATAAGAAAAAGCAAGGGGCCCAATACAGAACCCTGAGGAACGCCACTCGCTACATTAGCCCAACACGACTCCGCTCCATCAACGACCACCCTGTTTCCTACCACGCAACCACTCTTCTAGCCAATTTATTACTACACCCGATTCCATGAGCCTTAGTTTTTTCAATGAGTCTTTTGTGCGGCACGGTGTCAAACGCTTTTTGAAAATCTAAATACACATCAACCGCCCAATGTCTATCGTAAACGTCAACCACGCTTTGGAAAAATTCTAAAAGATTAGTTAAGCAAGATTTGTTTCGCCTAAAACCGTGCTGCGTATTTCTAACTAGTTTATGCACTTCTAAGTATTCGACTATACGATCCCTAATTATTGATTCCAGTAGCTTACCTACAACAGACGTTAAACTGATTGGCCTATAATTTCCCGCCGCACCTTTATCAAAGATAGGTGTTACGTTTGCTAACTTGAAATTATCTGCTACGCAACCCTCAGAAATAGACGCATTAAAAATCTTTGTTAGCGGCACAACAATGCTATCTTTTAATTCTTTTAGTTGTATGGGATATATGGAATCCGGCCCCGGTGATTTACGCATTTTCATTTTATCAATATAACGCATTACCTTCCCTTCACTAACCACAATATTATCCAAAATATTACCATTATCAAAAGGAATTATGTCTATGACCGTAGGGATATTCGTTATATCTTCTATAGTAAAAACCGACTTAAAAAATTCGTTTAGCAAAGTAGCCATTTCCTTGTTTTCAGAAACGATCTCCGTTTACATTTTTCAACGTATTGAAAGAATCGCTTGGGGTTTTCTTTACCGTCACGAGCTATGGAATTCCAAATTCGCGCTTGGACTTTTTTATTACACTTTTCGCCTCAGAGATATGTAGTTGTTTCGTAACAACAAATTGTCTTTATCGCACTTATGTTGCCTATAAGCCCTATCTCTACTCTTTATAATGTCTCCTACTCTAGAAGTAAACCACAAGGGCTTGTTGTTTACTTTCGCACGTTTAATTTTGTACGGTACACATTCTTCATTTATAGTCCTAAATACTGTTTCGAACGATTCCCACATTAGTTTTGCGTTGGAGTTCCCCATCACGTTTTCCCAATTGACGTGTGACAATTTATTTCGAAATTTACAAAAGTCTGCGTGCTGGAAGTTAGGAATTTTAGTCGAGTTAGTTGGTTTCGAGTGACTTACTGAGAAAAACTCTACCATATTGTGATCGCTATTGCTTAACGGTTCTATTACTTGAAGATCAGTAATTAGCCTATCATCCGTAGTTATTACTAAATCTAAAATACTGTCCAACCTCGTAGGTTCCCCAACCTTTTGAATAAGAAAGCTATCCTCGAGAAAATTAACTAAACGATTACCTTCCACGTCTCCCTGCATTGTATCGTAATTCACGTTGGCGCATTTAAAGGAGGGTTTCGGAGCCGGTAAAAAACTTCTGGCTCCGACTCCGGCTCCGGAGCAGAAATTTTTTACAGTCTGGCTCTGGCTCTTTTATAGTAAATTCTGTTAATTATAAAATAAATATCTAGATTTATATAACTAATTGTCCAATTTAAAATATTGCACAAAAATATTTTATTATTAAATAACTTTAATACTCAAAATTTAATACAAAAATTTTTTACCTATATAATTAAGTGTTAAGACAAATCTTCCCAAATATTTAATGGTTAAAAAATGGAAATTTGCAGATTATTCCTGCAACTCCCACACCTCCATAAAATCCAAGAATCCTATGGTACCATTTTTCGTAATATATTACAAGAATTATAATTTGCAACTAAACCTATATTTAACAAATAACAATTTAGGTAGCAATATATCGCCCGGAGCCAGACCATGGAGCCGTATTTTCAAGGTTTCTGGCTCCGGCTCCAGGTAAGCAAAATTCACTGGCTCCACCGACTCCGAAACCCCGATTTAAAGTCACCCATATATATATATATATATATATTATATATATATATATATATATATATATTATATACACACATACATATACACATACCTACATACATATATATATATATATATATACACACATGTATACACACATACATACATATACAGGGGTTAGACAAAATAATATGAACACCCGCCGATTTCACCGGTTATATTTACGGACTGCTCAGACACAAAGTAAACGGTCAAATGACTGGCAAACCTATTTAAATGCGTAACAGAGTGTGTATACGTCATGTTATAACCCTCACGTTGTTTTTACAGATCTGAGTGAATTATGAATTGGCAGTTATGAAAGACCTGTCAGACTTCCAAAGAGGGCAAATTGTCGGAGCGCGGATGGCTGGTGCATCGATGACGAAAACCGCTCAGATGTTCAATGTATCCAGAGGAACTGTCTCTATGATCATGTCTGCATACCAAAACCATGGAAAGACAAGCACCGACAAATGCAATAGTGGACGCAAGAAGCTGTGTGATCGAGACCGCCGGGTGCTAAAGCGCAGTGACAAAGAACCATAAGACCACAGCTCCAAAAGTGACTGCAGAGCTTAACCAGCATCTTGCAAGCCCGGTATCGACCAGAACTGTACGTCGCGAGCTCCATGGAGCTGGATACCATGGGAGGGCTGCAATTGCCAAATCCTTCCTTTCGCACATCAACATTGAGCGGCGCAGAAAATGGTGTAATGACCATAAGAATTGGTCAATGGACCGGTGGAAGAATGTAGTCTACTCCGACGAATCCTCCTTTACGCTATTTCCATGTTCCGGTCGAGTTTACGTCTGGAGACAGCCTAAAGATGCTTATGACCCCGACTGCCTGACCCCAACCGTTAAGCATGGAAGCGGATCTGTGATGGTTTGGGCAGCAATATCGTGGAATACTCTTGGCCCAACTGTAGTACTGCATGGTAGGGTTAACGCCCAGGTCTATTTGTCAATATTGGCTGACAAGGTCCAAACGCTGTTTCCCAATGGCGGCGCCGTCTTCCAGGATGATAATGCACCAATCCACACCGCTGGGGTCGTTAAAAACTGGTTTGAAGAGCATGTTAGTGAAGTAGAACGCTTGGATTGGCCTCCACAATCCCCGGATCTTAACATTATCGAGCATCTGTGGTGTCAGTTGGAGCAGCAGGTCAGAAGCCGATTCCCACCGCCGGCGTCTTTGGAGGAACTGGAGCAGGGTTTGCTCGAAGAATGGTTCAGGATTCCTCTAGCCACTGTCCAAAAGCTGTATGAATCAATTCCCCGACGCATTGCAGCTGTTATTGCCGCTAAAGGAGGACCAACTCCATATTAAGAATAAAAACCGCCATTTATCAAGGTGTTCATATTATTTTGTCTAACCCCTGTATATACATATACATTAGGGTGGTCCAAATCCATAGGGGGAAATTTCAAAATTGTCTTAGATAGTCTCCACAAGTGTGGTTTTTGTCCATTTAGTGTCCACATGGTCTGTGCAAAATTGCAGCGTGATTGGTGAATATTTAGAGGTCGCCCCACTCTGAATATATATATTATATAATGTACTTTTTCTTCCGTAGGTCCGATGGCTCAAACTCGATCAATTCCAAAAGTTTGGCTTCTAGGGATGGCAACTGGAACTTTATCCACGTCAAGGCTCCCTACATGCCTTGACGCCCTCCTCTTGGGGCAATACCACCACATCAATCAAAAGCAAACCACCTCCGACAGTCTGAACCAGGCATGCCAGAGGGTGATTGAAGTCTGGACCCGAGCGCGGATCCCAACTCAACCGATCGACTCCTGTGTCCGTAAGCTTTCAAAGCTTTTAGACCGCTACAAAACACTCAAGAAGCACAGGACCAGGCAACGTGCCAGCGATAGAATGAATGAAGACATCTTCAAAGCGGACATCCAGGAACTGTTTGACATCGCAACCAGTGATGCCATGAGCACAATCGTCAACGTTGAGGACCGAAATTTCCTGTCCATGCAGCGCAAGGACGTCAATTCTTGCAGCATGGCTGGCGTTGATAAGGAAACGACTACACAAGAGGACAGAAAGCGATCCAGAATGGAGAAGGAAGCCAAGAGGAAGGCAAGGCATGAAGCAACACAGAAAGATTTGGAAGAAGCAGGAGTGTCATCAATTGATCTTTCCTCTTCTTCTTCCCTTTTTTCGCAAGACGACGACGACTATAGACCATCGGTTTCCGATTCCTTCTTCGTCTGAAGCTCCGGCACCAAAGCGTCCCAAGAACAAGGTTACGAACATTTTCCAATCTCCAGAAGTCATTGGAGCAATGGATCGCACCAATCTTTCTGACCGGAATGCTGTTTTCGTAACTGGAGCTGTATTACAGGCCGCGGGGCATGATCTGTCTGGGATGACGTGCTCTCGGAGCTCTATTCATCGCTACAGAGAAAGTGGGCGAGAACAGGCAGCTCGAGAAGACCTAGAATCACTCTCTCTAGAAGACCCTGTCCTTCTCCATTGGGACGGAAAGCTTCTCCCCGGCATTGAAGGGAAGAAGACGAATGTGCATCGGATAGCAATCCTTATAACATTCAATGGACAGGAGAAGCTGCTTGGTGTCCCAAAGATGAAACAAGGAACTGGAGAAGCACAGGCCCAGGCATGCCTTCAAACTATGAAATTATGGAACGTGGCAGCATGTGAGAGGTCTCGTCTTCGATACCACTGCGTCAAACACGGGTTTACATCGCGGAGCCTGTGTCAGGATTGAAGAAGCATTGGGTCACGAGCTAGTTTGGATCGGTTGTCGACATCATATACTTGAAGTCGTACTTGCTGATGTCTTTGCCTCAATATTTGGCTCAACAGGAAGTCCTGAAACAGGCCTTTTTAAGCGATTTCAAAAGGAATGGCCATCTCTCTCCCACGAAGCATTTGTCTCAGCATCGGACAGCTTGTTCGATAACCCTCAACTCCAAGAGATGAGAAAAGAGATGCTCACTTACTTACCTAACGCTCTTCAGGCAAGCCAACCTCGTGACGACTACAAGGAGTTCCTTGAACTATCTTTGCTCTTCCTGGGGGGAAAGACTGGTGGTCAACTCTTTATCCGAGCTCCGGTCCCATGCACCACGCGAGATGGATGGCGAAGGCGATTTATGCGCTCAAAATCTACCTCTTTCACTATCAATTCAAGCTCACAGCACGCGAAGAACGAAACGTGACTCAGCTGGCTTTATTTGTCAGTCTGATTTACGTCAAGTACTGGCATGAAGCGCCAATGGGGGGACAAGCTCCTCTCAATGATCTCAAAATGCTGCATCTTCTGGAAAAATATCCACACGGAGGAGCTGCACAACCGGCGAAGACAGCTCTAAGACGCCACCTGTGGTACTTGTCGGAGCATCTGATTGGACTGGGCCTTCTTCGATAATAGGATCGATCCTGATACCAAAAGGAGAATGGTTCAACACCTCCAACATCCCCAAAAGAATGGCTGCCCCCGACGAATCGACATGGCGGAAGCTGGTGTTGAAAATGATGTGGATCCTTCGTCACGAAAAGGACATTGACCCTCTTTGATGCCTTGAAAGTTGGAGGTAAGGAGGAAGCGCGCCAGTTACTTCAAAAAGATCCACGGGAATGGCCAAATGACAAGAACTACAGGGAACTTAGAGATCGCGCCTTAAAGATGAAAGTCGTCAATGATGCTGCCGAGCGAGGTATTGCTCTCGCACAACGCTACAATGACACTGACACGAAACGAGGACCAGAAGCAGTACCTCCTACAACTCGTAGCCGCGCACCGAAAACAGATACCAATACCATCCAAGGCGACTCTGATGCAGAAGAAATAATGAAGATACACCCATTATCATGTCCTATTGTCTTACTGTTTTCTTTTCTTTCATATTCTTTGAGAACCAAAAAAAAATTTAGTTATTCAGTTGTCTATATATTTTCCCAAATTTTCAAAAAGGGGGCAAGTGGGGCGACCCCTAAATATTAACCGAATAACGT
>JAJOZX010000518.1:22500-112500 GCA_023014485.1 Bathynomus jamesi
ATATATATATATATATATATATAAGGGGTTCCAAAAAACCTTCGCCCCCCATTTTAGTGATTAAAAGAATATATAAAATTCTCTCTAGCTGCTGAGAAAGTGATAATATAATGGCTTCTCAATTAATTGGTGATTCGGAGAGGCAACGTGTGATAGATCGCATACGAGCAATAACATTTCGGGAAGCTCGTGATGCTGGAGCCACCTTTATAACACGTTCATGGGTTGCCATAAAGTTGCGTAGTAGTGAGGACTTCGTCAAAAGAAATTGGAATAAATCTTTGGATGAATGTGAAATGGATACAACCAAATCTGGGCGCCCAAATTTGCCACTCTCTCAGGAAACAAAGGACATCATTGAAAGCGGTACGCGTAAGCGGAAAAACAGCTGTGCTAAACTTTCTAGAGAGATCGAAGTGTTGAGAGGAAAGATCGTTAGTGGTGAGATCATTCGACTGTACCGTCATAGGCAAAGTTTAAAGCCTTGGCATGAACTTCCAAAGCCAAGAAAAACTCAACTTAACATCGATGACAGAATGTGGTTTGCCCATTATCTTGAAGATTGCGATGTGGATGATTTCATGCATTTAGCTGTCTCCGATGAATTTTTTTTTTATGTAACACGTCGGCCTAACTACCAAAATGATCGAGTGTGGGCCACAACACCAGATGAAATCGATGACAATGAACATTATCGCGAATTATTAAAAAGTCCAGACTGTGTTCGTGTGTTTGTTTTGTTCAGTGCAAAGAAGCTCATGTGGGTGCTGAAGCCAAATGGTCAGAGTTGGGATGGACAGTATTTTCGTGATATTATTCTATCCCAGCATGTCATTCCTTTTCTAAGAAACCCAAACAATGTTATGGATGTCGATCAGGTCACACTTCTGCACGATAAGGCCCCCTGCTTTAAGGCATTAGCCACTCAACAGTTGTTGCGGAACCATGAGATCGATTCTTTGGAAATGAAGAATGGCCAGGAAATTCTTCTGACCTGAACGTCTGTGAACACATTGGATCAGTTATAAAGGACAAGGTTGAATGTGTCTCGTTTCAAGAACCTGCAGCAAATCGATTTTCGAAGGATACAATGACGCAACACATTGAAACTGTTTTAGCAAATTTGCGTAACGATCAAGATCTATTCACGTCACTTTTGGCAAGCTACCCAAAGCGAATTCAGGCTGTCTTGGAAGCCAATGGCGGGAACACCAAGTTTTAATTGTTTCTCATTAAATGCAGGATTAAATTCTCTTTTGTAAGGTAGGTTTAGTTTTACTGTACCTCTCATGATATAGGCCATGGGTGGGGGGGGGGGGGGGCGCTAAGGTTTATTGGAGCCCCGTACATACATATTATATATATATACACGGTGAACCAAAAGTAGGTGGACAGTAGGTTGAATACGGTTTGTGTTATATTATATTATAACTATGGTGTTCATTATAACTATGGTGTTTATGTTTTATTATATTAAATATTATAACTAAATTTATTTAAATTTTATTTTGTATTATAGTATACAAAAAAATTAAATATGTATTCTCAAAATAAACGTTATCATTTACTGTCCACCTACTTTTGGTTCACTCTATATATATCAGGTTAAGCAATATTGCTGATAAGCAAAAGAATTTCAGTAATGCGCCTCAGTAGCAGTACTAATAATAATAATAACCACACAAGTACCCATGTGGGTAGTCCACAAACAAAAAGCTTAGTGTTAACTTATAGCCTATATCCGACAAATGGTTCTTTACAGGTTAACCATGAAAGATGTTCTTTTACCATACAATGAGACTGTTTAAGCCGTATGCAGATACGATGAGGGTCCCTGTACCTTAACTGTACACGTTTTAACAACTGTCAAGAGTCTAATTCAAGAGTCGTAAACTGCTTTACTGCAGTAGTCTCAACACTGAAATTCTGAGGGTATATGCCCGGGTATGTCGCCAAAGGAGTGCCAGTTTTATTTCGATACCGTTTAGCCTATTAATACCGTAATACCAGATTAGGGGTACTTTAATTTCACATTTTGCAGTCTAGTCTGCTCTACTACATTCCAAGTACAAATGAATGAATGAATGAATAAATAAATTAAATATTATATATATATATACT
Organism: Bathynomus jamesi; assembly: GCA_023014485.1. Classification (NCBI taxonomy): domain Eukaryota; kingdom Metazoa; phylum Arthropoda; class Malacostraca; order Isopoda; family Cirolanidae; genus Bathynomus; species Bathynomus jamesi. The sequence continues at coordinate 24,622 of JAJOZX010000518.1, forward strand.
GAAAGAGGAATAAGGGATGAGACTGGAGCGGATGTTGGCCACTCAAGAACAGCTCATACTTCCTTTCTCACAACGCCTCCAGGGCAAGAAGGAACTAACGCTATCCTGCGTCTCGGTCGTAAGGTCTACTTTGCATAAAAAAAATCCCAGAAATTCACCTCTAAACGAGTAATTACTCGCGCTGCCTTCCCGGACCGCCCGAAATTACGAAGGAATTCGAGTCGGGGTGTCGCGAAGCGCGCTCTCTCGTCTCGCGGATACAACAGAGAGAGAGAGAGAGAGAGAGAGAGAGAGAGAGAGAGAGAGAGGAGAGAGAGAGAGGACGACTAAAAAGTTACTTACTGTTCGTACGCAGGGAGGCGACGTTACGCGTAGTTTTACCTGGAGTGAAATTCATCGCATATTGCGTCATTGCGGTGGGGGGATGACCCCGTAATAATATGGAGGATTGGGGGAAAGCGAGGGTGTCGGGGTCATTTTTCCGCCCTATAAATAACAATAAAAAAACGTGGTATCATCGCAATAAAATTGACGCCATAATGATCGACTGCCGTTTTATAGGAAGTACTTTTACACTCAACTTTATTTAATAGTGTAGGAAAATGATACGATTTTATTTAGAGCTGCCAACCAAATAACTCTTTCCAACTAACTATTACAAGGTATCGATATATATATATATATATATATATATATATATAGGGTGTCATAAAAAAGGTACATTTTAAAAAGCTATAAAATCAACATTTGTCATTTAATTTTAATAAAACTTCTACACAACAAAATATATGTATTTATCTATATGCAAACAAGTTTCCAGACTAAAATATCAAATAATTCAAATTCTATCAACATTTAACGAGAGTATGATTTTTGTATCCAACATGCAAAAATTATTAAACCTTTTTAATATTTTTTTATAAAAATAATTTTTAACGTAAAATTTACCCGAAATTATTAAAAAAAAAATTTGAAATGCTTTCCTTCCATTTCAATAACTTTTTTTATTCTTGGCCAGAATTCATCTATGGCTCGATTTACTCGTTCCTGTGGAAGCTCTTCCTATTTTTGAATGATGATCTCGCGTAAATGAGCGACATCTTTTATCCTACTCCTGTAGACTCAATCTGCTAAGTTCTCCCATATTCCGGCGAAGAATAAAAAAGTTATTGAAATGGAAGGAAAGCATTTCGAACAATTTTTTTAATAATTTCAGGTAAATTTTACGTTAAAAATTATTTTTATAAAAAAATATTAAAAAGGTTTAATAATTTTTCCATGTTAAGTAGAAAAATCATACTCTTTCGTTAAATGTTGATAGAATTTGAATTATTTGATATTTTAGTCTGAAATCTTGTTTGCATATAGATAAATACATATTTTATTGTGTAGAAGTTTTAAAAATTAAATGATAAATGTTGATTTTATAGCTTTTTAAAATGTACCCTTTTTTATGGCACAACCATATATATATATATATATATATATATATATATATATATATAAGCGTCGTGATTAGCCCTGCCTAAGTATTTTTTTGTAAGTGTTTAAGATACAAAATGAATGAAAACCTTCATAACAATCGATCAGAGAAATCGGAAATCTTCCTCGAAACCAAATTCAGAAGAATGAATAATCTCTCTCGACTCTCTCTTTCTCAAAGCAGTTCAACGCTAAATACGGACTAACGGTAATAACGAGAGAGATGTTAAATGAACGAACGTGTTAGAATAGTATTAAAAGGTGATCTTTTCAATGAAAGCGAATAAATATGAGGAATCTTCAGTCTTGCACGAGTAATCCATTCAATGAACAGAGCACGGACCGCAGGTGGTGGTGAGTGCATCTTTTTCCAACCGAACGTGATCACCAACACCTAAATATGAATTTTAAAAAAAATTGGACGTATAATACATTTAATTTAATTCCAAAACTTTTAGTGAAGGATATATATATATATATATATATACATTCAACTGCAAAGAACACGCAGTATAAATAACGTAAAGAACGACGCTTGAATATCTCCTATACAAGCGTCGTTCTTTACGTTATTTATACTGCGTGTTCTTTGCAGTTGAATGTATATAATGTTACGGCATGCGGGAGGTGCCCCCTTGGGCATTCGTTTCTGCGAGTATGTAGAAGAATTACGGCATTTGGAAGAGTGAAGTCCATGGTGTAATGGTATCGCGTCTGACCGGCAATCGGAAGATCCCGGGTTCGATTCCCAGGTGGTTACTTCATTTTTTCATTTGTTCCGTTTTCTCTCTCTCGTCTTGCGCGGAATATCTCCTATACAAGCGTCGTTCTTTACGTTATATATATATATATATATATATATATATATATATATATTATCTATCTATCTATCCAGGCAAAGAGTCGCAGGACAGGTACTAAGAACGTTCAAAAGAAGGGACAGGACAGTAATGATTCCCCTGCTAAAAACACTGATTATACGAAAACTTGATTACTGCTCAGTTTTAATGTCCCCATATAAAAAGGAAGAAACTAATAAACTAGAAGAAACTCGGGAGACATTTCACAGCAAAGATTGATGGCTACAAAGAGCTCAACTACTGGGAAAGACTACGTAAACTAAATCTGTACTCCCTGGAAAGAAGGAGGGGTACACCATAATCTACATATGGAAAATGATCGAAAAACTGGTATCAAACCTAAAACTAAACCCAATTACCATTCAAAGAAAATTAGAAAATAGGAAAGGCAGGATGTGTAGTATTCCCAAATTAAAGGCCCGACAAGGGACATCCTCAACACTAGGAAAATAGCTTGGTTGTCAGGGGGCCAAGACTTTTTAACCAGCTTCCAAAGGACCTCAGAAACGTTACAGGAGTCAAAGTTGTCTTCAAGAGAAGACTAGATGCCTGGCTCAGGACGGTACCAGATGAGCCGGTGTACCTGGCTATGTACGGTGGAGAGCGCAAGAAAGCAACTCGCTCCTCCACCAAGCCAGACCTAGAGGCGGAGCCACCAGCTTGACCATGTGAAAGAGACGAACGCACGAGACAGCAACGAGGTTATATACATATAAAACAGAGGTTTTATGGAAGATGTAAAGAACGGAGAGAACTTTTGTTCTAGACCCTAACTACACAGCACCACGTTTCGTCAATACTTTCGATCAACTCCGACTGTCGAACAAAAGTTTATATATTCGTGGTAGACACTTTCTATACGATACAATCAAACCTTTGTCCGTGCATAGGCGTACGACGCACTATGGTAGTACTTCCTCGCAACGAGAACCTTTCCCTCTGTCGGAAAAGGGGTGAAGGGGTCCCTAATCCTCCTACTACTGCTGCTGTTTAAGTGAACTTTTTAACACGCTCGCTCCATCAATAGAACCAAGAACGACCACAAAGTCGGCTTCCCCGTCCCAACCTCGTCCACGGAGCACGCTTCCCACACGATTCGAGCCTCTCGTTCCCCGCATTTCCACCACCCCCAGCACCAAATAAAACAGGTCGGATGGGGGGATGGGAAACAGGAAAATATTGACGCTTTAATAACTTTTTTTTTTTAGTAGACATTTTTCTACCCGATTATTCTTTCTATGAAGAGAACTGTATAGAGGAGTTATACGTATCGTAAATGTATGGTCTCGAGAGAAAGTCTAAACGGGTACCATGCTGTGGGATGTTAACGAGCCCAGTTAACTATCCCAACTTTTAACGATAACAATAAATAACTGCGTTCGTAAGTTCAGTTCTCTGAAGGAGAGCCGACTTTGGCACCAACCTTAAAACTATAACAGAAAGTATTTACTATAGAAAGGCCGCAACCTTGAAGGAGGCCATTCATAGTATATTCAGACAGCTACTTATAAGCAGGCGGGGGCCTACCACAGATCGAATCCCCTACACCCCGAAACTGCTTTCCAACCAACGAAACGAGAGTCGTGGATCGCTTCATCAGGAGGTGGATTGCTTCATCAGGAGGTTGATTGCTTCATCAGGAGGAGATTTCAAGTTCCTGAAGATGGCCCACTCCTGCTTGCCCTTTTACTCTCAGAGTTGTAGCAGGTGGCAAGCTTGGCTAGGTCAGGTTACATAGGGGAAACGTCAGGTGGTTCCAAAGGAGGGATGATGAGGATGATGATGATGATATGGGGGCTCGGGAGGGAAGGCATTTTGTAGGATTTAAGGGGACTGGGGATGGGAAGGAAATGGGGAAATTAACATATGAAGAAATGTCAGAAATGACACGCATGAGGGTGAATGAATGAAGGCAAAAAGGGCCTAAAAATAAACACAAACATTAAAATAAGTCTTCGCATTTCGTGAACTTCAATTTGGAACAGACTACGAAGAATTTCACATGCTGTGAAGTTTCCATTAAAAGGACAGAGTACATATGGCACATGAGGCCTACCTACTGCCTACCCTGCAGCAGGACTACAAACCTAGGGCAAATAAAAATGTATATCCTGCACAACTACCATATTCTATATAGATCTATTCCTTTAAAAAAATAATCTGATTTCAAGGAGCTGCATCATTCGGGGGAAAAATCTTTACCGGCTTTATATCGAATACTTCGGTGCAGAAACATTAGTCAGTTATGTCTTGTTATAGTTAACAAGTTAAGACACTAACAGTTCAGTTACAGACAAGCGCAAAACATTAGTGGACATGGATATAAATTGAATCGGGAGAACAATTCCGTATACATTCGAGCTTCTTCCTATAACAAGGTTTACAGTTCGCAAATATAGTTCATTTGATGATAATGTATGTATTAGATATGATGTATTATAGGCCATACAGCTACAGGCCGATAAATAGCAGCTACGAGTATTGTAATGGTTCTTTGATGCTAATTAGCCTATAGTTGGGGTTGAAATGAATAGAATTTTCAGACTTTTTACCGTCTATCAATTTTCTGGCACCCTTTTCCGCGTATATTATACAACATTCACTTAAGAAATTACTGGAAATATAAAAATCTTCGACTTGGTCGAAAACATTAAGTAAAAATTCAGTTGGTCTCCCAACTCTCCTTTCATGTCGCACTAGTTACTTAACATGGTCATTTTTCCATAAGCAAAATTTCCCTATAAGAACCATATCCTCATTTTCACATGGAATCTCGGCCGCAAGTTTATCCGCTGAATTTGAATCTGCGCGGAAAATATTTTCAGTCTCGTAGTTTATAGTAGTTACTGTCCTCAAGCTCCTACACTCTTCCGTCTGTACTAACTAAAGATTCTGCTCTAGCAAGATTTGTAGCACCACTTCCAAAATGATACCCTCTTGAGGCGATTCCTGTATACGGAACTGTTCTCCCGATTCAATCTATACCCGTGTCGACTAATGTTTTGTACTTGTCCGTAACTAAATCGTTAGTTCTCTCAACTTATTAAGTATAACGAGATATAATGCCCAATGTTTCTGCACCGAAGTACTTCATATAAAGTTGAGAGAGGCATTCTCAACTCTTGAAAGACCAATGTTTTTCATCAATATCCGTTCAATGCACACAGCTGAAAATAGTGAAATGACTAACCGACCAGAATCCTCTATACGAGTGCACCTTTACATTCCAATTACTTATATAATTCTTTACTTATGCGCTAACCTACTTTAGCGGGGTTTTAAGCACCGTATGTACCGCATTTATCTTCCCCTATAACCATGGTTTCATTTTATATTATGCCAAACAATAATTTCCTTAAAATGCTAGTTGGTAATCCTTTACAATACCGTACGGTTCGAAATTATTTTTTAAAAAATTAACCAGTTTAACATTTATTAAATGCGTGTTAAATTTGTTAAGTCGTGATATTTTCCTTAGTTTTAACGAAAATATAAAGACAACTTAACCAATTGTCAAGGGCACACAGTTGACCTAAGCGGGCATTCAATAATTTTCACAGGTTTCGATTAATTTTAAGCAACTTTTACCAAAACTGTGTTGGTTTTAGCTACTGCACACGCGCGCGCGCGCACATATATATATATATATATACACGGTGAACCAAAAGTAGGTGGACAGTAGGTTGAATACGGTTTGTGTTATATTATATTATAACTATGGTGTTCATTATAACTATGGTGTTTGTGTTATATTATATTAAATATTATAACTAAATTTATTTAAATTTTATTTTGTATTATAGTATACAAAAAAATTAAATATGTATTCTCAAAATAAACGTTATCATTTACTGTCCACCTACATTTGGTTCACCCTATATATATAGGGTCGAGCGTCTTAAAGTACCTAAGCGCCACCACAGTCGAAAACGTGTTTTTGATGGATATCACTATTTTCACCCTTCCTCTATCGCGTGGTTTGGGTTATAATGACCTTACGACACTAGAAGTATGGTTGAAAACCTTATGAAGCAAACTACTTTCTTCACCTCATTCTGTGCCAGAAATCGCACCCAAAGTTCGGCGTAATAAGAAAATAATTTTTGTTTTTTAAATATACATAAAATATGAAAATCTATTCCAAAAACTCATCAACATCTTCATTAGCATACTTAGAACTCTAATTTAGCCAAAAATGAACGTTCTAGCTCAATTAATAACAGATACTATTGCCAGAATATTGCTGAACTTTGGAGGCGATTTCTGGCGAATTTTAATTTTGGCGCTTAGGTACCTTAAGACACGGGACCCCTATATATATATATATATATATATATATATATATATATATATATATATATATATATAAACCCTTGGTTAGCTTCCGCCCGAATTGTTCATTCTGACGAAGGTCAAGCTTTTCACTCCACATTAGACCTACAGTTTAACGTGGAATCCGAACCACGCCCCATCAGCAGCCCAGCGTCTTAACCACTAGGCCACCTAGGGTACCCATTTATCTACCAACCACTTTCTTTATTGTGTGGAAGGATGAACAGCTGGGTTTTGCTGCGCGCCGGGTCTCGAACCCGGGGCCGATGGATTCGTAGTCAGCGACGCTAACCACTACACCACCGAGGCGCATTTTATATATATATATATATAACCTTTAGTTAGCTTCCGCCCGAATTGTTCATTCTGACGAAGGTCAAGCTTTTCACTACAGTTTAACGTGGAATCCGAACCACGCCCCACCAGCAGCACAGCGTCTTAATCACTAGGCTACCTGGGGTACCCATTTATCTACCAACCACTTTCTTTATTGTGTGAAAGGATGAACAGTTAGCTGGGTTTTGCTGCGCGCCGGCTGCCGTCACCGGGTCTCGAACCTGGGGCCGATGGATTCGTAGTCAGCGACGCTAACCACCACCACCAAGGCGCGCATATATATATATATATATATATATATACCTAACCAATCATGCCAGGTTAAGTCAACTGTACGCCCTTGACGATTGGTTAGGTTATGTATTGATATTTTCGTTAAAACTAACGAAAATATCACGACTTAAATTTAACACGTACATTTAATAAATTGTTTTTTTAAACAATTTCGAACTATATTGTAAAGGATTACCCATTAGTTACCCTAAATGACAGGCCTTCAGAGTTCCAGACGGTGGGCCTTAAGAAGATTTATTTGGCATACTCTTATTGTTCATTTTAGGGCAATTAGGCCTAATTCTATATCGCATTCTTTTACATACTTGCAACTTCAAAGAATGAATTGGCTTAACAGGCTTTTTTAGCTATCAAGTGCTAACGCTTACGTACGTACCAATTCTACAATTTTAATAGGCCTATCTTCAGCTAAAACCAACTGTAGGACGACTAAAATTGGTAGTTATATATATATATATATATATATATATATATATATATATATATACACGGTGAACCAAAAGTAGGTGGACAGTAGCTTGAATACGGTGTGTGTTATATTATATTATAACTATGGTGTTCATTATAACTATGGTGTTTGTGTTATATTATATTAAATATTATAACTAAATTTATTTAAATTTTATTTTGTATTATAGTATACAAAAAAATTAAATATGTATTCTCAAAATAAACGTTATCATTTACTGTCCACCTACATTTGGTTCACCCTATATATATATATATATATATATATATATATATATATATATATATATATACAGGGTGATTCAAAAGTCAGGTTACATAGGGCTTTTCTGTTTCTTTGCAGGTAAATGAGTTATGAGATGTTATCGAAGGGGGAGCGCATTGATGTGATATTCCTAGCTGGCTGCACAAGTGCATTGCCGTTGACGGTGGCCATATCGAACATGTGATGTGACTATTCTCCTGTATCATTGCATAATGCAGTATTTCCCTATGTAACCTGACTTTTGAATCACCCTGTATATTAGGGATGCAACGGGTAGCGCATTTACCGGGTAATCAGGTACGGGTATCCGAAGTGTAATACCCGATCGGGTATTGAAGACGTTCCAAAAGGTTTAGTACCGCGACTTATTAACTGTGTGCAGTTCAAGCACTTGGCTTTACTATTATCTAATTTATCAATGACAAAATAGTCCCAAACGATACCCGATCGGGTCGGGTAACATCGCGTAGTACATTATCTCATCGGGTCGGGTACCCGTGACATCCCTAACATACAGGCCTAAGTAATTCCTTGAATTATAATAATAGTAATCAGTCGCTGGGAGGACGTACCCATTTTTAACATCACCGTGCTTTGGGCCTACGTTCCTACCCCTATAAATAAATTTTTAACGCGTCCTATTTTATCAACAAAGTTGTAAACGTTACATCCTAAATATGAAAGTGGATACCGTACAAATAGTTTCAATTTGTGCTTTATTTTGACGAACTACCATAAACCATAATGAACTAACGGCTCTTATACGTAAGCCTAACAAAACATTTTGGATCACCTGAAGATCAGAGCCCCCCCCCCCCCAGCCTTCTTTATTTAGCTTTATAAGGCTAACTAATGAAAATATCGCGACCTAACCAATCGTCAAGGGCGTACAGCTGACCTAACGATTGGTTAGGTTAGGTCGTGATATTTTCATTAGTTAGCCTTATAAGTAACTAAAGAATGCTGGGGGCCCTGATCTTCAGGTGATCCATTTTGATTGTAGCAGTTTAATCGAAAGTAGCTTAAGAAAAAAAAAGTGACACGCTCTTAACATTTACGCACACTTGTCAATCCATCACGGACTATAATCGCACTTGATTTGGCCTTGAGGAAAAAACATGACACTTCTCACAATAAATATCTTAAAAGCTCTACAGCTTATACAACAAACTAATACACACGGGTCATCTTAGTTCTACGGCAGGCCTATACAACAACAACACTAGGCCTAGTTTGAATCTTTACACTATAAATAGGCTAAGCGCAGTATGCTAAAATCGAAAAGGTGAAGTTCGTAGGGTCTACACCACTAATATTAAAAAAAAAACGCAAAATATTATAATGCTTAAAGTACTTTAAATAATACACCATATTAGCCATTTAATTTTGATGCAAGAGCAAAGCTAATCACTAGTTTGTATGACATTCATGTAGATTGTGGTAGGCTAAGTATCCATAATAAGCGCTTAACGCGGGTCAACGAACACACAAGTTACGATATTACCTAAGTAAATTAGGTCCTACAGTATAGCCTAGCAAACAAATGTTAGGCAGTAGGGCCTATAAGTCTAGGCTACATCTAAAAGAATTTAAGGTAGGCCTAATGTTCGACCAAAAGCTTTGTACGTAGATATAGTAGGTAGATTTGGAGTAATGTTAGAAATAGCACCATGACAGGAAAGGCTAATAGCTTACAGCCTACATACCGCTTCTTCGCGGACAATCAATTCTCAGCCTAGACCGATTTCGAGCTAAATATTCAAAGATGCAACAAATATAGCATAAACAGCTACTTTTAAAGCTAACAAATCATTAACTGAAACAATCCTACTACAAATTCAATTTAGGCCTATAGCAAAGTAGTTTAAGTCGTAGGCCTTAGGCATAGGTTCTTAACCGAAGCAACAGATACTCCCAGCCTCATATGGGTAGCCTAGACCAAATAATATCTTAATCATACGACTGAAATAACTATATAGGGCCTAATAATTCGGTTCAAAGCCTATCATATTCATTCAGACGGTCAAAAGCCTAAAAATAGCAAAATGGGCATAAGCCTACTTCTTGTTCGGTAGACTAACCTGAACATAAGAATAACTCAAAGCCACCAGGGCCCGCTGGGTTACCCCTACCCAAAATAACCATATTTTTCAGAGCATTAAAAAAAAATCCGAACTGGCTGGAAGTAAGAGACTGGGTACAATACAGATATTACTCTCTTAATTATTTAACCCTTTATACTGACACTATCTTCAACTAAAACCGATTTAACCAGTCGTAAGTTCTCTTCCTTCAGTTGAAGGAGCAGAGCTGTAGATACACTACAAATGCACTTAAAATATTAACCAGTCAAAACACTATGCCTATTTCTTTAGCTTTCAATTCTTTAACTAGCCTACGTACTAAGGACCTATTTATTACGAGACCCTCGGCTGGGCATATCTCCCAACTTTAGTTAGCCTAGACCTATTCTGAGTTAGACTTGTTTTGAAGACAGGACTAGACTAGCTTAATTCGAGTTCCAGTCCCTAGCGACCTAGCCTCAAGTTATTTAAGACAGTAGACACAGCATGTGCACAAATGTTAAGTTCACCCATTTAAATGACCGTGCTAAACCCATTATACTATAATAAATTTATGAATTTAATAATTAATAGCCTTAAATGTGTTGGGACCCAATTAATGTCTACTATCAAAGAAATGATTAGCTTTAATTCATTAGGTTTTTTTTAATACAATATGATAAGACTGAGGACTTGGTATATGAATCATAAATCAAGAATCAATGAATTTGGAAATAAGATATAACTATGGGTAACTTAGCCTTGCCTAACTTTACTTTTAGTCGAGTTTGAAGGGATTTTTAGAGAAAAAAATTGTTACATTTGGCTAAATAAATGACGTTGTTCTTTACCTTAATAATGCAACGACCATCAATCAAGTATTCCAATAATGATAAAAACCAAAATAAACTCATTCAAATCCAAATGAACTTGGATATTATGATATTTAATCACTAAATAGCGTTTGTCTAATAATCACTTCAACACACCCTCACACATCAACCATTCGAACGAATATGAGTTCGTCGTAAGTGGCGAGCCTAGCCGGGATTGGACGAGTCCATTTTTCTAAAAGGGGAAACCGATTGATATGTACAGCTGTGATATGAATTAGTAAAAAATACTAATTAATACTTATAATCGGCACTTAATATACTACCAAATTTAATTAAACAATTGTAAATTAATGTGTAACCTGAACTACAGTCTACAAAAGTAATTTCCAAGTATACAATGAAACAAAATAGCCGATAATTGTTCTTATCAACTATTATTCTAAAACAATATAAAACAAGTCCTTTTAACATTATTAAAACAAACATCAAAGTATTGTATTATGTTACAGATAATAAATAGCTAAAAAATTCTAACACTGATGGCATCTTTGTGCAACAGGCTTCACATTCATTCATAAGTAGCTCGATTGGGCGCTGCCGGACGTACGATCAATTGTTTTAGAGTTTAGAATGTAAAAGACAATATATATATATATATATATATATATATATATATATATATATATATATACACACGACACTGTAAATGGATGAACATAATTACAAAGTGTACATTGTACATATACATGTAATTCGTCGTACTTACATGGAAATGTAAGTGCAACTTCCAATATAATAATAATAATAAAGTACACATCTAAAACTATATATATATATATATATATATATGTATCTTATGCGCCTTAGGAACAAAAATATAGCTACTCTAATAATAAATCTCATTTTTGGTTTGTCATCATTGACAAATTTGCTAATTAACAAAATGTTAATATTTAATTATCGTTTCAAACCTCATGTACAGATGATGTTATATTATAATTTAACATTACACTCGTTTAAAAATCGTTCCATTATATAACTGCACCTTTAAAATCTAATTATTAATTATTATAATTATTATACTTTGAATAATAATACTGGTTAAACATTAACTTTCAAATATATATATATATAAAATATCGATGCATTCAGTTTAAATGGAAGCATTTAAACATCTTTTTACATAGAGCACTATATATATATATATATATATATATATTATCACATCAATTTATGAAATATTTTTAATAAAAATAAAAAATAAAAAAATCTATATTACTTCCTCCATCAATTAATCTACCCCGCTGCTTTCCCCTTCCCCCACCTTCAATCCCCCTCCTCTACTCCCATAAACCCCGCCCCCATCCCCGACAACGGAAGTTTGGGGGGGAGGGTAAAAAGTAGTTACCAAAAACCGCTATTCGAATTAATTCCTCACATAATTTATTTATGTGACTGAGATTTTTTTTTAATTCCTATCAATGATTTTGTATAAAGATCATTATAAATATTTTCAATTCTATATTTACCCTTAAAAGTAATATATATATATATAATAATATATATGATGAATAATTTTTTCATATATATATATATATATATATAGGTATATAAAAAGGTTATGTAAATTATTTTTATAAAAAGTTAAAGATAATTAATCGCTATCTATTTATTACCGGTAATAGACTGACAACTGCTAATAAAAACAATTATAAAAGACGTAATTATTTTATATATATATATATATATATATATATATATATATATATATATATATATATATATATATAAGTTCCCCCTGACTTAGGACTTGGAACTCCCCTATGTAACCGTCCCCAACAGCAACGTTCCTCCCCCACAATTTCAAAATAGACGCTTCCGCCTTGGAGTAGACTGAATGTAGAGAGAGTCATTCATTATTTCTCATTCATTATTTTATTGGTAGAGTAAATTGGGGTGTTGAGATGCCGTATTGTGAGCCTCTCTTGTTCATTCATAACACAACAACGACAACACATTACAACCGACCTCCTACTACTATAACTAGTAGCATATATATATATATATATATATATATATATATATATATATATATATATATATATATGAATGGAGAGAGAGAGAGAGCGTATCTACGTATCTACGCATTCTTGTATTCTATGACAAATAGTTTACATAATATATTATGTAAGGTATATATATATATATATATATATATATATATATATATATATATATATATACTTAATTTAAATGATCCTTATATGCATATGCTAATGATTTAGGCAATATGCGCATTAGGTATATATATATATATATATATATATATATATATATATATATAACTTTCCTCAGGTGTATATACACAATGCTTGAAGGTTATATTGGAGTACTAAAAAAGTCATTCATTTGCTGAGTTTGCGTAATCCAGAGCTAAGATTGTTTAAAAATATTAAACTCCGCCCATTTAACTCAAACATCCCCCATCCTCTCTCTCTCTCTCTCTCACACACACACACACACACACCCACACCCACACACACACGTTTGTTTTACTATGTTAGAGGGGTACTTGTCACACACCATTGTAATGGGGGTATCTAATCTAATCTAACCTTCCCTTACTTTATGTAATTTAGCCAAAGCAACTAACCCTAACTTAACCTAATTCAACCTTACTTAACCCTACCTAACTTAACCTTACTTAATCTATCTAGACCAAAATTACCCCACTAGCGAGTTTAAAATATTCGAATGGCGTTCTAATTACCGCACTAGTTAGTTAGTACCCCATAAGTCTGGTGGTGTTCTGACTTAGTAACTCATAAGTATAGTGAAACCAACCAACCCCCACAATATATATATATATATATATGGCTCAGAACAATTCCAGATGAGCCAGGCGTACCTGGTATGTGAGGTGGAGAGCACAGGAAACTAACTTTCTACTTCACCAGGCCAATTCAAAAGGAGGAGCAACAAATTTGACTTTCGTGAAATGAGGAATCATCGCACAGAACATTTGAAAGGCTTAAATGGTGAAAGGTATATATATATATATATATATATATTCTCAGAATGGGTCGTAATTAAAGATCTATGATAAATATGTAAACCTTCAGCACCAGAGACAAACACATGGTGTGCCATGTTTCTGAAGAAATGTAAAGAACGTATAGAGAAGACACTGTACTTTGGCGAAAATCACTCGACACAGGACAAATTCCATTCCCATTAAAGAACGCGAACATTGCCCCCTTATTCAAAGGAGGTAACAGAGCAATGCCAAAGAACAATCGGCCAATAGCTCTCACCTCCCACCTTGTGAAGTGTTTTAAACGCGTAATTGGAGACAAAATTACCCACTACCTACGACAAAATAGATTATTCAATCCGAATAAACATCGTTTCAGGGCTGGAAGATCGTGCCTATCACAGTTGTTACACTATTGAGGGAAAATAATGGAAGGGTTGTGTCGAAGTCAGAATGTAAATGTAATATACACTGACTTTGCTGAAGTCTAATTCGACAAATGTGGTCATGGGATTATAGCGGACTAACGTAAGTAAACAAGAATTTTTTATTCAAAGAACGCAAAATGTATTAGTAAAAGGAGTGAAATACAAAATCTCTGTCCCACGTGGTACGGGTTTTGCTCCCTTCCTACTTATAATAATGACTGCGGACGCTGATGCAGATATGAAAGACGGTGTCGTAACGCGCTCCGCGGACGACACAAAGATATACGAGGAAATAAATATGGTATGAAGGTGACAGAAATATTACGAAATGACATTGAAACGTTAATGAGGTGGGCGGAAGACAACAATATAAAGTTCAACGAAGAATAATAATTCCAACTCATACACTAACAACACGAAGCTCCGGGATAAAACGTACAAAACACCGCGGGACAAACGGATAACACCCAACCCACGAGTCAGGGATCTCGTAGTTATAATGTCGTCGGATGCGGAATTCAGTAAACGTCATTTTAAAAACAAAACAAAAAAATAACCTTTATTCAGAAAAAGAATAGAAGTAACACAATTTTTAATATTTTTCTGTACAATTTCGATATCTGATATGGCATTAATATATTAATTAACAGAATTCTAATTTAAATATGCCGTTGGGAACACGGAGGCTTTTTACCCAAAATTAAAGGGATTCACTTTATTTATTACATAAAAGTGAAAATGGCAAATAATAATAATATAATAATAATAATAATAATAATAATAATAATAAAGAAACAAAAGTAGTGTTTGATTATTTTACACAATTTTAAATAAAATTATCAGCTGTATATTTAATAAAAAATAAATGATGCTCGATGAAAATTAAGGTTGCGGAAAGGCTGTTTTCTGTGTGGAGGAGCTTCCACAACAGAACAGTAAACATCACACTAAAATTATGGAAGAGTTTAAGCCTACCAATAATTGACTTTTGTTCAGTACTCACAATCTCATACGGAGAACGAGCGAGACATCGCAAACGGATACTGTATCACATAAAAAGGACTTTTATTTCTAAGACACGGGAAACGAAATATGAAGAGACTACTGCTCACGAGTTCGCTACAAGCCTCGAAATTCTTCTCCTTGGAAACATAATAATATACATATTGAAAATACTCGAGGGATACAATATGTTCCTAACTTTAGAAATTAAATAAAAACACGCTGGAATAAGTCAACACCGTCACTGAACAGACAGATACTGTACTATCCCATCCGCGGTGACATAAGGAGCTATGAAAACTGGAATGGAAATATACGGGATCCAAAACTCTTTAACGTACTACCAAAACAAACGAAGAACCTCCAGCACACCAACCTGAATATTTAAAAAATCCTTTCGACAGGTTCCCGCGTAAAGTTCCCGACCAGCCTCGCTGGGCAGGATTAGAGTTCAACAAATTTCCCAAATGAAGAGGGATGCTGCAGAGAGGTCAAACGCACGCGAGTCGATTCTGAACATTTGTTGAAACCCAGATAAAAAAAAGAAGGCAAGTTATATATACAGGGTGTCCCAAAGTGAATATACAAAAAAAATATATATATATTTATTAGTTCCAAATTACATTATATTATGAAGGGTTATAGGCTTTATTTAATTCAGTTAATAAATTTGAATCCAACGCCCTGGAAATGTTTCGTTCAAAAATATTCGAATGTTTCGAGCAAAATGTGGTGGTGATCCATTTCGTTGGAAGGTTGTTTTTCCAACAACCGCCACTTACAGTTCATTCGTCAGAAAAATAAGGTTCATAGATGCTAGAACGCGACAAAGCACACCAGACATTTACTTCAGGGGAATTCTTCTCACGTTCATAGATTTCATGTGGGTTGTGTTCACCCCCAATCCTACAGTTATGGTGGTTTACTTTCTCTGAAATATAGAATCACTAAAAATGAGATATAATGTAAATGTAGAAAACTGTAAAGAAAATTAGAAACTAAATCACATGGTTTTTAATTTTTTTTTATACCTGTAAGAATATTATTTCTTTTTGGTATATTCATTTTGGGACACTCTGTGTATATATACACAGTGTGTATATATATATATATATATATATATATATATATACACAGGAGGAGATTGTCATAGGAGGAGATAATAGGCACCAATCGACTAGAGAAGTACTCAGGGGTGGGGGACGTTAAGCAGGAGACAGGGAGTGCTGGAATTCCCGTTTCTCCCATCACTGTCTTCAATACCTGATCTTTTTCCGTGTCTCATCTACCCTATGAGCAGTCCAGCATGTTCACAAATACTCACTTCTTCATCTACTCCTAACTACACATACGTGTATTTTATACAATCTTGGCTCCTCCTCCCTGCATATATATATATATATATATATATATATATATATATATATATATATATATGGTTGACAAAAGTAAACAGACACCACGATGATTGCCCTCAAGAACAATCAATAGGGTCGTTCTTATTTTGCGACTTTTTAATTGTTATGACTGCGCCCCCGAACATTGTGGGAATAGCCATAAAAACAAATCATGTGAAGTTTGAGAGCAATCGGCTAATTTATAAAACCTCCCCCGGGCATTTTTGTATTCTCCCCCCTGTGAACTCAGTGAACTTGTGGGTTGCTTCTTCGATTGCTCCGCCTCCTAATGCGTGCGTTCGGTTTTAGTAAATAATATTACGCAGTAACTCAGTTATTGCCATCCTAGCGTCGGAGTCGGTTTTGCAGGTATTTTAGTTTCGTCTTGCCTTAAGGCCTAGAAGCTAAGTCTCCAAGGTATTGATTTCTAAAATAAATTGTGGAAAAGTAAACTTGTAGATGACAATGTTAGCTTGCTAGCGAGGGAATCATATTTAATTCATTATTTAAATGTATATCATTAATTTATATTAATCGTTATATTTCATGTTATAAGGTTTCTATTTTTCTAATAAGTTTTAACATTTTTCCCTTCACAGACTTGAAATCATGTTGACTGCAACTGTTAAGCGTACGACGTGGAAGTCAACCAAGGTGTTTCTGGTAGGCCACCAATCTGAGTCCCTTACCGGCTCAAAGCTGCCGTCGAAAGGAGAGGTCCTGCGCCGCTTCTTTCATGTGCACATCATCGGCAAACAGACAATACGGAAGGTGGCTGATATCGTCATCAACGAAGTCCGCGAGTTTTGGGAAATCGCCCGGATCTCGACCTCCGTTCATCATCGTTGCTTCCAGAAGCTCATCAAGTTGCACGAGGAGTGGAAGAACCTGATGCGCAAGAAAACGCAGGCGACCACGCCGTTCCTCGTGAACAAGCGAACGCCTGGACGCGCGGTCTCAACAATCTATTCGACATCGCCCACGGGAACGCGCTGAAGATGCTCGTCATTCAGGAGGACAAGGCGTTTCTCCTGGCCCAGCACGAGTACGGTCGGCGTGGGGCGATGCTTGGCGTCGACCGCCTCCTCGCCGAGCGTTGAGGCGCGACAGGAGCATCGCAGAGAATCGCGCGCGCCAGGAGAAGGAGGCAGAACGGAAGCGCGCTGAGGTGGAAGTGACCAAACTCAAACTGGACTCCAGCTCCAGCGAGGGCAGCCCACGGCGCCCTCGACAAAGCAATGACGCCCACGCCCAGCCGTCGACATCCAGCGCCGCCAGCCCGCCGCGGGCGACAGCAGGTCATCACACCGAAGGTGGACGCCGCGCTCGACCGCGCGCACATCACAGACAACAAGGCGGTCTACGTCGTGGCGGCGATTGCCGAGAGTCTTGGGCGCAATGTTGCGGAACTCACCGTCAACCGGTCGTCGTTCTACCACTCGCGCATCAAGCACCTCAAGGAAGCCGCCGCCGTCATCAGGCGGGCATTTGCGCCCGACACCCCGCTCATCGTACACTGGGACGGGAAGCTGGTGGCCGACGTGACGGGAGGCGCGGGCAACGTCGAACGGTTGCCCGTCCTTGTCTCCGGCGAAGGAGTCGCCAAGCTCCTCGCTGTCCCAAAGCTCGCCACCGGCACTGGTCAAGCAATGGCGGATGCTGTCGTCGAGGCACTGGAGGACTGGGGCATCGCAAACCGCGTCGCCGGCCTGAGCTTCGATACGACGGCGTCCAACACCGGCACGCGCTCAGGCGCCTGCGTGCTCATCGAACAGAAGCTGAGCAAGGATCTGCTCAACCTTGCCTGCCGCCATCACATGCTCGAACTCGTCACCGCCAAGACGTTCGGCGAGTGTTTCCGCGCCTCCTCCGGTCCCAACGTCCAGCTGTTCAAGCTATTCAAGGAACGGTTCGATTCCATCAACACCGAGCACCACCTGGTCATCGACGACGAGGAGGCCACGGCGGCCCTCATGGACGCGCGCGACGACCTCATCGCCCGCTACCATTTCTATCTCTCCCAAAAGCAGCCGCGCGATGACTTCCACGAGCTCTTGGAGCTGTCCATTATCGTTTTCGGCGGCGTGCCCACGCGCGGCATCCGGTTCATGCGCCCAGGCGCCCTCCATCGCGCGCGCTGGATGGCGAAGGTCATTTATTGCCTCAAGATGTTCCTGTTCAGTGAAAAGTTGGTCCTCACCGCGCGGGAACGGACCGGTCTCAGGCGATTCATCAACTTCGTCCTTGCCCTCTACGTTCCGGCCTGGTACGCTTTACCGAACCCCGCCGCCGTCGCGGCGAACGACCTTGTCCTCCTCCAGGACCTCGTCGGCTACGAGGACAAGGCGCTCGCCAAGGTTCTGGCAACACGATTCTAAATACGAGTATATTGATGCAATAAATTCATTATTAATTTATGAAATTTTATTATCAAATCAAAAATTATGGAAAAAAAAAACAAAGGAGTCTATTTACTTTTGTCAATCCTCTTTATGTATGGTGCTCTGTGTAAAAAGATGTTTGACTCTTCATACTTCCACTTCAACTATGAATACATCTATAATTTTATATATACTCGTGTGTGTATATATACCTCCTCGTTAACCTCGTTGATGTTCCGTGTGTTGAGCTCTCTTCACACAAAGGTCAAGCTGGTGGCCTCGCTTCTAGGTCTGGCTTGGTGGAGGAGCGAGTTGCTTTATTGCGCTTTCCACCGTACATAGCCAGGTACACCGGCTCATCTGGTACCGTCCTGAGCCAGGCATGTAGTCTTCTCTTGAAGACTTCAACTTTGACTCTTGTAACGTTTCTAAGGTCTTTTGGAAACTGGTTAAAAAGTCTTGGTCCCCTGACAGCCAAGCTATTTTCCTTCAGTGTTGAAGAGGTCTTTTGTCGGGCCTTTAATTTGGGAACACTACACATCCTGCCTTTCCTATTTTCCAGCGTTGTTTGAATAGTAATTGGGTTTAGTTTTAGGTTTGGTACCAGTTTTTCGATCATTTTCCATATGTAGATTATGGTGTACCTCTCTCTTCTTCTTTCCAGGGAGTACAGATTTAGTTTACGTAGTCTTTCCCAGTAGGTGAGTTCTTTGCAGCCATCAATCTTGGCTGTGAAATGTCTCTGCGTTTCTTCTAGTTTATTAATTTCTTCCTTTTTATATGCGGAGGTCAAACCTGAGCAGTATTCAAGTTTTGGTATATTCAGTGTTCTCAGCAGGGGAATCATTACTGTCTTGTCCCTCCTTTTGAACGTTCTTAGTACCTGTCCCGCGACTCGTTTTGCTTTGTTTATTGCTATCTGATTTTGTTTTTCGAATTTGGCTTCATCGTTCATTATTACCCTCAAGTCGACCACTTTCGTGCTTCTCTGAATTTCCTGTCTATCTGGAGCATAATATGCAGTCTGTTTAAGTTCCTCATTTCTATCATATCTTAAGAGCTGAAATTTCTCGGTGTTAAATGTCATATTGTTGTCTTCTGAACATGTGCATATTTTGTTCGTGTCTCTCTGCAAGGCCTCCACTCCATTTGCATCGCTGATTTTTCTGCTGATCTTTGTATCGTCCGCAAAGGATGTTACTATACTGTTGCTGTTTACTTCACTATCTGTGTCTGTTAACACGATAATGAACAGGAGTGGGGCCGGTGCTGTACCTTGTGGTACCGAGCTGCGTACTTCTAATTCTGATGATGATACACCTTGAATTTTGACGACCTGTAGACGTTCTCTGAGGAAGTTGTAGATCCATTTTACCACTTTGCCTGTTATTCCCAGATGTTTCATTTTATGTGCTATTATACCATGATTGCATTTGTCGAAAGCTTTAGCAAATTCCATGTATATGACATCATAGTTTTCATTGCCTTCAAGTGCATCTAGGATATTGTTATAACCCTTTATAAGTTGTGATAGGTATAATCTTCCTGATCGGAATCAGTGCTGATTTTCGTTGAATCTTTCCAATGTCTCAAAGAAGTCTTACATAGATTTTCTCTCTGACTATTCTTTCAAATATTTTGGTGAGGTGGGACGTCAAAGACACTGGTCTATAGTTCTTTGCTTGAGATCTACCCACTCCTTTATATATATAGGGACAATATTTGCTTTTTTCAAGATGCTCAGTATTTCCCCAGTGTCTAGAGATCTTCTCCATATCCAGTGTAAGGGTGTAGCTATTTTATTTTTACAGTTTTTAATTATGATAATAGTGCGTTCCATTTGTCTGGACCTGCAACTGAATGTGATTTCATTTGGCCTATAGTTCTCGCTACATCTGAGATAAATCAAAGTCTGTTATACATTCTCCTTGCAATTTCTCTTTGAAGAATGCATCTATGTCAGGTATCGCTTTGTCACTTTTTGTACTGAAGACTGATTCATTCTGGGTTCTCAATGTTTCAGATATTTCTTTTAGATCGTCTGTTAGTTCATTATTTCCTTTCCTTAATGGCCCGATAGTAGCGCGTATTTTTGTTTTCCTTTTCGCATAGCTGTAGAAGTAGTTTGGATTTTCTTTTATTGCTTCTGCCGCCTTTTCCTCTTCCCTCTCTGTATGGCCCTTTATCAGAGTTTGTATTTCCCTATCGATACTCTCCAGTTTTCTTGTATTACTTTCCTGGCATTGTTGTGTTGTCTCCGCAATTAGCTAACTTCGTCGCTACTCTCTTTCTTTTGCAGAATATTCTTCTCTTTTGCCTCTCTAGCCAGTTCCTCTTTCCTTTTCCTTTTGGCCATTTGTGATCTGATTTCTTCCCAATTTATGGTCTTGGAGTTTAAGTTAAAAGCCCCAAATTTGCTTCTTCCTTCCGTATGTGTATTGTCTTTTAATGTTATCGCCATATTTGTTGATAATTCGATTATGTTGTGGTCTGAGATAATAGTTGGAGTTATTTTTATATCGGCAATCAAGTTCGTGTTATTCATGAATACCAGATCAGGGCAGTTATTTTTCCTGGTATTTTTTGTTATCGTCTGTGTTAGCATAAACTCGTTTGTGAGAGCCATCAGCATTTTTGCTTGCTCCTAGTTCTCTTGTGCCCCCTTATCTTGCTGTATAAATATATTTCTACCCACCTTTTTGTATTTTATAAATGGGAAATTAAAATCGCCGCAGAGTATTATATTAGGGGATGGAAAGTTTGTGGACTTTATTAGGGTTCTGATATCATTAATGGCATCCGAAAATTTTTCATTTGGAGAGTTTGGAGGTCTATAGATGACTATCAGTACCACGTTTAGTTTCTCTATTTTCACTGCAAGGGTTTCCATGAAGCTGTTGGATTTACTTATTACCGTCTCTGGCATATGCTTCTCATGCACATAAATATCACATCCACCTTTACGTCTCGCTGTTCTATCCGCTCTTAGTAAGTTGAATCCATCGATATGCAATTCTTTCTTATCGATACAGTGTTCGCAGTTATCGCAATTTCCTTGGCAATCTTTAAGGTGTGTTTCTGTGAGGCATGCAATATCCGCTCTTGTTTCGTCCATAAAACCTTTCACGTACGAAACTTTGTTTAGCGAGTTGTTCGGTTTTATTCTTTGAATATTTGCTAGAGCAATGTTTATGTTCTTTGTTTTGCATTGCCCCTTGTGCATTTTAAGTTCGTTGTCCTTCGGTCTCGCGTGTTCTGTAGCATTGTGGTCCTCCGAGATGGATCAGTTTCCGCCTACCTGTTCTGGTAGCTTCTTGCCACGAAGCGGTCCCGCTCGAAGGTTCCCAGCTGTGTCAGCTGCATGTGCTGTATAAGACTAAGCAGTCGTATTGTGTCCGAGATATTGAAAAAATTTTTGTTTGCTATTTGTGTTTAAAGAGTTTTGTTTGCTATTTGGGTGCATTTTTTTTTTTTTCACATTCCTCCTGTTGTCATTTTAAACTTGTCCTTTGTCTTTTGAACTTGTCGGGAGATGATGGTAGTAGCATTTTCTCCTGTACTGCCAGGTTCCATATGTCGCGTAAGTCTCGCAAATGTTCGGATGGTAGAATTTGCATTTTCCACCAAATTTGCAGTGACCATTATTGTAGAAGTAGTTGCACAAAGGAGGGTATTCGTAAATACATTCTCCTCCCTTATATCTGCAAATTCCTTTCACATAGTATTTACATATAGTTTCTTCCCCATTTTTACTTGGGGCCCTTGTTTTTGGTGGTTTCAGTATGATTTTTTTATTGTCTACTTGTTTTTCCTATTGCTGCTAATGTCCTTTGTTTGAAATCTTTGGACTTGGTTTTGTGCCTCTGTTTCCTCTGTTTGTGCTTCTTTTATTTGTTATTTCTGCTTTCCGTTTACTCGCTTTATCTGTTTTTTTCCTGTTCGTTTTTCGCAGTTTCCTCTCGTACTATCTTCGATCCTTATGTTATTTTTATCTCTGTTCGCTATTTATAAACTCCTCTTTTGCCTTTTCCTCATAGTCTCGTTCTGCTTTAAAAACCGTAAACGAGTTTATTTCGATTATGCAGCTTTTGCAGAAGAACTTAATTCCGTTCAATTGTTTAGCGCCTGTTATAAGAGAGATTTCTTCGTCGCTCCATCTCAGCCATTGAAATTCAACTAAGGACTGGCAAAGATCGCAGCGTATTGTCTTTAATTCATCTGTTTCTTTTTTACAGTATCCACAGGGTTGTATGAATTGATTTGCCATTGCCATGTTTCTAATGGTATGTAAATGATTGTGCATGAAATATTAACTCAAAAGGGTAATTAATTAAGTGAGGTATTTGATTTGACCTTAGAAATGAGGGAGGGAAAGTTTTTCCATTATTCCGGAGGGTAGGGGATGGGGGATGTGGCACGCTGTAGATTCTCACTGATTGGTGCCCTGGAGTGTACAGCGGGGGATAACTGAGGGATATTGCCTTTCGATGGGCAGAGAGAAAACACTCGGGGAAAAACACTGTATAGATTAAGTTGCTTTAATTAATTTTATTTGTGCTTTATTTCAACATACGCCACTATTTCACCACTTAGAGGCATACGACTGTGTTCACTGAATATTCACTCAAAAATTGGCACTACTTAAAAAGGATTAACGGCAGGATTTTTATTGTAATATCACTTTTATTTCGGACTTCAACCGAAACACGTGTAACTGTCACACTGGGCCGGCAGGCCGGCAGGAAACCATATTTTATATATATATATATATATATATATATATATATATATGGGATGAATTTCACATTTAAACACGTGAAATGAAGGAATGATGCAAACCACAAGGAAAAAGAAAAATTATTCCAAGGACTTTCGTGTAGGCTATTCAACAGTACACCTCGTCAGGGAATAAAGGGAACAGGGAAGATTACCAAAATATATGCCTATGTACATTAAAACAAAAGTGAAAAGAGATTAGCACATGGTTAACAAGCACTGATAAAGGGCAAAAGACATTTTAGCAAGATATTGTTAATTTTATACATTCCCGAACTGTTATTGAAATTATTTTTAAAATGGATGAATGCACATTCTAGAATATTCCTTTCAATTATATCTTTGTTTTTAACGAGAATTTTAGAACTATCCCACTTGATACTATAATTACATCTATACCAGTGGCGTCGGTGAACTATAATTTACCTGGGCTAACTATTTTTCTAAAGCTAGTGCTTTCACCTCATTTGTAGAATAACTCAGCCCGTCTGTTTTTCTGTTCTGCGAATTTCTTGAGGACTTTCTGGTTGAAATTGGCTATTTTTGCTATAAAGTCTCTTTCAATTGAAAGGACTGCCGTTTCATTTAGCCGGTCCTGTCCGATGGTGTTCCTCAAGCAGGTTTTTACTCTTTTCAGAGAACTGAAGCATCTTTCAGATTGAACTGTTACGATGGTCGATGTTAGACCAATGTTTAACAATTTAACTGTTTCAAAAAAAGCAGACATCAAATTGTTTTCAGATAGAAAGCAGTACAATTCATTAATTGTTTTTATATTTTTAAATTCTTCAGTGTTGTATAGAACGTGTAACTCACTTTTTAGTTTTTTTTCTTTCAAAAAATGGATAGAATTTACAAGATTCACGTATATTTGTAGGAAATTCTTTTCTGAACGCAACAAATTTTATAGGATCAACTAAAGTGAAGCACTCGAGATATTCAGTTGCACCAAACCGGTCTTCAGCCTCTTGTAGCATAGACCACAACATTCGATTGCATAGACTTTTTTGTTGTCTTTTCTTCTTCGTTTCGTTTCAATAGTTTGTTCCGAATCATCAGGTAACTCTGACACCTTTTGACGAATTTCTTTTATAGATGTATAAAATGAGTGAAGATGTTGCTTGACAGAAACAGGCGTTGTAATTTTTTTTTTAAGAATATTATAGAACAACTCAATTACCGACATAATTTCACTAAATATATTAAGAAAGAAAATGAACTGATCATTCTCCAGAAAGTTCATTAGAGCACTTGCTTATGTTATTGACACTGAGTCCCATCCAGGTTCATTCTGGACTCCTTCGAAGCATTGCATCAATGATACTCTATTTTCATACACGGAATTTACGACTCTGCTCTGAAAATTCCATCCGGTTACAATCGCACGAGGCAGACGTTCTCTGCAAACTTCTTGCAGCATAGCTGTTCTTTTGGAAGAAT
Organism: Bathynomus jamesi; assembly: GCA_023014485.1. Classification (NCBI taxonomy): domain Eukaryota; kingdom Metazoa; phylum Arthropoda; class Malacostraca; order Isopoda; family Cirolanidae; genus Bathynomus; species Bathynomus jamesi. The sequence goes on from JAJOZX010000518.1 coordinate 50,016, forward strand.
GTGAGAAAAATGAGGAGAATGAAGTCAAGTTAGCGAAGAATATCCTGAAGGTAGCAACAGCAGAGCTAACGTTTTGCATAACAAGGTTTAATTGATGGGCATAACAGTGTACAAAATGAGCATGAGGATGGGCTTCTCTTATCAATTTCTGTACTCCATTACGTTCGCCACTCATCACTGGAGCACCATCATAAGCTTGTGGAACCAACTTATTTTTCAAATTGTACACCTCGATTTCTTCAAGAATGCACTTAGTTGTGCCAGCAGCAGATCTATCTTTTAGTTCTACAAAGCCATGGAATTTTTCCACTACTTCAGTGCTCATGACAAACCGCAATATAATGACAAGTTGTGATATATTGGAAATATCCGTGGTCTCATCACCCTGAATTGACACGAACATTGCTTCATTGACTTTCTCATGTAGAGCAGCATTTTTTCTAAACGGAAACATACAGTCCAGCAACTCATTTTGGATAGTAGCAGAAGTTTGTTTTGAGAGTTGCATTTTGTAAATGTTCGTGCAACTGACTGCCTAATTTGGCAAGTTCACTCAAAAGATCCAAGAATACACCTTTGTTGAGAGATTTTTCCGTTTCATCATGACCTCGGATAGCAAGTTCATGGTTGACACAAAATTTTAAACAGTCAATGATTCTATTTAAAACCTGCTTATTCCTGTCTACTAATTCTTTATGCCGTTGGCCTGAAATCTTATGACCTACGTCTAATTGCGTTGGAATATTCACTTTTCCAAGTAAATTTGTTTTTAAACAATTACCAATGTGACAAGAAGTTTGTTCGTGTGTTTTTATTCTTTTGTGAGAGGTGTTTCAGATCTTTTACACCATTACGAATCCAAGCAAGTTCACCTCCAAACAACAAACAAGTGAAACAGTATAAACTTTTACGATTTTCACTAGCTTTTAGCCATGGCTTTCTCTTATACCATTCACTATTAAATGTTCTTGATTGTGTCTTGTGTGTTTGATTTATTAATATATTAGGTTGATGAGCCCCTAATTCTTTAATTAACAATTTAGTTTGTAAATCTAATCCACTAAATCGATTATCTAACAAAAAGTCAACCTTATTCATTGTTAAGCACTTCACTCGCGGGATAGCCTATGAGCGGGTAGGCACAACACCCGGGTCTCCCTCCCTCCCTCTTCCTTCCCTTCCCCTGCACTCCACCGCGACAATCGTGAAGTAGCACCACTGGTCAACGTTTTTGCTGCTACCAACGTACAGAAGAAAGGTTTTGCTTATATTATAGGCAACTTTTACGTACATTGAAATTGAGATGTGGAATGAATGGCAATTTATGGTCAACTTCGGCTGTTTCATAAGTGATGAAATATTCATGCGGGGCTAAGCCCCGGAAGCCCTCATGCACGCTACGCCATTGATCTATACATATGGTTAGACAATGCATTAGAGTTATTTGCTGTTCTATACGCATATTTATGCTGTTTTACTCTGATGTCTAAATTTTTTCCCGTTTAACCTATATAAATTAAGTTACATTTTGTACATCCAATCGAATACACACAACCAACATCATTATCCAGGCTATTCTTTATTAGGCAAGATTTAACCGTATTATTATACTTAAAGACTTCGTTGATGCCAATTGTTTTAAGTAAGGTTAGAAGATATTTAAAATTTATATGGCAAGGTAGGCTAAGGATTTTTTAAGGTCAAATTCATATACAATTACACACTTATAATCCCTAGTCTATTTAGTATCAATATTCATGATATTGAATAACTCAGAATCTAAAACTTCTCAATACAATGCTTTAAGAAACATAAATGAGAAAATAGAAGATTTTATCAAGGTGTGGCATACTATAGTTACTATACCATAGAATACTATACCCCAAATTGACAGGAAATTCAGAAAAGTTCTGAAGCAAAAGATTTAGGAGTTGTAATAACTGATGATGCGAAATTTGAAACACAAAATAAGATAGCAGTAAGCAGAGCAAAGAGAATAAGTGGGCAAATACTGAGAATCTTTAAATGAAGGGATAGGAATATAATGATTCCTCTAATGCAGTGGTTCCCAAACTTTTTTTGCCGCGGAACCCTTTGACATTATTTAAAAAAGCGTGGAACCCCTACCTATATTCAAGAATATTAAAAACCACAAATTGTGGGATAAAAAGAGAACTTATTTATATTAAAAAATAAATAAAAAAATTCGAATAAAAAACACCTTAATTTTTGTAAATTTGTACATAATTAGTTTAACAAAAATGAAATGAATACCTAATGGGAAGAATGCTTCTGCTTCTTAGACTCCAGTATCCTCTGGAAATTTGGTTTAATGTTGGATAATTGAATTCTCATATCTGGTGCAGCATCCAGTCTGCTGCGATATTCTGTTTTCGTGCTCGCACATCTTGAAAATCCTGATTCACACAAATATGTTGTTGCAAATGGCAATAGCACTCGTATGGCTCGTTTTGATAATTCCGGATATTCGTCACTTAAATTTCCCCAGAAAATAGCTACCGGAACTTCTTCAAACTTGGCCTTTAACTGAGTATCTGAAGTAATTTCTATTAAATTTTCATAATCCACTGCTAGAAATCCTGTTGGCTTTTCTTTAACTTTGAATGGATTCTGTACCCAGTAATGGTCTTTGTTCTTCAAATTTGGAAAATACTCAATTAGAGATTCTGATAAGCTGTTGAGATGATTTTTAATATCATTGAGGATTTCAACATCTAATTCCACTTCGGATTCTTGGAGAAAGTCACTAAGAAGCGGAAAACAGTCAAGAGTATTTTGTTCCACATCTGAGATCCAGTACTGCAATTTACGTGATAAAGATACCATTTTATCTTGCGCTTGAAAAATGTTTACTTCTTTCCCTTGCAGAGATAGACATGTTTCATTCAATTTTGAAAAAATATCTGCTAAATATGCAATCCTTGCTAGCCATGCCATATTTGTTAATCTGTCAGATAATCTAAATTTATGATCAATAAAATAAGACAACAATTCTCTCCTCAATTCAAACATTCTCACAAGAACATTTCCTCGTGAGAGCCACCTAATTTCTGTATGTAAAAGTAGAGTGTTATGAAGACTACCCAGATCTTCACACAAGGCCTTAAAAATTCGTGATTGCAATGGCCGAGATTTAATAAAATTGATAATCTGCACTGCTTCGTCCAAAACTATCTTTAATGAAGCTGAAATCCTTTTTGTCACTAATGCATATCTGTGAAGAATGCAGTGATTACTGTTGCAGTTTTTTGCAACATTCTTCATTCGTGTTACAGCGCCAGCTAATTTTCCTGTCATTGCCTTTGCTCCATCGCTGCATACTGAAATACATTTTTCAAAGCCTATATCATGCGTTTTCATAAAATTATCAATGCAATTAAATATATCATTTCCTGTGGTATGCAATTCTAAACTTTTGCAAAAGAGCAAATCTTCTTCAATTTTCTTATTAAAGTCATATCTAGCAAACACAAGTAAAATTGCTAGTCCAGCAACGTCTGTGGACTCATCTATTTGTAATACATAAGCATCACACACACGCAATCGTGAAATAAGTTCATTTTGAATGTCATTAGCAATATCATTAATACGTCTTGACACCGTATTGTTGGAAAGAGATACAGCCTCAACTTTCTGAACAGAATCTTCATTAAACACGCAAGATATTATATCTTTTAATAAAGGTTTTATAAGTGATTCACCAATAGTATGTGCCTCACCAGCAAGAGCAATGCGGTAACATGCTTTATATGACGCTTCTGTTGCATTTTCATTGTCTGTTTTACATTTTTTTAATAAGACACCTCTAGAGCTATTCAGACTTTCAAGTTTTCTTTCAAAAAAAGAAATATCTTTATTTTTAAAAGTCTGATGGTTTGTTTCCATATGTCTCTGTAACTTTGCTGGTGCTAAAGAACTGTTTGCTAATATTTTGTTACAAAGTAAGCAAAGGGCATCTGGGGCTTCTTCGTCACCAATACTAGTAAAACCATATAACAAATAATTAGGATCATATTTACGTTTTTTCATAGATGTCTGCACAGAATCGGAGGAAGCAGATTTCTTTTTTTGTGGATTAATCACACTAGAAGTTGGTGGTTGTGCAGCTTCTGCAATTTCTGTATCTTTTATAGATGCTTTTGTTTCACTAGTTTCTGCATTACTAGTAATTTCAGTTTTTTTACGAAACCCATATTTTAACCATCGATCCATTGAAGGGTTAATTTTCACGAATTTTGAAATATTACAATTACGAAAAATGAATAATAAAAAGTTCTAACCAAATTAATTCACAGAGGACAACGATTTCAAAGATTGCACTAACGAAGTGTTTATCAAGTAGGCCTAGTAGGTAGAGGCAAGCAACGTTGCTGCACAATCTTCTGCACTTTAATTATTCGTTAGGCTTCACTTAGACCTGTTAGCGTCTTGTAAACAGATGCACAATATCCCATGTAAACATTAGGAAAATACTGATATTTTTACTGCGCATTCTGCTGCAGTTAATAAAGTCCTTTTGTATAACCACCTCAGATCACTTCACTTCCAAAGCTTACAAAACAAACTGATAACACACGCTCGAGTCGAGTACCTCGACTACTATAGAAATAGATTATGACAAGTTCAAAACATGTTGGCTACGTCTCCAAACGCAGTTTACATCATTTTACATGCAGATTATGTACTAATATTAATAAATGTTTTCCATTAATGATAATTTAGTTGCTATTTATGGAAATTTTCTTTTAAAAAGTAAATCAAATACGCAAAACATGATAAGTATGGCCAAAAAAAATTGGCAACTCTTACAGAGGGCGCTGCTGTTACGTTCGAAATGTTTCGTTCAAGCCTATTGCCGCTTCTAAATATTTCGCTTAAACCATACTTATGCTTTATTTTCCTTCGTGCAAAATTTCATATTTTCTTCGCTAGACTTATTTTTTTGAAAATGAGTAATTTATATTTTTTTTAAATAAAATATTTTTTATTTTAAACTTTAGCTCGCGGAACCCCTGAATTTTTTCGCGGAACCCTGGGGTTCCGCGGAACACACTTTGGGAACCACTGCTCTAATGAAAACACTGATCATACCCAAATTGAAATACTGCTCGGTCCTAACATCCCCATATGAAAAAGAAGACATTAGTCAACTAGAAGGAATTCAGAGAAGCTTCACAGCCAAGATCATTGGGTGCAAAGAACTAAATTACTGGGAAAGGTTACGTGATTATTAAACTATATTCACTGGAAACCGTGAATACACCATTATTTACACTTGGGAAATAATGGAGAAACTAGCCCCTAATCTTACTCTGAACCCTATAACCCCCCAAACAACAGGGGAAAGTAGAAAAGGAAGAGTGTGTCGTGTTCCCAAATTAAAGGCCAGACAGGGAACATCCTCAACCCTGAAGGAAAATAGTTTTGTTGTGAGAAGATCAATACTGTTTAACCAGCTGCCCAAGGAACTAAGGAACACGAGTGGTGTTGCGGTGACATCTTCAAAAGAAGATTAGACGCCTGGCTCAGAACAATCCCCAATGAGCCGGGCGCACCTAGCTATGTGAGGTGGAGAGTACAAGAAACCAACCCTCTACTTCACCAGGCCAACTCGAAAGGAGGGGCGACAAGCTTGACCTTCGTGAAATGAGGAATCATCGCACGGAACATTTGAGAGGGTGAAAGGTGAACATAAGAGTTATTATTAGTAGTCTTGCAGAAAGCTTCAAATTTGAATTGATTATGGATTAGGTTTCTCTTACCTCGCACCCAAACCACCAAATAAACCTAGCAGTTTACTTATTGTCAAATCTTTTATCAATTTTGAAAAACAGGTTTTTGCGAAAGTGATGTGGCTTTAGCTAAAGAGTGTGTGTATAGTGCTTCAAATGAGTTATGAATCAAATTATCATCTGAGCTATGAAATAACCAAAAAACCCTTAAAAATAATGGGATCAATGAAAGAAAGCCACCTCCAGCCTTCTTTCGTTAGCTTTATAAGGCTAACTAACGAAAATATCACGACCTAACCTAACCAATCGTTAGGTCAACTGTACGCCCTTGACGATTGGTTAGGTTATGTCGTTATATTTTCGTTAGTTAGCATCATAAAGCTAACTAAAGAAGGCTGGTGGTGGCTTTCTTTCATTGATCCAAATGATGATTTATTACATATTACTAAAGCTGAAAAATCTAATGCGATCGTCATCATGGACAAAAATAATTACATTCCCAAAATTAATACTTTACTGAGTGATCGTGATACGTACAAACCTCTAAACAGAAATCGATTGGAGGATGTTAACAAAATGTTTAACAGAAGATTAATAGAAATTTAAAAAATAATAATTATAATGACCTTTCTAAGAAGTTTCTAAGTATTAATCCATAATAGTAGTATGGGCGCAAAATCCATGAATGCAGAGCAATTGCATAATGTTGCAAGAGTGCCACTCCACCCCTTTGTTGCAAGGCACCCACACCCCCTTGTTGCAAGGCCCCACCCCTTGTTGCAAGGCACCCCCCAAAGGGGCAGAGAGAGAGAGAAAGGAAGAGGAGAGGGCCCAGAGGAGGGGGGTTCTTCACCTGACAGCTGTCAGACGCATATGAGGTCTTCAGCCACCCCGCCGCTCTCTTATAGTGCCCCTAATCAGCCAGTTGGCTTAATCAGCCAGTGCCTCAGGGCATCATCAGCCAGTGCCTCCGGGCATCATCAGCCAGTGCATCAGTTGACGCGCCGCGCGTTGGCGGGCACGAGCCCCGTACGTCCGGTTGCTGGGCGCCCCTGGCATCACCCAGTCCGGTTGCTGGGTGCCCTGCGCTTCAGCCAAGTGTCACAGTGCACGTACGCTAAAAGGAACCGGGTTCGTACCCCGGGCGGGACTCGTTACTCAGGGTACCCTAATGTTCCCCGTGAGACTAAGGTGAGGATAGTACACTTCAATTCAAAAAAGAAAGAAAAAAAGAGCTCCGTAGGACTAAGGTGGGTGTAGAAACTACTCGTACGGAAAATAAATCCCAACCGTGGGTCTAAGGCTGGCGTAAAACACTTCAATTCAAAAAAGAAAATAATTTCCTAATGACGCCCGTCACACACACACACACACACACACACACACACACATAAACGAATTTAAGAATATTTGCTTATTTGTATACTGCATTATTTTTGCAATAAAACGCGAAACTTTAACCCCATATATAGTGCTTCAATACTTGTTTCTGTTTCCCGTACGAAAAAAGAAAATAATTAAATCACCGAAAAAAGCTTTCAAATGATTCATTATATATATATATATATATATATATATATATATATATATATATATATATATATATACTTAAAAGAATTTAAGAATATTTGCTTATTTCTATACTGCATTATTTTTGCAATAAAGCGCGAAACTTTAACCCCCATATATAGTGCTTCAATACTTGTTTGTGTTTCTCGTACGAAAAAGGAAAATAATTAAATCACCGAAAAAAGCTTTCGAATGATTCATTATATATACAGGGTGGGGCACGGGAACCAAGTGTTTTTGGAATAATCAGGAAAATGATATTTATTTTTGTAAAGAAAATATATTGGTAGAACAACATTCGTAAGAACATAGCATTTCATGTCATAATAATCATGTACCGAAAATTATATCTGGCATATGATGTCCTTGGCCGTCGACGCATTGTTGAAGGCGTTTACGAAAATTGGCCTCCACTCTTCCCAGCAGGTCTCTGTTGATTTGGATGATTTGTTGACGGATCGCTTCCTTCAATGCATCTAATGTACGGGGCTTGTCCTCGTAGACACGTGACTTGAGGTACCCCCATAGAAAGAAGTCACATGTGGACAAGTCAGGGGACCGAGGGGGCCATGCAATGTCACCAAATCTCGAAATGAGATGGTTGGGAAACAGGGGGCGAAGAACAGCCATTGACGCTCTGGCGGTGTGTGGCGTGGCCCCATCTTGCTGAAACCACAAATGTCGACGAGCAATACGCCTTCTTCGTAACTCAGGGATGAAAAAGGTGTTCACCATCTCAATGTAACGCCCAGATGTTATGGTAACGGTAACCCCATTTTGTTCGAAGAAATAGGGACCGATGACGCCAAACTTTCCCACCGCGCACCAAACTGTAACCTTAGGGCTATGCAGCGGTTTTTCATGGAGTTGTCGCGGATTTTCAGCAGCCCAATACCGACAGTTTTGATTGTTGACGGCCCCATTAAGGTGGAAATGGGCTTCATCACTCATTACCACCATCATGTTTTCATTCTGCTCATAAAGTGCAAGCATTTCCTGTGCAAAATTCAGTCGTTGGGGGCAATCGTTTACATTCAATTCCTGCACCATCGCTAACTTGTATGGGTGAAAATGTAATTCTTCATGCAAAATCCGTCTAACAGTACGATTGCTGATTCCGAGTGCAGCTGAATGTCTCCGAGCAGAGCTGCCTGGGCTTTGCAACATCGCTTGTCTGACCCTTTCAACGTTCTCTGGAGTACGCACAGTGCGTTGCGGCCCCTTCGGTTTTGTTTTCATTATTGAGCCTCCTGTTCGAAGATTGTTAACCCAACGTAAGATTGTGTCACGAGCGGGAACAGAGTCATTTCGATGAATGTTGAATCTGCGGCGAAACGCACGCTGAACTGCTGTCACTGACTCGCCACTCCTAACAAAATGATCATACGCGAACATGCGGTGTTCTAACGTCCACTGCTCCATGATGGCACCTGAAAGATAAAGGTGAGTGTTAAAGTTAAATGCTATGAACCCAGGAATGGAATGCTACCTACCGCACGCCCCTCCCATTCCTAATGGCCGATTACTAGCTATTCAAAAAACACTTGATTCCCGTGCCCCACCCTGTATATATATATATATATATATATATATATATATATATATATATATACTTAATCGAATTTAAGAATATTTGCTTTATTCCTATCCTGCATTATTTTTACAATAAAACGCGAAACTTTAACCCATATATACTGCTTCAATACTTGTTTCTAAGTAAGCGTGAAATTATTATTATTATTATTAATATTATTACCACTACTAATGATATATATATATATATATATATATATATATATATATATATATATATATATATATATTTCAATTTTGGAAATCTTGGAGATGTACAGAAAAAGGCATGTTTTTATGCCGTATCTTTCGAGTTTAATCTACGGTAAGTAAGGTAATTTTAGAGCAGATGTTTTTCGGCCCTTCACACATATTTCAGATGATGTATTGTATGTTTTAGGCATACCAACGATAACCTAATCAAACTTGATTTGTCTATATAAATACCAAATTTATCATACAAAGTATTCTAAATTTATTTTATGTCAGTTTGGTACAGCACACACAATGCATGTGTTTTCTAATCAACATGCGGCCATATAAGCAAATACGCGCTGTTTACCTGTAATGGACAAGACGTCTTCCACAGTAAATATATTTGTTTTTAACCTTCCAAAGCATGACAATGAGTTTTCCGAAAAAAATAGACAAACAAGATATGGCCTGTATCTTAAATTTATTTTTCGCAGAAAACCGAATTGTATTATTCTGGGAATAATCAAAGGGTTCTTAGGACAACAAATTCATTTCAAACAAGCCGGTGTTTTGGATCTCAAATCTTAAATCAATATTTGATCTACGATAGGAGCTTTATGCCCATCATAGAAAAATGAAATTTGTCTCACGTAATGGGGACTGCGGTTCGCGTGGCAGATGGCCCGCCCAGATTTGACGGGAGACAGCCAATCACTACACTATACCTGGACCTCGGTTGGGTACCAAGCAAGCCTACCGCTAAACACCGCCCAAATTCATACCCAGACTTCAGGGAATCACCCAATCACGACACTGTTGGGAGGAGCCAGGTCCTCGGGTTGGTCGAAAATGCAGGCCTAGGTTCTAATCCCCACCCAAAATTCACCGCTAGCCAATAGGGTGCCAAGGTTCGTTCTTGTGAACAGGCCACATGCCCCCCTTATAAAGAGCGAATCACGGCGCAGAGACCCAGTTTCTCCAGATAGTGAATTATATAACAATGACTGAGCTCTACGAATCACCCGATTTGCTGGAATCGGGTCCGAATATGCCCATGCAGTGGTACATCTTTTCAACGCTGCAGACCGGGGCGAACTCTTTTCAACACAGAATGTTATGGAAATTTGTAACGATGTGCAAGGCTCACTCATTCAAGAGAACCTGCAGATGTGAGTATCCCTAAGTGTCATAATAAGTGTTTGAAAAATTATGTTTAATTAATTCTGTGTCCCATAATATATATATAAATATATATATATATATTATATAGATATATATGGTGTAGTGGTTAGCGTAGCTGCTACGAATTCATCGGCCCGGGTTCGAGACCCGACGGCAGCCGGCGCGCAGCAAAACCCAGCTGTTCATCCTTCCACACAATAAGAAATGGTTGGTAGATAAATGGGTACCCTAGGTGGCCAAGTGGTTAAGACGCTCGGCTGCTGATGGGGCATGGTTCGGATTCCACGTTAAACTGTAGGTCTAAGGTGGAGTGAAACGCTTGACCTTCCTCAGAATCAACAATTCCGGCGGAAGCTTACCAAAGGTATATATATATATACTGTATATATGGTGGCCAATACTTTTATCTGCAATCAAATTCGTAATGGAGCTTTAAGATGGGTGTAAACTAATCTCAGAGCTTAACCCTAACTCTATATATATAAACTGATGCGTGCAAAGCCCCACTAGCGAAATGTATATACTCTATCATGACCTAGCACGACCTAACCTAACTTAGCCTAACCGGGCGTAAACTAACCTAACCTAACCTAACCGGGTGTAAACTAATCTAACCTAGCCTAACTTAGCATATCATAGCCTAACTTAGCCTAACCTAACCTAACCGGGCGTAAACTAACCTAACCTAGCCTAACTTAGCATAGCATAGCATAACTTAGCCTAACCTAACCTAACCTAATCGGGCGTAAAATAATCTAACCTAGCCTAACTTAGCATAGCATAGCCTAACTTAGCCTATCCTAGCATAGCCTAACCGTGCGTGAACTAACCTAACCTGACCTAACCGCAGACAGTATCTCTCAGCGCAAACAAATCTCATTTATTTATTTATTAGCATTGAAAATTAGTTTGTATTCTTTCTCATTTATAATTGGCAATCTAATTTCCTTTTGTTCTGAATTTTTCTCGAGCGTAAAAATTATTCCCGTTGTGTTTAATTATTCTCTGTTTCCATAGCGATTATATCATCATTTGTGTATATTGTTGCAACATCTCACAAGCGGGAACACTGCATCTGTTGAGTAATCCATATCCATTTCACCACCCAGGGCGATGCCATTTACGTATAGAGTAATATTGTTAAGGCCGAAATTCTCGAATTTTAAGGCAATCTTTTTATAATTTCCATTCGTCGAGGCGTGGTCTTGCATTCCAATTAAAATCCTTTTAGGTAGGACTCCAAGAATAATGTTTTCTAGCTGTTTCGATGCCAGCCCTGCGGGAATCGTGTACAGCTTGATCTGTACCCTGTTAACTGGATATTTCACTGTGGCATGTACCAAATCTTTCTCAGTTTCTATTTGCTTCGGGGAGCTTAATTTCACTCGGCGTATACGCAAATACGTTTCCATGATGTGTATCACAACAGGTTTCGCGCCTTCTTCTTGGTCTGTCTGTCCCCGTTCATTAGCAACTTCTCTTGGAAAGTAAAGTCTGTATGCAGACGTCCAAAACATTCATATATCTTCTTTTTAGAATTTTTAAATTTATCCTTTATTCAATTTTCATCTTTAGTGTGGTAATACTCCTCGGCGGATAAAAAGGTGTCCTTCGCTTCTTTTGAAAAGTTGAGGACATTTTCCAGATAGGCTCGTAGGTGGTAGTACCCCTGCCTGCCGAGATGTTAGTCTGATTTAAATATACATCACACTGACTGAATATGGAGTGCAGAAAGTTGGTTTCAGGGTAGGCAGCGTAACTATCATCGCAATCCTTTCTGTCAGAATGAGCTATGCGTAGTTTAGCATACATGTGCATGCAACTTGGGTCAAAAAAGTAAGGGCCTGAGCTGGGTATCACGAATTCTATAGGGGCACTGGGTGAACTAATTGTGTTTAACGGGTTAATTGTAATAAAGTCACTATGTTCAATAGAAACCTGAGTAGGTGGTATATCAAAGAGGGACAGTTCCGATTTACAGCACTGTGAACTAAACGGATGGATGAAACGTGCCATGACGAGTCAGAAATAGTGCCACCTTCCCTCGACGAGTATTAGTCAATCTATGATTCGTGAGAGTAGCGTCCTCAGCTTATATCAGTTAAAAAAATGATCAGCCATAGGTTTCATACGCTTTGAGCACTTCTTTTTTGGTTTCCTTTTGCGTTTAACGCCACGTGATGGTAACCCCTTTTTCCTAGCAGATCTCTTCTTCTTTCCGCCACGTGTTGGTAACCCCTTCTTCCTAGCAGCTCTCTTCTTTCCGCCACCATACATTTTTCTCTTCGCATCTTTGATGATTTCATCCCGTGTACGTTTTAAATGTTTCTTTAGAGCTTCTTTAGGCTTAGTGCCAGCCAATATGTCCTCTGCCGCGTTAAAACCTGTTTGTAATGCCTTCCTCCCTAAGTACCTTGCCACCCTCTTCAACAGTGGGACAGCGGTGCGTAGTATGAATGAAAAAATGGATCCAAGTCCACTACCACGCTGGTATCTCACCTCTCGGTATACTGTGAAAGGCTTTCTGTCCATTATAACTCAGTGCGTCGAAAGTGCAGCTTCACTGTTAAGCTCCAGTCACCGAATGGGAAATTTTTACCCTCAATCGTTCTTATATATATTGAGATATTGGTTACTAGGTTAGTTGCGACATTCACATAATGGAGTATGTCATATGTAATACTCAGACTCATTCCTCTATGGTTGGGGATGTGTGCTATGCGTAGCGTAGCAGGCGTGCCTGGGTATCCCCAAAAAACTGGTGTTCCGCTATATTGCTGTAAATATAGCACATGTCTGGAGGCTGAGAGCTTACATCCAATTTCTCCATCTTCAATTGATACACGAAGGTGGACAAGTCATCCGGTGCCTCTCTTTGGAAGGCTGCTCGATAACGCCCTTCGGTTATAATTTTGAACACTCTTCCATCTTTAAGATTTCTGTTAACCTTTAATTTTAGGATTAGAGTATGTGCAGGGTTTCCTTTGTTTACGATTTCGTATAATAAATCATTCGTAAGACTTGAGTTTTTTAAACTCACGTTTAAGTCTCTCACAACATCCTCAGCCGAACCATAACGACCAGGTCCTAGTGTTACTGCTGTACTGAAAAACTGTGCAACCTTAGTCCGTGCGATACGTATAGTTTCATCCCGAGTTAACCCGGCTCTTGCACACTCATTACAGTCTCTAAGAACCGTAGAAAGGTATCTTTATAATCAATATTTAAAAAGAGGGTATCCAGCTGAATTTCACATATCCCCACATCATACGAATCACGGCCCAACTCAATGGGTCCATGGAGCTCTGTTACAAAGTTGGCTAATGTGTTGTTAGGGTGTACAGACAGGGACGAGGAGGACGGGAGTGTGACATAGAAATGGTTAGGAGTCATGCTGCATACTAATTAAGCTTCATTACTGCATCAGCTTTTATATAGTTATTGAAGCTTTCTGGGTAACCTAGCCACTTCATCAGGTCCATCTTTCTCTTCCCTGTACCTTTGCTTCCTAAAATTTTCTCAATTTTAAAAACATTTTTTCCTAAACTAAGGGGTTCCAAAAAACCTTAGCCCCCCCATTTGCAGCTTACATGTTTACTTATATCGAAATAGTTTTTAGTGATTATAAAAATATATAAAGTTCTTTATTTATTGCAGGTATTAAAATTACTCTAGTTGATAAAGTGATAATATAATGGCTTCTCAATTAATTAGTGATTCGGAGTGGCAACGTGTGATAGATCGCATACGAGCAATAACATTTCGGGAAGCTCGTGATGCTGGAGCCACCTTTATAACACGTTCATGGGTTGCCAAAAAGTTGCGAAGAAGTGAGGACTTCGTCAAAAGAAATTGGAATAAAACTTTGGATGAATGTGAAATGGATACAACCAAATCTGGCGCCCAAATTTGCCACTCTCTCAGGAAACAAAGGACATCATTGAAAGTGGTACGCGTAAGCGGGAAAAACAGCTGTGCTAAACTTTCTAGAGAGATCGAAGTGTTGAGAGGAAAGATCGTTAGTGGTGAGATCATTCGACTGTACCGTCATAGGCAAGGTTTAAAGCCTTGGCATGAACTTCCAAAGCCAAGAAAAACTCAACTTAACATCGATGACAGAATGTGGTTTTGCCCATTATCTTGAAGATTGGGATGTGGATGATTTCATGCATTTAGCTGTCTCCGATGAATTTTTGTTTACGTAACACGTCGGCCTAACTACCAAAATGATCGAGTGTGGGCCACAACACCAGATGAAATCGATGACAATGAACATTATCGCGAATTATAAAAAGTCCAGACTGTGTTTGTTGTGTGTGTTTTGTTCACTGCAAAGAAGCTCATGTGGGTGCTGACCAATGGTCAGAGTTGGGATGGACAGTATTTTCGTGATATATTCTATCCCAGCATGTCATTCCTTTTCTAAGAACCAACAATGTTATGGATGTCGACAGGTCATACTTCTGCCCACTATAAGGCCCCCTGCTTTAAGGCATTAGCCACTCAACAGTTGTTGCGGAACCATGTGATCGATTTCTTTGGAAATGAAGAATGGCCAGGAAATTCCCCTGACCTGAACGTCTGTGAACACATTGGATCAGTTATAAAGGACAAGGTTGAATGTCTCTTGTTTCAAGAACCTGCAGCAAATCGATTTTCGAAGGATACAATGACACAACACATTGAAACTGTTTTAGAAAATTTGCGTAACGATCAAGATCTATTCACGTCACTTTTGGCAAGCTACCCAAAGCGAATTCAGGCTGTCTTGAAAGCCAATGGCGGGAACACCAAGTTTTAATTGTTTCTCATTAAATGCAGGATTAAATTCTCTTTTGTAATGTATGTTTAGTTTTACTGTACCTCTAATGGTTTAGGTCATGGGCGGGGGGGGCTAAGATTTATTGGAGCCCCGTAAATACCACTTTCTGCAATTCCTCGCAGTAAAAGCCTCCCGAGATCTCTTCTCCATTCAAATCTTGAACATAATACATCATTATCTCACCTTTATGCCTCATAGCCCTAACTTTAAAAATCTCGCGTGTCCAACCCTGCTCAAAACCCTTCGCGAATTTATTTCCCGAACGTGACAGCCTTACATAGTCATTGATTTTAAAACGCGCAGAGTGTGGTGGTGGTAGCGGCACTCCATCTCTTCTCGGGCGCTTGCCTCTTTCTAAAACATCGTTAGGCGTTGTACCGATCGTACGATGGTGTGAACGGTTGTAGGATGAAGCCAATGAATCGAGAATGTTTATATATCTGTATGTGTTTTTATGTGTAAAATATCGGTGCATGCGTTCCTTTATGGTACGTTGAACTCTTTCAGCTAAAGAAGCCTTATGTACAGAATTGGAAGTGTAATAGCTGATATTAAACTCTGACAGCATGTTCTGAAAAGCTCGTCCTATAAATTCTTTTCCCATATCCGTACAAAAATAGCCAGGAATCCTGTTTTCTTTTAACATCAGCGTTTTGCCGCTTAGCAACTGTTTCAGGCGATTTATTTTTCAGGGGAATTAGCCACAGGTATCTAGAGAATACATCTATTATGAATAGGATGTAACGGTAGCCATCGTTGTACACTGAATATCTTTGCATGTCTGTTAAATCTGCCTGCCAAATAGAGTCAATCGAGGCGGCTGTTGTCTTGGCTGTTTTAAACCTTTTTCTCACCGGTTTATGAAGTGTATAAGCATCCTGGGCCCGCAAAAATCTCTCAACATCTTTTTTCCTTACACCATAAACACCTCTGTACGAGCTATTAACGCCACCATAGGATGCAGGGTTAGAAATGTCATAATAGTGCTTACTTAATACGTTAGCCATTTGCGTATTTTAGAGGCACGTGGATAAGGTTGGCCGTCTACTCTCTTCTTTCTCCTCTTCAGAGACACTGCATTTGATGGGGGCGAAGGTGTACTCAGTTGTGACACGTGCGATGCATGTTCCAAGTCTTTTAACCTATTCAGATTACCTATCAATGTTTTGGGGACATTTATTTGTTGTAGTCTTGCTTTAATATGCCTTCATCCTGTTGGTGAGGGCCTATCTCACTTTCTCACCAGATCATGAACAATATCAACGATATTGGATTCTTGTACCCTTGTTCTTTCAACAATGACCTCGCCTGTATCGGTCCACTGTATGATGGGGTCCTCATTCAATAGATTATAAAGACAGCCCTTTATTCCTCAATGTATGGGGGAGGCTGTTTTTTAGCACATGTTCGATGTGCTGTGTTCCGCTGCTCTTTGGTTGCTCAGGTCCTGTGTCGCTATGCTCAGCGCTACTCGAGCTGTGCCTCACGGGGAGCTCTGTAGGATGCTTATAATCTTCGTACTCATGAAGAAATTTCTGCAAAGCCTCTTGGTACAAGATCCTTTTCTCATCAGGTGCCTTTTCACTGTTTAATAGGGTTAGCAACTCACTTTCCATTCTTTTAAGCCTACTTTTACGGGGTTCTAGAACCGCATCTGGACTCCTTTGTAATGAAGCATACACCTCGTGCGGGATCACAACCACCTTCTTCATTATATTAATCTAGTCAGTAAAGGCCCCAAAATTGAAAATAAGATGGGCAGGAACGAATCGCCTCTTTGTACAATAATACGCTTTTTCTTACCCACAGTCTGGCTTTTATGGGCGAGCGTCCGTATTATGTTCTTGTAACGACGTAAGCGAGTCTTCTGAGAGGATTTCATTGGAACATTACATTTTATAACATTAAGGCAGATTTCACAGATGCATTTTAAAAAGTCAGAGTCGATATTTTTAACAAACATCTGCTGCAATGCTCGAGGCAGGCGTTGATAGATTTTTATTAATTCGCGGTATTTCTTTGGCCTATTCGTCATTCTGGAATATACACGGTTTCAGGTTCGCTTGGAAATATATTCGTTCTTAGAAGCACCCTAAACGTGTTTCGCGGGTGAAGGTCACAAAAACTCCAAAAACCTCCAAAAACTCCTTACGCTGATTCGGAAACATTTGACTGGCTAATACCCCAATTTGTGACACATCTCTACGTTGCGCGAATAAGACTAGATATTGCGTATTTAGCGACACATCGCGCATCTATCTATTTTTGAAAAATAGATTCTGATTGATGAAGAACACACTTATGTTAAGGTGGTGGGAGAATACTGTAAATGTCTCGGCAAACGTTTTATCCATCTCGAACATGAGATCGTCAATTACGATGACTGTATGTTCATTTCCCTTTAACGAATTAACGTCATAGACCCCCTTGTGGAACAAAACCTCATCTTGGTACTCGTTGAACACTGATTGGTATGTCGAATAGCACCATATAACTTTATGCACAAATTTTGAGAACATTTCCCCCTTTTCTTTAATGATATTAAGCATAAACACCGTTTTACCACAGCCTGTCGGTCCAGATATAATACATGTGGATGGACTCGTGAACCTGAATTTTTCTACCGATTCCATTTCTAACACGTCACACCCCTAAGTGGGTCATTTACAAAATATTACAAATAACGAGTGTTGTTCCTTATATTTTGATTTCTTCTTCCACAGAACCGTGAATGACGACGATGTACAGCCCCCCATCATCGATATCACGGATGAACTCGTTGATCGTGCATCTACAGTACCCAACCCCGCCGATGAGCCTTCACCAGCGACAACTGTTGCACGTTCAAAGCGGAGGTGCGATGACGAATCCTCCACGTCAGGTATAAAGCGATCCAGGGTTGTTGAAACACCGGTAATAGAACCCCAGCCCTCAACGTCTTACGCAACAACCCCTACAGTAGAGCATTCCGCCAATATACCCCCTTGTTCATCCTCCACAGCAGCTCCCCGTTCTGTTGATGCTGTAGTAATAGATCCCCAACCCTCAACGTCTTACGCAACCAACCCCACAACAGCGTCTTCCCCAAATATATCCCCTTATTCATCCTCCACAGGTGCTGTCCGTTCTGTTGAGGAGGGTATAACATTCGAGTTGGTGCGCACGCAACCCCAACCCCAGCCTTGACGAAATCGGTATATAGTCAGGGTTGATCCTAGATCCATGTATAGCAACGGTATTGAACACGGACTAAGTCGCGTTGTAGAACGTATTGTAGAGTTTGCCCTTCAGAAACGCGACGAGCGTGAAGTCAGGACGAGGCTGTCCTTCGGATTCGGGTCAGATGATGGTGATGTAGATGATTTTTGGGTAGTAGTGCCATTCAGGCGTTTGGCTGCTGAAGATGTAGAGTATATATTAGGTCGTATAATGCAGGCCTCCCAAAGTGGTATAGCCTTCAATATGGACAACTTCACGGTAAATATTGACCGTGTATTCTCAGGCTATTTTTAGACGGCATATAAACGTCGATCGTGGTTGCGGCTTTATAGCAGTAGTCTTAGCTCGTATCTTTGCTGTACTAAATACACAGACCGCAAAAATTTGGCTGCCTACGGTAGTGGAGCGTGCCCGTAAACTAGCTGTAGACTGTGAACTTGAGTTTGACTGTAACATGGGTCCTGAGGAGCTGAGAAGGGTAGAACAGGAAATGAATGCTCGTATAGTTGTATTTGGACTGGATGATCGTCGTAGAACTGTGTATGTTTTTAAAAGCTGTGTGAGAGATCGTACAAGACCCCTACTTATTTTAGGATTGTCAGGGACAACGTATCTCCCCATCCGTAATATAAGGTACCTTTACGCAAGTTATGATAAAAGTCGAAAATATGGACATCATGATTTGCGTAAGGGGTGTCTCGAGTTTGCGGATGATATAGTGAAACATTGTAAAGATTGCCACATGGTATGTGAACAGTGTAAAAACCCCAAATGTGAAAGCCGTGTAGTTGAAGCTGAGAAGAGGGCTTGTAATGTGTGTAGACGCACATTTTTCAATAAGAGCTGTTTTGAGTTCCATAAATCAATTGGCACGTGCAGGAAAATGAGAATCTGTGAATGTGGCATGTTTCACATGATGGATAATTGGGGAAATTTCAAACACAAATGTGATGAAATTCACTGCTCTACATGCCATGAGAAATATAAGGCGGATGGTGTAAAGCATGTATGTTATATGAAAGACGCCAAGCCTAAAAATGATCCTTGTATAACTGTGTACTACGATATAGAAACATACACGAGCGCTGGAAACCAAAGAGGTCATTCCACATTTACTTGTGAGTCAGACTATCTGTGATGAGTGTATGGAGATCGAGTGTGATGAGTGTCACAAGTGTGGAAAACGGACAAACGTTTTTAAAACGAATGTCCACAATAGCCCTGTAAAACTATTTGTGTCCTATATTGTCAAGCTAGCAGACAAGTTCAAAAAATGACTGTGTATATTCTCCCCCATAACGGGGCAAAATTTGACACACAGTTCCTTTATAAGGAGCTTCTTGAGCACGAGTCCTCTGAGATATTTACAGGTGATCCATTGAAAAGAGGCAACAAATTAATACAGATGCAACTAAGAAGTAATGTACAATTTAAAGACACTTTATTATTCACACCTTGTAAATTAGCAAAGCTACCCAAGGTGATGGGCGTAACAGCTGAGGTTTCAAAAGGATACTTCCCTTACACATTCTTCACTAGTGAAACCTTAAATTACGTAGGTCTACCTCCACCCAAACATTACTTTAACTATGACTGTATGAGCACAGATGAACGTGAAGATTTTGACCGATACTACAACAGCTTTAATGAACGTTATCCTTATAATATAGCTGATGAATGTGAGCGTTATTGCGTGAATGATGTGCGCGTGCTTAGAGTATGTTTCCAGGCCTTTAGAAGGATGTACATATGCCGTTTCAAATGCGATCCGCTGCAAGTCACAACCACCATCGCCTCATTATGTTTTACTGTGTTCAAGAATAATTTCATGCCTAAAGGCACCTTAGCCATTATCCACAGAAACAACCCCCGCAGTTATGGGCACAAGGCTATTTACTGGCTCATACACCTACAGCAGCAGACAGGTGTATACATAAAGCACACCCGCAACACGGGTGAAGTTCCCATTAAGGTTAATGGCCATGTTTTTTGGGTTGATGGTCTAAGTGAAAACCGTGTCACTGGTGAGAAGACTGTGTACTCTTGTGGGAGCATGAATATGATGCACGGATGGAGACAGACGGGGCGTATCGTGAAGAAATAAACACGATCAAGCGTTCAATGGTACTGGAACCTCTCAAATGCGGCGATAGCTTGTTCGGAGGGCGTACAAATCCCTTCAAGCTATACTTTCCGGCTACGGAGGGCGTGAAACTCCATTACTACGATTTCTGTTCTTTATACCCCTACGTGATGAAGAACAATCCGTACCCCGTAGGTGAGCCTGAAAAAATAATGGGTCCTAACCTACCCTCCATCAACGAGTTCTCAAGAAATTTGAATGGGTACTATTTCGCCTTTCTTTCGTAGACGTGCTCCCCCCTCGCGAATTATGGATGCCACTCTTACCCGTCGTTATACATCACAAACTCCTGTTTCCCCTGTGTGTGAAGTGTGCAGAAGAGAACAATGGTGATTGTGGCCATACACCTCACCAGCGTAAGATCAGAAGTGTATACACAAGCCCTGAGCTGGCCCTAGCCGTTCGCCATGGTGTGGAGGTTTCAGAAGCTACAGCATTCTCAACGCCTCGTACGACGTCTCCGTGACGAAGTCATTGCGCGTGTTCAGGCGAGAAACCGGCACCATTAACTTTGTGCTTGAAACGATTTGCAGGCATGCAAGCAAACGTAACGTTATTTATTTAAGTCTTGAGGAGATGCATAAAATCTTCGTGGTAGTTGAGAGGTGGGCTGAGGACCGCTATAAAATACCAGCTGACGTAGGTACAAGAAGAGAGACGATTAGCGACGCCTCCTCATATACCATTGTTTGTACATTGAGTGTAAATAATGAACAACCATGCATTGATATACGACTGATGTGGAAGAACACAGCTGATAATGACGTTCTTGTCCCTACACGACACCGTTTCATCCTCGACAGAATGTTTGAGATCGCCGGATTCCGTAAGCTGAAGCCTATATTAGATGCGCTCGACGGATTTGTTGAATGTAGGAATGACCAGGGGGAGAACGGTCTAGATCTGGATGCATATTTAAAAGGTTTAGATTCTTCGAAATATCTTGAGCTTTGGTACAAAGCACTTGAGAGGTACAGAGCTGAGCTCGCCTACACTGTTCACCCTGAAGAGCTGTACCTCTATATAGTGGATAGGTGTCGTTACGATTTGGTAGAATATTTCCAATCCCGTTTTGCCGAGTGAAGAGGAGTTCACGATTGAAAAGTTCGGGGCGTTAAGAAAAAGCCCTCGATTGGAAAGGCATGATTATAAATTTGTATTTAATGGTGTGGTTAACGATGACATTTTTGTGCGTGCTTTTGATCGTGTTCTAGTTGTGCTTAAAGATAACTTGCCCGCCGAGTGTAAAGTGGGTACAAAAATAGTATTGAAAGACATGGAGGCCATTTATGTCGAGTATAGACCGCTGCATCAGTTAAACGGTGAAGTGATGCTTGGACGGTTTAACCACATCGTACAAAGTTATGGCGATGTGGATATAGACTCTATCATATGCGAATTTATCGTTTTGCACCGTAGAACGTAAAGACAATATATATTTTTCCTGTAATAATATGATTATACGTTTTGTATATTTTTCCTGTACTAATATTTGATAATATAACTATATTTTTCCTGCAATAATATGATTATACGTTTTGTATATTTTTTCCTGTACTAATATTTGATAATATAACTATATTTTTCCTGTACTAATATTTGATAATATAACTTTTGATAATATAACTATATATTTTCCTGAACTAATATTTTGTTAATACTATGTTTTGTATGATTATATATAATTAATATAACTATATATTTTCCTATACTAATATTTTGTTAATACTATGCTTTGTATGATTATATATTTTCTGTTCTATTATTTGACCATATATATGTCTATTGTATATCCATTAATTCAGCTAAAATAAACAGAACGTTGTATTGGTGTTTTATTTATTCCTTGAACACGGTTATATCACTTGTTTGGTTTCGGTTTTCTGAATATTTAATTAATTAATGCTATCTGGCAACTCAGCCTTCTAAGCCATCTGGTTGATTAATATATGGAATAATTTAAAAAATAGCGAATCTGGCAACTCAGCCTTCTAAGCCAACATTAATATATGGTTTAAATAAATATTTAACGCTATCTGGCAACTCAGCCTTCTAAGCCAACATTAATATATGGTTTAAATAAATATTTAACGCTATCTGGCAACTCAGCCTTCTAAGCCAACATTAATATATGCTTTAATTTAATAAATATCGAATCTGGCAACTCAGCCTTCTAAGCCAACATTAATATATGCTTTAAATAAATAAATAACAAATCTGGCAACTCAGCTAACTGGCTGAATGATATATGGAATAATTAAATATTTAATACTATCTGGAAACTCAGCCAACTGGCTGATTAAGCCAACTGGCTGATTAGGGGCCTATAAGAGAGCGGCGGGTGGCTGAAGGACTCATATGAGCTTGGCTCCCAGCCAAGCAAAGACCCTTCCTCTGGGTCCTCTCCTCTTCCTTTCTCTCTCTCTCTCTCTGCCCCTTTGGGGGTGCCTTTCAACAAAGGGCGGGGGTGGGGGTGCCTTGCAACAAGGGGGTGAGGGTGCCTTGCAACAAAGGGGGGTGGGGTGGCACGCTTGCAACATTATGCAATTGCTCTGCACTAATGGATTTTTCGCCCATACTACTACCCATCATTACCTTATTTATACGGTTTAGTTAAAACACAAAAAGTTAATCCCATGAGGCCTATTGTTAGCTCAGTGAACTCTGTAACCTATAAGCTATCTAAATGGTTAATCAGTTTATTAACTCCTTTAGTTGGCTATATTTCCGAATCCCATATTTTAAATAGCATGAATTAACAAACTAAATTTTCCTCATGATCCCAATTTCAAACTGGTAAGTTTTGATGTATGTTCGTTATTCATGAAAGTCCCTGTTGATGACCTACTCGATTTAAAAAAAAATAAGAGCTCTGAGTATTTGTTCCATGTTGAACGCAACACTCTTATGGAATGAATTAAGGTTTGCGTCAAAGATTATAAATTTTAGTTTGAAGATAAGTTATATGCTCTGTCGTTTGGATTGGCGATGGGAAATCCCCTCTCACCCGTATTAGCTAATTTATATGTGAAATTTTTTTAAATTATAATTTTCCCTACTATTGTTAATTTTAACCTTGTCTGGTACCGGTTATATGATAGATGATGTTTTATGCCTTTGGCCTGACACTGTTGAAAAAGAAAATGATGGATGCTTATCTTTTCTGGATCTAAAAATTCGAAGACGCATGAATCAATTCAAATTTGAAGTTTTCCGCAAGCCTACTAATAATAACCCCTATGTGCATTTTTATTCTGGCCATCACCCCTCGATCAAATTTTCTGTTTTTTCTTCTCTGTTTCTCAGACCATTGAGAGTTATCAGTCCTAAATGTTTAGATTTTGAGTTATGCAATATCCAATATCATGAATATTGGTACTAAATTATGTTATCCTATTCCATTTCTAGAGAACTGTCTTCGGAAAGTTAAGAATAGGTATTGTAATAATATAACTGTAAATGAATATGATCACAAAAATATACTTGTCCTACATTATCATTAGGGCCATGCGAAGCTTCGAGATTCGATTTGATTTCGAATCGGGAGAGAGGATTCGATTTGATTCGTTAGCTTCGGCTCCTATTCGATATTTTCGAATCTCCATTAAGTCCGGTAAACAACATAAGTGATGTTGTTTTGAAGAACATTTTCGTAAATAAACACTTTTCTTTTTACTTAAATTATAATTCACTCTAAATTATAATTCAATATACTGAGACCAATCTCTTGTGCAATAACACTTTTATCATACTTTAATACCATTGTTCCTCCTGATCATCAAATACTTAACACATTTTTTTAGAAGGATTTACTTTGTCCTTTGTTCTCATGAAGATTTAATTAATTTTATGCTTATTACTGATTGTGTGTAGAAACACACTAATCTATATGTGCATAGTTGATTCGATTCGTGATTCGATTCGAGATTCGATTTTTTAAAAAAAATTTGATTCGCAGGGCCCTACTTACCACGTAAATTTTAAATATCTTCCGACCTTACAATTGGCATCAACGTAGTCTTTAAGTATAGTAATACGATTAAATCTCGTCTAATTTAGCTGGGATAATAATGTTGGTTGTGTGTATTCGATCGGATGCACATAATGTAACTTAGTTTATATGTGTCAAACGGAAAAAAATTTAGATATCAGAGTAAAAAAGCATAAATATACGTGCAAATAACTCTAATGCATTGTTTAACCATATGTGTAGATGCGATCATAGTATCAAGTGGGATAATTCTAAAATTCTCGTTAAAAACAGTGATATAATTGAAAGGAATATTCTAGAATGTGCATTCATCCACTTTAAAAATAATTTCAATAACAGTTCGGGAATGTATAAAATTGACAATATCTTGCTAAAATGTTTTTTGACCTTTATCAGTGCTTGTTAACCATGTGCTAATCTCTTTTCACTTTTTTGTTTTAATGTACATAGGCATATATTTTGGTCATCCTCCCTTTTCCCTTCATTCCCTGACGAGGTCTACTGCGAATACACGAAAGACCTTGGAATAATTTATTCTTTCCTTGTGGGTTTGCATATATATATATATATATATATATATATATATATGTGTGTGTGTGTGTGTGTGTGCGCGCGTGCGCGTGCGCGTGTGTGTGTGTGTTCTGCTACGTTTTCGAATGTAAGTAAAAAACAATATTGAATATACAAACAAAAGTTTCATTAAGACAGTAAACAAAATAATTAACATGTGCTAAATATGAAGTTTTATCATGTCCTCCTCATTATCTAAACTGTGTTGTAGTTTTTCGGAAGTGGCGAAAATATCTTCAAGTTCCTGTGAGGTTTATGGTGTTTACTCCATTCTTTATTTTTTGTCTACACTGAGACTGGAATTTTTATCAAGAAATTGAAAATATTTTCATCGAGCGAGTGCCCTCAATTGATGAAAATATTTTTCATCGAACTTATTCTTTGATGAAAATAAGTTAATCGGATTGGGTGGCGCCATCTATTGGAGGAAATGTCAATTAAATTCAGCTTCGGTTTATGTTCATTAACTGAATGTAATTTTGGGTGTACGGGTAGTTTTTGCGTTAATCCAGAACAACATACTGACAGGAATTTAAGTTTTAAGATTAAATACATTCGAAATAAATTTACCTTGTCTCGGTGGGATTCAAACTAGTGATGTACCGATGTATCTCTATCGGTATCTGTATCAGCGGTATCGGCCTGTTTTGCCGAAGTATTGGTATTGGTGAAATTGTAGCCGATGCTACCGATACCACCGATACTTTATAAAAATATTCAATTTTGATCCTTTAGATCAGTGATGGCGAACCACTGACCCGCGGGTCAAGTACTGACCCACGAGGCAATTTTTAGTGACCCACGAGCTCTTATTTAAATAAAATATGACTTTAATTTTTAATATTTTCTGCCTTACAGTTTTAAAAGTATTTTATTCTCCCCACCGAATTAAACAGCTGATACACATTGAAACGTTTTTAAACGTATAATATACGTTTAAAAACGTGTGTGTATGTATGACAACTTACAATTCATCCAGTTCCCCCATACTACTCAATTTGAAGATCTTCAGTTATCAGCTTTTCATTGGCTTGACATTGGTAATTTCGATATGGAATTAGTTGACTTCCAAGAGAGTGCAGTATGGAAGACTAAATTTATTGATCTTAATCTGAAGTTACAAGAAAAGGAATTGGAGTCGTCAATTTTGGGTGTAACCAGAGAACAACAATCAATGGAAAGAGTATAGAATCTTATTCTTGCAGAATGGAACTCTTTACCAAATTCTTTTGCATCAATGAAAAAGCTAGCATTAGCTCTGCTAACAATGTTTGGTTCATCTTATTCATGTGATCAGTTGTTTTCCTCCATGAATTCCGTCAAATCCACCACTAGGAATCGCCTTGGCACATATATGAGTGCTGCATGTGTGAGACTAAAGACAACTAAATATAAACCTCGGATCAAAACATTAGCAGCTAAAATCCAACAAGTTTCTCACTAAAAATAGTAAGTAAATAAATTATTGTGACCCAATTTCGTTTTTTTAAAAATCAAAAGTAACAAAAATGACCCACCAGCAAATAAAGTTCGCCACCACTGCGTTTAGATTCTCTAAACTGTGGCAGTCTTGATAAGATTCAGATAAAGAAGGATGATTAGAATTAACACATTGAAAAATAAAGCTGTTGGTCCCAATAATAGTTATGTCAGGATTCTCAAAGAAGGGGAAGATAGCTTAGGTGAGACACTATTTTGTTTGTTACTGGTACATACAGTATATTAATTATGCAGAAATACCTAAAGATTGAAAAAAGCAAATGTTGTACCCATTTACAAAAAAGGGTAGTAAAGAGGCGGTAGGAAATTAGTTTAACATTATTGATAGGAAAGATGCTAGAATTATAAAGAATAGTATCAGGGAGCATTTGGAAAGTTTTAAATCTTATTTCCCAACATGGATTTAGAACAGGAAGGGCTGTTTGTGTAATCTCTTAGATTTTTTAGAGTTTGTAACTGAACAGATAGATAATGGAAATGATATAGATTAGTGATGTACCGATGTATCGGTATCGGCCAAAGTATCGACAAAATTGAAATATCGGTATCGGTCAAAATTGGAATTAAGGAATTGAGCATTTTCAGGGCAGATTTTTCCTGACATTCCTTTGTTTTGTTTTTAACTTCTTGAGGTGAATTAATTACTTGTTACATATTTGTAATTAATAATTAAAACGTAAGTTGAGGACTTATTGAATTCTATATCAACTGCAATGCCGTGGTTTTGCTTGTCATTTAGAAATGTTGTAGCAAAATTTTATCTCATTTTTGTAAATTGTAATGTTTTTTATATCAAAAAGGCTTTAATATACGTTACTCATACTCTAACAACGGCAGTAATCTTGATGAATACATTGATTTGCTGTACAAAATTAAGTCATTATCAGATAACCCCAAATATTCTCACTGTATAATAATGGGGGACTTTAACGCACATGTGAACTCAGAATTCTTTGTAGAATTGGGTAACATGTGCGAGTCGGCCAATTTAAGTATAAGTGATGTAGATGTATTAGGGGTAGCCAGTGGTAATTTTACATACGTTAGTGATATGAGTGGTACCACCAGGTGGATTGATCATTGTCTCACTAGTAATAACCTAAGGGTTGAATTGTTAGAGTTCATATTCTGCATGATTTCCTTCTTTCTGATCATAGACCATTAGAAATATTAATTAACGTTACCAATTTATGCGCAACACGACTTAACAAGAACTCAATAGGTAAGGATAATCGCGTTGATTGGTCCAATGTTAAGATGCAGCAGAGAATAGATTACAAAGAGAGAACAAGTCACCTCTTTAATAATTTAGAAATTTTGCACCTTGCCTGTAATAATCCTTGCTCAAATGATTCTCACTGTAAACTCATAGATAGGTATTACAGTAAGATAATATCTCTGTTAAGAGAAGCAGGAAGCCCCCTGATTAAATCTTACAACTATCATATTAAGATTATTCCTGGATGGAATGATTTTATTGCCCCCCTGAAGAGGGAATCGAAAGACGCCTATTATTTTTGGTGCTTTCATGGTAGACCCAGATTAGGACCAGTATACTTGAATATGTGTAGAAGTCGGGATCAGTATAAGGCGGCCATAAGGCGATGTAAACAGGAAGAAGAGTCTGTTCGAGCATCAAAAGCCTGTGAAGCTCGCATAAATAACGATAATAAAATTTTTTAGAAATTTGTTAAGAATCAAACGGGTGTCAAAAATGTCCTCCCTCCGTCAATCGATGGGGTGTCGGGGGAGGATGAAATTGCAAAGCTGTGGAAAAACCACTATTCTAACATTCTTAACAGTGTGAGTAGGGATAATCTTAAGATAGATTGCAGCGAAACGATTGTGGGAGAGACAAGGGAAAATACTTTGATATCATTTTCTGAAGTAAAGAGGTTAATTAAAGAGTTAAAGACTGGTTCTGCGTCAGGGGTAGATGACTTATATGACGTAGTATGTCTGCATATATCATTGCTCCTATCAGCCATGCTGGCTCATAGCTAAATCCCTGCAGAGTTCATGAGGGTATAAGTATATATCTTGCCCCTGGTCAAAAATAAGTACGGAGACATTCTGTCCAGCAATAATTACAGGCCTATTGCTGTCGCTTCCTGCTTCTCGAAACTACTAGAAAAACTCTTGTTACGCCGATTAAATGATTTCCTATGGACATCTCCTAATCAGTTTGGCTTTAAAAGGTCCCACTCAACTGACCTGTGTATCTATGTACTTAAAGAAACAATATCTAAATACATTGACAGTAATTCAACTATTTATAGCTGTTTCCTAGATATAAGTAAGGCATGTGATAGGGTGAACCACAATATTTTATTTGCAAAACTAGAAGACAGGAAGGTTCCCATGTACATATTAAATTTATTGAAATTTTTGTATTCCCACCAATCTTTCACTGTTAGGTGGGGCAATGTACTATCCGAGTGTTTTGGCTCCTCTTGCGGGGTGAGACAAGGCTCCTTGCTCTCCCCTATGCTGTTTAATGTGTATATCGACGGATTAATTGCTTCACTTAATGAGGCAACAGTGGGATGTTGTATAGATAACACAAGGATAAATAACTTAGTTTATGCCGATGATATGGTGTTAATAAGTCCCTCTGTTAAAGGTCTGGATCGGCTACTAAAAGTCTGCGAAGTGTATTTGCAGAAACATATTCTTTTTAATGTTACAAAAAACTAAGGTTATGCAATTTCATCCTAAAAGCTGTAATCAGCTAGCTGATATAAGGTTTAAAATGAATGGTGAAGTAATTGAGGAAGTACAAGAGTTTAAGTATTTGGGTCAAACTATTACCAGCTCCTTGAGTGATGACTCGGATATAAGAAAACAATCTCGAAGCCTGTGTGCTAAAGCGAATATGACCATAAGGAACTTTCGATTCTGTACAAGTGAAGCTAAAGACACTCTCTTTCGTACTTTCTGCAGTACTATATACGGACAGCAACTGTGGGTGAATTATAAAAAAGGTTCTGGCAGAATTCTAAATTTGCTGTACAACAGGTCTTTTAGACTCACGTAAATTACCCCCGAGATGCTCAGCTTCGCAAATGTTTGCCACCCGCAATGTCCCGAGCTTCCCGGAGGTAACAAGACGTGCTCAACACAGTCTAATGCAAAGAATTAAAAAATCAACCAACCCGATCATCCAAGCTATCCATGAGTCCTGCCATTTATCCTCTAAGCTATGGACTTCTTGGTACGAAAACGTCTGTCTGTAGCTCCGCTTAACTTCGACATTACAGTATTATTTCTAATCAATTGTATATATTTCTATACTTAGTATATGAACTGTCATTGTATTAATAATGTTTGTCATATGGACTATAGTCTGCCAATAAACCTTTTCATTTTCATTTTCTAACCTTTGTGTTATTTTACGCTACACATACTGTTTATGCGGAAATCAGGGCACCCTGAAAATTTTCAGGGCAAATTTTTTCCGCCCCCCGAGTAAAGTGCCATCCCATATACCTATGGGTACATCACTAATTCAAACGGCTGTCATTGAAGATTCACGTTTTGTGGGACGCCACCGACTCACTCGGCCGTGAGATGTACAGTAAAGCCATGATGACGGAGTTTTGTGTATATATATTCTTTCGCACTGTTTTTGGTTCGTGTTTTTTAATACATACATTTTTTCTGCTTATATATATATATATATATATATGGATCACTTTAACATATTGCTTCCCAGGAACCTCTCTTTAACATATTGCTTCTCAGTGTATATCACTTTAACATATTGCTTCCCAGTGTTAATCACTTTAACATATTGCTTCCCAAAAATAGACATTACACAACCAATTACAGTTACATTACAATAGTTTATATTTAGAGATTAGCTAGTCGAGAAAATGTAAATTTAAGGACAACTTAACTTATGCTTTGCAATTTTTTGTGAATGTAAAATATTTGGATCACCTGAAGATCAGGGCCCCCAGCCTTCTTTAGTTAGCCTTATAAGGCTAACTAACGAAAATATCCCGACCTAACCTAACCAATCGTTAGGTCAACTGTACGCCCTTGACGATTGGTTAGGTTAGGTCGTGATATTTTCGTTAGTTAGCCTAGTTTACCAACCTCTTTCTAACCAACCAACCTTTCTCTTTTTAACATATTGCTTCCCAGGAGGGATCACTTTGACATATTGCTTCCCGAATGCTTTGGGAAGCAATATGTTAAAGTGATCCATATATATATATATATATATATATATTAGATTAGACGCATATGTTGACATATGTTGATAGATTGGGTATAGTTTAAGGTAGTAAAATTAAGGTTTTTGTGGTTCGGAACCCATGTAAAATTGCAGGTCCCCTCCGCCACCACGGAGGACATGCTCAATACACAACTACAACCACAGTTAGGTAGACCAGCCATGAGTGGATCCTAGGGTCTTTGTTGGTCTGAAACACTATAACATTATATATATATATATATATATATATATATATATATATATATATATATATATATATTCAACATAAAACTTTCTTAATTTAAAACTTATAACTTCTTTTTGAGGGTGCATTCTAGGGGAAGATTTTCTTTTTTCTGGTTATCAAAGCTTCTTCTCAGATGTTATAAGTTCTTTTAATGGTACATAACTTCTTTAGATAGAAGAAATTATCTTCGAAACTTCTTTTCTGAGTAATATGATACAAGAGAGGTTAATATTAATATGTATGGAAGGTTGCGGGAAGTCTTTGTTTTCTGGGTACATTATAAAAAATCTTATTTTCCTGGGATGTGGAGTGAAAAGACAGAAACAACCCGGATGTAAAGTACACAAGGTAGTGAAAAGGAGAGAAGGCAGAAAGTGAAGCGTACATATCCATTCGCACAGGTGTCCTGGTGGACCAGCATCCACCCAAAGTGCAACATTTCACACTTGCGGCGCTTTATTCGCCATGCGTGATAGTACTTCCAGGCCTTGTCAAAAATAAGAGAGACAAAGTCTCGAATACATCCCAGAATTACATACATACATACATGGAAGAGATTGCGGACACCAATCGACCAGGGAAGTAATCCGGGAGGGGGGACGTTAGGCAGAAGACATTGGGTACTGGAACTCCGCTTCTCCTGTCACTGTCCTCCTTAGCTGATCTTTTTCCTTGTCTCATCTACCCTATGAGCAGTCCAGCATGCTCTCAAACGCACACTTCTCTCCTTATTCTTCAGTACACATACATACATCTTATACACTTCATAATCTTTTCAAAATTAAAAACGAAAACAAAACAATGGCAACGACTTCAAGAACCTCGGAGTCCCATCAGGAGGGGACCATAAATGTCGATACCGGGAACTCAGACCCAAGCAGCGGTGCTGGTTCTGCTACTGTCTATTCGAGATATCTTAGGCCTCTACCTGATTCACTTCTGCAACATTCATGGCCTTTCCTCAAATTTCCAGTCTGTTGAACACTACCTCTCCTCCTCTAAACCTCGCCTTCTCTTACTCACTGAAACTCGGGTGTCTGGGACAACTGACAGCAAGCCCTTTCTTGCACCTTCCTACTTTCTCTATATTCAATTTCACTCCAAAGGTGGATGTTGCGTATATGTACGCAACGACCTAACTTGCTGTCGTATTTCTGAACTTGAATCTTCCGAATTCCAAACCTTCTGGCTACGGTTTATATGTCAATCTCAAACTAAATACACCGGCGCTGTCTACCTTTTTCCTAATTCTACTGACTATCCAAAACTCTTTGACTACCTACCTCCAAATTGGAATACATTCTATCACACTCCCCTTTCACTGAAATCCCCATTTCAAGAGATTTCAATATTCACCACCAACTTTGGTTTTCCTCCCATTTCAGTGGCACCCCTGGTGAACTAGCTTACAACTTCTCTATCCTGAATGACCGAGAGCAGATTGTACAGCACCCTACTCGTATCCACGATCGCCTTGAAGATACGCCCAACATTCTGGATTTATTTCTTACCACTCACCCTTCTTACTCTGTCAAGCTTTTTTGTCCGTTGAGCTTTTCCGACCACTATCTTATATCTGTTTCCTGTCCTATCGCTTCAGTTCGGCCTTTGCATCCTCCCAAAAGAAGACGCCTTTGGCACTTTGTCGCCGCTGATTGGGACGCCCTTAGGCAGTACTTCTGTGATTTCCCATGGAATGATTACTGCTTCCGTGGCCGGGGCCCTTCCGAGTGTGCTGAGCGCATCACGGAGGTGATTTTCTCGGACATGGAGGCGTACATTCCATATTCTATTCCTGCTACTAATGCAAAAACAACTTGGTTTAACTTTATTTGTTCTAATGCTATCCGCAACAGAGAGGATGCTTTCATAAGGTACCGTCGCTATCCAACTCCTGACTCTCACTCAGCTTATATTTCTGCTCGGAATCGTACAAAATCTGTTCTTCGACTTGTCAAAAATTTCTTGATCAAATAAAAATGTGAAAACTTATCCAATTCTAATTCTTCTCGCTCTTTCTGTCACCTAGTTAAGAGCCTCTCCAACAACTTTACTTTTTTTCCTTCCTCTTTTCCATTCTAACGGCTGAGTTGCTGTCTCTTCTCCTCAAAAGCTGAACTCTTCGCTCAGACTTTCGCCTCCAGCTCACTCCCAGCTGATTCCAGCGCTGTTCCTTCATCTCCTCCCTCTGACTTAATTATGTCTGAAACTAGAATCTCTTCCAAAAATGTTTTTCCTGACATATTTGGGCTCAACTCTAGGAAGGCGTATGGTCCTGATGGTGTTCCTCCTGTTCTTCTTAAGAACTGTGCTTCTGTGCTGACACTCTGCCTAGGCAAACTCTCTCGTTCTTGTCTCTCATCTGGTATTTTTTCTTCCTGTTGGAAGTTCGCTTTCATTCAATCTGTCCCAAAGAATGGTGACCACTCTCAACCCTCCAACTATTGTCCAATTGCTTTGATTTCTTGCCTTTCTAAAATTTGTGAAGCTACTATCCTCAATACGAAAATTCTTAAACACCTCTCTTCTCACAATCTTTTTTCAGATCGTCAGTATGGGTTCCGCAAGGGACGCCCTACTGGAGATCGATCTTACGTATCTCTCTGACTCTTGGTCATCCTCCTTTTATTGGATTTCGGTGGAACCTTTGCTATTGCATTAAACATATCCAAAGCTTTTTGATAGAGTCTGGCACAAATCAGTGATTTCCAAACTGCTCTTCTTCAGTTTCTATCCTTCCAACTGTGCCTTCATCTCTAATTTCCTTTCTGGCCAATCTATATCTGCGGTTGTAGATGGCCACTGTTCTTCTCCCAAAGCTATTAATAGTGATGTTCCTCAGGGTTCTGTCCTGACATCCACTCTTTTCCATTTATTTATCAATGATCTGTTAAGTCGCACTTCCTGTCCTATCCACTCCTATGCCGATGATTCCACCAGCTTCACAAATCGTCCCTCTGAACAGTCATTCCATGATTCGCGTTGGATGGCTATAGTGCACCTGACCTTTAATCTTTCTCTATTATCTCTGATTGGGGCAGAAAAAACCATGTTGCTTTCAATGCTTCAAAAACTCAGTTTCTTCATCTATCAAATCGTCACAATCTTCCACACGACGATCTTTTATATTCAACAATACACACCTCAATCCTTCCTCTTCTCTCAACATTTTTTGTGTTCCCTTTTCTCGTGATCTTTCCTGGAAACATCACAAATACTCTCTTTCTAAAACAGCTTCTAAGAGATTAGGTGTGCTGCATCATCTCCGCAGTTTCTTCACCCCTACTCAGTTGCTGTCTCTGTACAGGGGTCTTGTCCGTCCCTGTGTGGAATACGCTTCTCATGTGTAGGGTGCGTCAACACACATAGCGCTACTTGACCGGGTGGAATCAAAGGCTATTCGTCTCATCGATTCTCCGCCTCTTACTGATTGTCTTTAATCTCTCTCTCTCTATCTATCTATCTCTCTCTCTCTCTCTCTCTCTCTCTCTCTTCGCAGCAATGTTGTCTTACTCTCTCTTTACTATCGCTATTATAACGGACACTGCTCTTCTGAACTCTCTAACTACATGTCTACTTCTTTAAGGAGAACACGCAATACCCGACTTTTGACAGTCTCATTCCTTTTCTGTCGAACTCTCTAATGCAAGGGTTAATCGGTGTTTTCAATCTTTCATTTACTCAACCGGTCAACTCTAGAACAATCCTCCTCACTCCATCTTTCCCCCTGTCTATGATCTTCAACCTTTCAAACGCAGAGTGTCCAGGCATCTCGAAAATCTTGGACCTTGATTTTCGCTCTGTTCTTCCTCTATGTGTGGGGCGTTTTTGCGGGCGTTCGCCCTTCGCCCCCCCTTGCTACATAAAAAAAACCTTTTAACAAACCTCGTCCGTTCCAACCGACTTGCAACCACTTCTCATGCGTCACTCAGATCAACTTCACGCTTACTCACGTAATCATTCACCATGCCCATCCATATTCTTCTCTGCCTTCCTCTCTTCTTCCTGGTTCTAGGACAACTGCCCCCGAGACAACTGCCCCCGGATAATTGCCCCCCGACAATTGCCCCCTTGGACAATTGCCCCCGACAATTAAGAGAAAGAAAAAGTAAATGAAACTAAGAATAAACTATATAGAATTAGCATGTAAAGAGGAGTAAATAATAGTAAAAATAAAAACATGGAATTTTTATTTATCTGAAAATAAGGGTTAAAAACAGAAATACAAACTAACTGACATCACACACTAAAATTACAAGTTTATCGGGAGAAAATAAATTTGAGAAACTTCTACGATAATTAATATATGCCTAACCTAACCTAACCTAACCTATCCTAACCTATTTTTCCACCCTAAAGTGTACTTTTTTTTAATAAATTTATTAATTTCCAACTTAAAAATGTTGTTTTTATAACTTTTTCCGCAGTCCGTAAACACAAAAGGACCATCATTAATTCTTTCTGGCGGTAAGAATAGTTCGGTTTTTCATTAAAAATGAATGCAGGTAAATTTGTAATGTTTAAATTTTAGTTTAAACTGAACAAAAATTCTTAGTAATGTTTAAATGTTATTTTTTTGTTAAATTAAACTAAGTCTTATTTTTCTCTTAATGAGGGCAATTTGGAGGGCAATTGTCCCAGGGGGCAATTGTCCAGGGGGCAATTTCGGGGGGACAATTATCCGGGGGCAGTTGTCTCGGGGGCAGTTGTCCGGAAACCCTTCTTCCTACCTTCGCAAGAACTCTTATACACTCTTTTCATAACTTTGTCATCTTCCATTCTTCCAACATGTCCAAACCACCTTAATACACTTTTCTCAGTTTTCACCCCCACTGACTTCTGAACACCACATCTTTCCAGAACCACACGATTTCTTACTCTATCAATCTTACGCACGCCACACATACTTCTCAGGTTATCTATCTCAACTGTTCTTACTCTTGACTCACTTTCATACCATATCAGTGTTTCACACCCGTACAAAAGTGTCAGTACTAACACATCTTCATGCAAACATCTCTTAGCATCTCAATCTAGTCTCTGCTTTCTCACAACCGCTTTCAACGCACCCGCCTCCTTTCTTCCTTGATTTACTCTACTGTTAACTTCATCCGCACTTTTACCTCTTTTGTTCAATACACATTCCACATAGAAAACCCGACCACCTCCAATGTTTTACCATTAGCACCACATGACAGCCCGAATTTCCCTCTCTCTCCACCATCAATAACTTGTTCTTACCCACATTCACTTTCAACACCCTTCTCGCACAAAACTCCTAACAACCTCTGGCGTATCACACTCATTCTGGGCAAATATCACAGCATCATCCGCATATAACAGGCCCCACCTGTTCCCATCACACACTAGATTCAATCCTCCTTCTAACAGTTGCACTTTCACCTCTCTCGTCACTCCGTCCATAAACAGATTGAGCAGCCACGAAGGCATCAAACATCCTTGATGCACACCAACACTTATATCAAACCAGTCACTCAGTTCTTTATTTACTCTCACACACGCACTACTTCCACCATAGAAACTCTTCACCGCATTCATATGTCTACTGTCAATTCTTTATATACTCAAAACCCAACCACTACCGCCACTTTCATTCTCGCAAACTTAAATTTCACACATACAATCCAGGAGCTGACACATGAGAGGTCTCTCATCGTTTCATATCATACATTATTCATCAACAGGCTCAATGAACCTCTGAGGAATGACCGTCCATCATTTTTAAGACAAATTAATCATCAGGAGTGCTCGATGACTGACCGTTCATAATTTTGATGAAAATTCTAGTCTCTAAACTAGTCTTCTAGTCTTCTAAACCTTTAGGTCTAGTTGCATAGATATTAATTTTAGGTCTTTTACAAAGACCTGATGGTGTAAGATCGGGTGACCAGGGACCCCATCATTTATGCAATCCATCTTTCCGGAAAGGTCTTGTCAAGGAAGGTTCGAACACTTACAGCATAATGAGGTGGGCCCCATCCTGCTAGATCAAGTTAGCCACAAGGTTTCGAGCTACATTTAGAACAAAGAACATCTGAAGCATCTTCAAATAAGAGGCACCAGTAACGGATGGATCATCGAAAAAAAAGGCCCGTAAAATTTTTACAGACATTAACCTTAGGGTAGTCTCATTCGTGATCTGTGACTTCATGGGAATTATATAATCCCCAAATTCGGCAGTTATGTTTGTTAACTTTGCCAGTAACGAGGAAAGAAGCTTCGCCTGAGAAACATAACCGACCTAGAAATGATGGATCCTGTTTTATCAAATCCAGCAGTTCAGGACACGTCAATGCGTCTGTCAAGATCGTCCCCAAAAAGCACTTGAACTAAAATAATTTTGTAAGGGTACAGATGAAGCTTACCTCGCAGAATATTATGGACAGTCGACCTTGATATCCCTAATTCAGCGGAAGCAGGACGTGCATACAAATACCTGAAAGAATTTATGAATGAAACAAGGGCTGATATCGTGTGCCTCACAGAGGCACATCTTGAAGACTACCAAGGAGACTGAAAACTACAAATACTGCATAGCTAAGAAAGAAATACACGTCGATGCTCACAGCTTACTCCGAGCTGGCTCTGCTACTTACGTACGTGAGGGTCATATGGTAGACACAATAATAAGTAAATCAAACAGCTTCGTGGAACTTTAGTAGTAAAAATAGAAAAACTAAACGTGATACAAGTAATCATCTATGTACAGACCCCCGTGCACTCAATACTGCAGTATTCTCGGATACCATTGCTGATATTAGAAACATAATAAAGTCCCTAAGCTCCCCATCCCCAATATAATACATTGCGGAGATTTTAATTCCCCATACAAAAGGGTAGGAAGAAATATATATATATATATATATATAATACCAGGACAAAGGGGGCACAAGAGAAGACCAAGAAGAAGCAAAAATGTTGATAACTCTAACAATCTTTCATCTACTCAATCGGTCAACTCTGGAACAATTTTCCTCAATCCATCTTTCCACCTGTCTATGACCTCCAATCTTTCAAACTCAGAGTGCCCAGGCATCTCGAAAACCCTGAACCTTGATTTTGGCTCTCTTCTTCTTCTACCCGGGTAGGGGACGTTTTTGCGGGTATTCGCCCTTGGCCCCTCCTTCCTACATACAAAAATTAATTTATATTAATACATGAGATAACAGATAACACCAGAAAAATAACTGCCTGGATCTGGTATTCAGGAACAACAACAACAACTTAATTGATGGTATAAAAATAGGTTCTAGGTATTTTCGCAGTAGGAAAATTCGCCGTAGGATTTTTCGCCGAAAACATTTTCGCAGCAAAGAAATTCGCCGTAAGGCATTTTCGCCGTAAGAATAAAAAAAAAACGAACAAATATGAAAAACAAGCACCAATAAATGAAAAATCCAACCACCTTCGTCAGAATTAATTTATTTTAGCTTTTCAGTTTAGTTCGCAGTCTGATTGTAAGTCTTTTTGGTGGAAGTTCTCCCGTTACTCTTATTTTTAAATTATACAAATCTAAGCCCTTATAATGGCCTATACAGTAAAGAGTAGTCGTGGTGGTCAGAAATTAGTGGATGATAAGAATTACGTATACCGAATTGATAGAGAATACAGTGATAAAACTTACTGGAAGTGTGAAATGAAAGAGTGTACAACTAGAGTGCACACTATACTTGAAAATGATGCTATATCAATATGCAAAATATTCGGTGAGCACAACCATCCCTCTCATCCTGCGAAGCCTAAAGTTTACCAAGCTATTGCAAATATAAAATCAACGGCTACTAATTCACAACTCTCTACGAGATCTTTAATTGCCGATGCTTCTGCCAATTTAGATAGCACAGCTTGTTCCCTAATGCCCTCTTTGCCAAATTTATCACGCAATATTAGAAGTTGGAGGCAAAAAAATAAACAAGCTCCCCCCATCCCTAAAGCAAGAAGTGGTTATGTAATTCCTGATGAGTACAAATTTCATGAAAATGGTGAAAAAAATTTATTTTGATAGTGGAGAACATGATGCTGACAGAATTTTAGTGTTTGGCACAGAATCTGGTTTAGACGATTTGGTGAATCATAAGGATTAGGCATGTGATGGAACATTTAAATGTAGTCCAGATATATACTACCAGTTATATACGTTGCACATAGTAATAAGAAATAGTAGCATTCCTCGTCTATTTGCTTTACTTCCGGAGAAATCTGAAGAGACTTACAGCAGACTTTCTCATATTTTAAAGGGCTTACGTTCATCATTAACTCCCGAAACCTTGATGATCGACTTTGAGAAAGCAAGTATCAGCGCATTCTCCAACGTATTTTCAATGCAACTATAACCGGATGTTTATTTCACATGGCAAAAAATATTTACCGTAAAGTCATTGATATCGGACAAAAGTTGCGCTATCAAACTGAAACTGAATTTAACACAAAAATTAAATGCTTCACAGCGCTAGCATTTCTTCCAGTTAGCGACGTTATTGACGGATTTATCGCGCTAACAGATGACGATGATTTGCCCCAAGAGTTGGTATCTTATTTTGAAACCCACTATATTGGAGGAGAAAGAGGCCGAGGCCCGCGAAGACGCAGAATGGAACCCACATTTCCTATTGAACTGTGGAATGTCTACGAAAGAACGTGTAATGGTATGCCGCGAACGAACAACAGTGTAGAAGGCTTTCACAACGCAATACAAAGCTCTGTTATTAATATGCATCCCAGTATTTGGAAACTCATATTTATTTTAATGAAGGAAGATATGTTAGCGAAAAAGAAGAAGTGCGACGTCGAACGAGGAGATGAACCAACCAGAAAAAAAGCGTATAAAAATATTAGTACGCGACTTCATAATCAAGTACTAAGGTACAATCCAGAGCAAAAACTGCATTTTTTGCGCACCATAGCTATGAACTTGCACACTTTTTAATTTAAAAATATTGTTTTATGTTTTTCCTATTTATTTACTTTTAACGTATCAATAAACTATTTTTAATTGCCTTTAAATCTTATTTTTTTAATCTGCTCTTTTTATTCTTACGGCGAAAATGCCTTACGGCGAATTTCTTTGCGGCGAAAATGTTTTCGGCGAAAAATCCTACGGCGAATTTTCCTACCGCGAAAATACCGGACACGATAAAAATAACCTCAACTATTATCTCAGACCATAACATAATCGAAATATCAACTAATATGGCGACGGCCTTCAAAGAAAATACTCATACTGAAAAAAGAATCAAATTTGAGATTTTTAACCTAAGCGCCATAAATTGGGAAGAAATCAAATCCCACATGGCCCAAATAGAATGGAAAACAGTTTTAAAGAATAAAACAACCAAAGAAATACGAACGACCTTGGAAGAAAAGACGTTGGAAATTTTAGAAAAATATGTTCCGAAAGCACAGCCAAAAAGAAAAGATGATTTTTTTTCGAGAGTAAAAAGCGAACAATATTCCGCAAAAGAGAGTAGCTGCGAAGTTAATTACTTGTGCAGACAACAATACCAGAGAAGTAATACAAGAAAAACTTGAGTCTCGACAGAGAAACACAAGCCCTAATTAAGGGCCATACAGAGGGGGAAGAGGAAAATACAAAATACTTCTATAGCTATGAGAAAAGGAAAACCAGAACGCACGCAACTATCGAGCCCTTAAGGGAAGGAAATAATGAACTAACCCACGACTTAAAGCAACAATGTGAAATATTGAGAACCCAGTACGAATCAGTCCTCGGTACCCAAAAAGGTGACAAATAATTGACAGGGAAATTACAAGGAAAATGTCTGATGTATAACTGAAATTACAAGAAGAATGTATAGCTGATTTTCATTTTATCCCAAAAGATATAGCGCGAGCTATAGGACAAATGAAAACACATTGAGCTGCGGGTCCAGAAAAATGGAACGCCTTATTGATTAAAAACTGTAAAACTGAAATAGCTACACCCCAATATTGGATATGGAGAAGATCCCTGGACACGGGGAAAATATCGAGCATCTTCAAAAGAGCGAAC
Organism: Bathynomus jamesi; assembly: GCA_023014485.1. Lineage (NCBI taxonomy): Eukaryota > Metazoa > Arthropoda > Malacostraca > Isopoda > Cirolanidae > Bathynomus > Bathynomus jamesi. The sequence goes on from JAJOZX010000518.1 coordinate 91,031, forward strand.
AGTATCCCTATATACAAAGGCGAGGATAGGTCACAAGCAAAGAACTATAGACCAGTGTCACTGACGTCCTAAACCAAAATATTTGAAAGAATAGGTAGAGAGAAATTCTGACTTCTTGGAGACACTGGAAAGATTCAATGAGAACCAGCATGGATTCCGATCAGGAAGATCATGTCTATCACAACTAATAGAGCACTTCTCCTCACTTCTGTTTCCCCGCTGCCGATACCGGGAAAGCAGAACCGGACAGCGGGGCTGGATCTGGTACCGCTCATTCGAGATGTTCTGGGCCTCTGTCTGATTCACTTTTCTTAAACTTCTGCAACATTCGTGGCCTTTTCTCAAATTTTCAATCTGTTGAACACCTCCTCTCCTCTAAACCTCATCTTCTTTTCCTCACTGAAACCCAGGTGTCTGGAACGACTGACAGCAACCCCTTTTCTGTACACTCTTACTTTCTCTATACTCATTTCACTCCAAAGGTGGATGTTCCATTTATGTACTCAATGACCTAACTTGATCTCGTATTCCGAACTCGAATCTTCCAAATTCTATACCCCTTGGCTATGGCTGACATGCTAATCTCAAAATAAATACATCTGTGTTGTTTACCTTTCCCCTAATTTTACTGACTATCCAAAATTCTTTGACTACCTCACTACCAAAGTGGAATACATTCTTTCCGCTCTCCCTTTGCTGAAATCTCCATTTTAGGAGATTTCAATGTTCACCACCAACTTTGGCTTTCCTCCCATTTCACTAACATCCCTGGTGAATTAACTTACAACTTTTCTATCCTGAATGACCGAAAGCAGATTGTACAGAACCCTACTCATATCCACGATCGCCTTGGGGATAGGGCTAACACTCTGGATTTATTTCTTACCTCTTATCCTTCTTATTCCGTGAAACGTTTTTGTCCGTTGGGCTCCTCCGACCATAATCTTATATCTATTTCCTGTTCTATCGTTCCAATTCGGCCTTTGCATCCTCCCAAAAGAAGACGCCTTTGGCACTTTGGCGCCGCTGATTGGGACGCCCTTAGGCAGTACTTCTGTGATTTTCCATGGAATGATTACTGCTTCCGTGGCCGGGGCCCTTCCGAGTGTGCTGAGCGCATCACGGGGGTGATTCTCTCGGACATGGAGGCGTACATTCCATATTCTATTCCTACTACTAATGCAAAAAAACTTGGTTTAACTTTATTTGTTCTAATGCTATCCGCAACAGAGAGGATGCTTTCAGAAGGTACCGTCGCTATCCAACTCCTGACTCTCACTCAGTTTATATTTATTCCCGGAATCGTGCAAAATCTGTTCTTCGACTCGCCAAAAATTCCATCATCAGACAAAAATGTGAAAACCTATCCAATTCTAATAATTCTCGCTCTTTCTGGCATCTAGCTAAGAACCTCTTCAACAACTTTATTTCCTCTTCTTTCCCTCTGCTTTTCCATTCTGATGACCCAGTTGACGTTTCTTCTCTTGACAAAGCTGAACTTTTCGTTCAAACTTTCGCTTCTAACTCAACTATGGATGATTCTGGTGCTGTTCCTCTATCTCTTCCTCCCTCTGATTTTATTGTCTGAAATTAGAATCTCTTCCAAAAATGTTTTTTCTGCCCTATCTGGGCTCAATTCTAGGAAGGCGTATGGTCCTGATGGTATTCCTCCTGTTCTTCTTAAGAACTGTGTTTCTGTGCTGACACACTGCCTAGGCAAACTCTTTCGTCTTTGCCTTTCATCTGGTACTTTTCCTTCCTGCTGGAAGTTCGATTTCATTCAACCTGTCCCAAAGAAGGGTGACCACTCTCAACCCTCCAACTATCGTCCAATTGCTTCGATTTCTTGCCTTTCCAAAGTTTTTGAATCTATCCTTAATAGGAAGATTCTTAAACACCTCTCTTTTCACAATCTTCTTTCAGATCGTCAGTATGGGTTCCGCAAGGGACGCTCTACTGGCGATCTTTTGGTCATCCTCCTTTTTTTGGATTTTGGTGAAACTTTTGATATTGCGCTAGACATCAAAAGCTTTAGATAGAGTGTGGCAGAAATTTCAATTTCCAAACTGCTCTCCTTCGGTTTCTATCCTTCTATCTGTGCCTTCATCCCTAATTTCTTTTCTGGCCGATCTATATCAACAGTGGTGTTCCTCAGGTTTCTGTCCTGTTACCCATTCTTTTCCTTTCATTTATTAATGATCTTTTAATTCGCACTTTCTGTCCTATTCACTCCTATGCTGATGATTCCACTCTTCACTTCTCCACCCGCTTCCCAAAGCGTCCCTCACAGCAGTCACTCCATGATTCACGTAGGACGGCTATAGGGCACCTGACCTCTAATCTTTCTGCTATCTCTGATTAGGGCAGAGAAAACCTTGTGGCTTTCAATGCCCCAAAAACTCAGTTCCTCCATCTCTCTACTCGTCACAATTTTCCACACGACTATCTCCCTACCTTCAACAACACATAACTCAATCCTTCCTCTTTTCTTAACATTCTTGGCGTTTCTTTTTCTCGTGATCTTTCCTGGAAAGATCACATATACTCAGTGCTGGGATTAGCGGCGTTAAAATTAGCGCCGCTAACTTTTTGTTAGCGATACTGTTAGCGCCGCTAATTTTCGAAATTGTTAGCGAAACAGGTAGCAGCGCTAAGTTTTTAGAAAAAGTCAATCGCTAATTTTTCCAAAACCACTTTTATAAATTGAATAGAATTTATTCTTTCCGTTGGTTTGTTTTCCCTATTAATATATACGGAAGGAACTCGACTCCTACATAAATTTTTTTTAATTTTCGTAGACTCTAACGTCACATTTTTGTACCTTAGCAACTAATTATATCAAGGTTCGTGCTAATATATGTAAGTAAATTACGGAAGGCAGAACATATATAAATTAGTGTGGTTTCAGAAAAAATTAGCGACAAAATTCGCGTTAGGGGCGCTAACTGTTTAAATGCTTAGCGTTAGCGGCGCTAACTTTAGGAATTAGCGGGCATAGCACTGCATATACTCGCTTTCCAAAACAGCTTCTAAGAGGTTAGGTGTGCTGTACCAGCTCCGCGGTTTCTTCACTCCCACCATTTTGCTATCTCTGTACAGGGGTCTTATTCGCCCCTGTATGGAGTATGTTTCTCATGTGTAGGGTGGCTTAACCCACACAGCCATACTTAACGGGTGAAATCAAAGGCTTTTCGTCTCATCAATTCCCCGCCTCTTACTGACTGTCTTCAATCTCTCTCTCTCTCTCTCTCTCTCTCTCTCTCTCTCTCTCTCTCTCTCTCTTCGCCGCAGTGTTACCTCACTCTCTCTTTACTATCGCTATTATAACGGACATTGCTCTTCTGAACACTCTAAATGCATGCCTCCTCCTTTAAGGAGAGTACGCAGTACCAGACTTTCTACACTTTCTCATTCCTTTTCTGTCCAACTCTCTAACCCAAGGGTTAATCGGTATTTTGAATCTTTCATCTACTCAATCGGTCAACTCTGGAGCAATCTTCCTCAATCCATCTTTCCTCCTGTCTATGACCTCCCATCTTTCAAACGCAGAGTGTCTAGGCATCTCGAAAACCCCTGGCCTTGATTTTGGCTATCTTCTTCTTTTATGAGGGAGGGGCGCTTTTGCGAGCATTCACCCTTGGCCCCTCCTTCCTGCATAAAAATAACTATAACAATATCCTAAACGCACTTGAAAGCAATGAAAACTACGATGCCATATACACGGCTTTTATCTAAACGTTCGACAAATGTGGTTATAGTATCATAGCACATAAAATGAAACATATAAGAATAACAGGCAAAGTGGGAAAAGGGATCTACAACTTCGTCAGAGAACGTCAGCAAGTCGTAAAAATCCAAGGCATATCGTCATTAGAATCGGAAGTACCCCAAGAAACCAGGGTTGGCAAAAACCCAGCAAAAAACCCAAAACCCAGCAAAAACCCAACTGGATTTTTGCTGGGTAGTTGGGTTTTTGCTGGGTTTTGGGTTTTTGCTGGGTTTTTGCCAACCCTGCAAGAAACAGTATTGGCTTCACTCGTATTCATTGTCATGCTGCCAGAAATAGACAATGACGTAACCAACAAAAGTATAGTAACTTCCTTTGCGGCCGATACAAACATCAGCAGAAAAATCGTTAATGAAGAAAAGGTGGAGGCTCTACGGAGGGACACAAACAAAATGTACGGAAGATCAGACGGAAACAACATGAAATTTAACACCGAGAAATTTCAGGACCAAAATTTGAGGAATAAAACGGAAAACATATTATGCCCCACTTAGAGAGGAAATTCAGAGGAGCAAAGAAGCAATAGATTTAGGAGTTATAATAACCGATAATGAGAAATTTGAAACAAAATTAGAGAGCGATAAACAAAGCAAAAAGAGTCGCGGGACAGGTACTTTAAAAGAAGGGACAAGAGAGTAAAGATTCCCTGCTGAAAAACACTGATCGTACCAAAACTTGAATACTGTTGTCTTGACGTCCCCGTATAAAAAGAAGAAATTAATAAACCAGGAGAAATAAGTAAATTTCACAGCCAAGATTGATGGCTGCAAAGGACTCAACTACTGGGAAAGACCGTAAATTAAACCTATATTCATTGTAAAGAAAAAAAGATATACTCGTACATCATAATCTACACATGGAAAATAGAAAAACTGGTACCTAACCTCAAATTGAACTCAGTAAGCACCCAAACAACAGTGGAAAATAGGAAAGGTAGAATGTGTAGTGTTCCCAAACTAAAAGAGAGAGAAGGAACACCTTCAACTCTAAAGGAAAAGAGCTTGGATGTCAGGAGGCCAAGACTATTCAACCAAATTCAATAGCAACTTTTGTTAAGGTGGAATTCTTCAAAAGAAAAATAGACGCCTGGCTCAGAACGGTACCAGATGAGCGGGATGTGCCTGGCTATGTGTGATGGAGATCGCAAGAGAGCAACTCCCTCCTACACCAGGCCAGGCCTAGAGGTGGGACCACCAGCTTGACTGTCGTGTGAAGAAAGATCGACGCACGAAACTACTACAAGGTAACGATATATATATATATATATATATATATATATATATATATATATATATTTATATATATATATATATATATAGTTACGTTCAAACATCGAAATCGCTCAGTGAGCGAAAAAAACAGCCACAACGCGTTGTGGATGCACCTAAGTGACCACACACCGATGTTAGATATTGTTTCGCTTCATAGCCGTTCTCAAACAACCGCAACGCGTTGTGGACGAGTCGGATATGACCACAACGCGTTGTGGACGATTCGGATATGACCACAACGCGTTGTGGACGATTCGGATATGACCACAACGCGTTGTGGACGATTCGGATATGACCACAACGCGTTGTGGACGATTCGGATATGACCACAACGCGTTGTGGACGATTTGAAACGACCACACACCGATGTCTTTCATCAAACTCTATTTAAACACGACGTATATTGAAATGATATAAACACGACGTATATTTATCGACGTATTCACCGATTAAAAAGCAAAGTTAAGCAGATATGCTAGAAAAAAGATAAAGTCCTTTAAAAAATTATTAGCAATAATTTTCCCGTAGGTTTCGATTAATTTTAAGCAACTTTAGAATGAGACGTAAATGTAAAAATTAACCAACTGGTTAGGTTAATTGAATGCCCGGTTAGGGCGCCCTTGACGATTGGTTAGGTTAAGCCGTGATATTTTCGTTAGTTTTAACGAAAATATCACGACTTAACCTAACCAATCGTCAAGGCCGTACAGATGACCTAACCGGGCATTCAATTAACCTAACCGGGCATTCAATAATTTTCAAATCGTCCGCAACGCGTTGTGGTCATATCCGAATCGTTCACAACGCGTTGTGGTTGTTTGAGAACGGCCATGAAGCGAAAAAATATCTAACATCGGTGTGTGGTCACTTAGGTGAATCCACAACGCGTTGTGGCTGTTTTTTTCGCTCACTGAGCGATTTCGATGTTTGGGCGTAACATATATAATATTTACTTCACTCAAAACATTCACGGAGAAGGAACGTTGGACGTCTTTCAGGGCTAAGCAAAGCTTTGCCACCCCGTTCGCGATAAATCATGACCTGAGCCAGTTTTCTTAAATTTCGACATCCGCCCGTATAGTGACATTTTCTATGGTGGATCTTTTCTATACTCTCTTTTAAATTTCCTCCGAACCATTATTATTATTACAGATTCATATTTAGTTAATCATAACACGCATTGCGCCTTCTTTACAGTCACCATTTTTGTTTGGTGGGATTTTAGCATTGACGTAATCCCACCACACGACTGGCATTGACTAAAATCACTTTATGAGTTGATGAAAATATTTATGCTTAACTTTTTGATATTTTTATCTTTTTTATTTACGATGAAACCTGTAATCAATAAATATTTATGATTTTATGATTATTTAACCTCCTCCTTAACAGCAAAGAGGACGTACAGATTTGATTGAGATCTGAACCACGAGTCGGTACATTATCCGAACGCGGAGGACGGTCACCCATCCAACTACTGATCAAACTGAACGTCGCTTAACCTCTCTAATCTTACGGAATAGCAGTGCTGCGACGGATCCACGACGTTGCGTTTCAAAATCGTAACAGAACTTTATGGGCACGGTGTAGCATACACACACACACACACACACACACAGTATTAATATATATATATAATATATATATATCAGGGGTAGCATACTGGTATAGTATAGAGAAAATAAAAGTACGACTATAAATATATGTATGAAAATTAGGGTGACGATGAGTAACAAAAGAACGACAAGTTTGTAAGTGTCGAATTTATTTCATAGAAATTTGATAATTTTCGTAAATATAATTATAGTAGAGTTAATTTCAGAATGAGGAAGGAAGTTGCGTCTTTCTTGCCCTAAATACAGTATTGAAACGATGAGTTCTTGAGAGAAAAGGAAGCTAAAAGATTAACATTTCCGATCCGAGAGGGTGGCAGATGCACGACAATTCTCGCTTGCATCTAAGATTGTGGTTACTGGGAAAGGAGCCGGCTTTTAGACGTCATATAGTTAACGGTGCTTATAAATAGTTCATAGAAAATTACTTGATTTGTGTAGGATTTTATAGTCTTACACAAATTATCGTTCAGTTTAAGATCGTTTGAAGTTAAAACGAATAAGAAAAGTTCGGAGCAAGTGTAGTTTACGTCCCCCTGACGCAAAAGGGGACACAAACTACACTAGGTCAAAGTTGGGGAACGTAAACTACACTACGATCTTTAGGAGACATTTTTTAAATGAATTCATCAAATAAAACGTTAAAACTAACGAAAATATTACGACTTAACCTAGCCAATCGTCAATATATATACAGAATATTACATAACCCCCGTCCCTTTTTTGCCATCCCAATGTCCCGTTTTTGTCTCAAGGAAATATGGTCAGCCTAATATAAACAAACAACCACAGGGATATATAATATAACGTAAAGAACGACGCTTGTATAGAAGAACATTCCGCGCAAGATGAGGAATGTTCTTATAAATATATAAATTGACGATTGGTTAGGTTAAGTTGTAATATTTTCGTTAGTTTTAACATTTTATTTGATTAGGTATATGCGGACAAAGTTGGGGAACGCAAACTACACAGGATAATGTAGGGGAACGTAAACTACACTAGTCACCACAGGGGAACGCAAACTACACAGGATAATGTAGGGGAACGTAAACTACACTAGTCACCACATGGGGAACGCAAACTACACAGGATAATGTAGGGGAACGTAAACTACACTAGTCACCACAGGGGAACGCAAACTACACAGGATAATGTAGGGGAACGTAAACTACACAGGATAATGTAGGGGAACGTAAACTACACTAGTCACCACAGGGGGACGTAAACTACACTTGCTCCAAAGTTCGTGATAGTCCTTAGTCTGAGTAAAACACATTTACAATAGTTAGATTTTGTGGTGGAACCATGTTAAAGGTAACTTTAACTTTATTCTTAGTTTATGAGGCATTTACAGTACATCGGTTTCGTACTCTGCAGGGTGTTCAAAAAGTCCCGTCACCCCCTACAAAATGTACATATTTTAATACTAATTTTATTTTTGTGAGTAATTGAATTTATATGTGATTCATTGACATTTTTTTCTTTTCCAGGTATTAGAGTTGTGTGAACAATGGCAGACCAGTCCACTTACACTCTGGAGGAAAGGATAGTGATGAGCACATGAGCTCATGAAAGGTCACATACTGGCAAAACGATGCATGATATCCAGAATGATTTCAACACAAGATTCAATAAGGCTGCACCACCAAACAAGACGGTATTACGCTGGGAGAGAAAAAGCTGTTTGAAACTGGCTCCATCAAGGACAGACCACGGTCGGGAAGACCAACAACGCGAGCAGAACAATATCAAGGTGTGATTGCATCGATGGCTTGTTTACCGAAAAAATAACTTCGGAAACGATCACAAGAACTTGCAGTCCCCATGTCAACATGTTACGGGACTGGTTTGTGCCTGAGCTCGAACGTTTAGGGCTGCTTGGTCGGGTGTGGTTTCAACAAGACGAGGCTCCGGCTCATTTTGCTATTAATGTGAGGGAATTCTCAACGAAGTATTCACAGACAAATGAATCGGCTGTGGCTCGCAACATTTACCTGCCCTTCTTCAGTGGCAGCCCCGAAGTCCAGATTTATCTTCATGTGACAATTCGTTATGGGGTTTCGTCAAGCAGAACGTATTTCGGGTGCGTTACCGCACAAGAGAGGAACTGAAACACTCTGTTCGAGATGCATTTGGTGCAATCACTCCAGTAATGCTGCGTCGATTCCCACCGCACATGGAGGCGCATAATCCTTTGTTACGAAAATGATGGTGCACACAGATATTCTTCATTAGTAACTGTATTTACTGTGATTAAAGTAATTGTTGCTAGTGACTTGTTTCTTAAACTACATCTACCACATATAAATACACTTAATCACAAAAATAAAATTGGTATTACAATATGTACATTTTGTAGGGGGGGACGGAACTTTTCAAACACCCTGTAGACTATAGTTATCCGTAATTTGGTACTAGCAACATTAATTCGTTGCACTAACTCGAGGGAGAACATCCGTAGTAAAATTAGATATCAGATCGTAGGTCAGAGTGTTTACTTCCTTAAAGCATTTCATACTTGTTGAGGCTACCAAGTGAGTGACTTGTAGGCCTATATCAGATTTATCGATCGTTTCGTTTGTGTAGAGTTCCATAGAATAAATAGATAAGAAGTTTAGTAGATTTAAGATTTGCTAACCAAGTGATATTCTTAGTAGAATTTATTTTCGTTTAAGCCTATATACTCGTACTTCACTCTTCCTAAGAATATAACTCGGATGGTCTTTCGAAACAATCCTTCCCTTGAATTGAATTTAGTGAATTGAATGACCTTTATTAGTAATAAAATAAATACATTGGTTTTATAATTTACAATGACATAAATAATTGTGAAGCTTCATTATTTATTTTATTTAACTTGGCCCTTAAGCTTTAGGCTTTACTTCAAAGAGTCAAACTCGGACTCGCAAACATAATTGCTATAACTTTATGTGGGTAAGTTTGGGTCGAACCAACACTAAAAGTCCATTGGCAGGATTGTCGGAGTGAATGGGCAAAATCCCACAGTAAGAAAAAATAAAGAACAACCAGAAAACTTACTTTTTTTTTCTGCATTGTCTTCCATTTTCTCAAAAGTTAGTTAATTAAATAATGTTATAATGTTTCAGACCAACAAAGACCCTAGAATCCACTCATGGCTGGTCTACCTAACTGTTTGTAATTGTGTATTGCGCATGTCCTCCGTGGTGGCGGAGGGGACCTACAATTTTACGTGGGTTCCTAACCACAAAAACCTTAATTTTACTACCTTAAACTATACCCAATCTATCAACATATCGTTTACTCGATCTTTAAACATGTTTTTAGACGTGCTACTAACTACTTCTACCCGCAAACTATCCCAGCTATTTACTATTCTATGCGTAAAAAAGTTTTTGGCAACTGCTGTCTCGAACCTTCTACTTGTCAGCTTACACCCGTTATTTCTAGTTCTACTATATTGTGATATTTCGAAAAAACTCTCTATTTACGTTGTCGAACCCATTCATAATTTTGAAAACGTGGATTAGATCACCCCTTAGCCTCCTGGTCTCGAGTGTAGTCAATTTTAACTCCTTTCGCCTATCTTCGTACGACTTTGACCTAAGCGACGGAATCATCTTAGTTGCTCGTCTTTGAACTCTCGATTTTGTCTGTCTTTGCGCATGAGCACATTCCAAAATTGGATCGCGTACTCCAAATGGGGTCTAACTAATGATTTATAAAGAGGAACAATAATATCGCGCGACTTGTACTCAAAATTCCTGGCTATAAAACCTAGCACTTTATTCGCTTTATTGACCGCTGCTGTACTTTGTTTCGCCACTTTTAAATCACCATTGACTATAACTCCTAAATCTTTTTCCTGCTCTACGCTTGCCAACTCCTTCCCTGACATACTATACACAAAATTACGCGAACCTATATGTAAAATTTTGCACTTATCGACGTTAAATCTCATTTGCTATGTGACTGACCAACCTACGATTTTATTCAGATCTTCCTGGATTTTACCTCTATCTTCGTCATTAATCGCCCTACCACCCAACTTCGTGTCATCCACAAACTTTGAAACTGTACTGACTAGGCCGACATCTAAATCGTTAATATATATAAGAAAAAGCAAGGTGCCCAATACAGAACCCAAGACGACTCCGCTCCATCAACGACCACCATCTGTTTCCTACCTCGCAACCACTCTTCTATCCAATTTATTACTACACCCTTGATTCCATGAGCCTTAGTTTTTTCAATGAGTCTTTTGTGCGGTACGGTGTCAAACGCTTTTTGAAAATCTAAATACACTACATCAACCGCCCGATGACTATCGTAAATGTGAACCACGCTTTGAAAAAATTCTAAAAGATTAGTTAAGCAAGATTTATTTCTAATCAAGTTATGCAATTCCAAGTGTTCGACTATACGATCCCTAATTATTGATTCCAGTAGCTTACCTACAACAGACGTTAAACTGATTAGCCTATAATTTCCCGCCCCACCTTTATCGCCTTTCTTAAAAATAGGTGTTACATTTGCTAACTTGAAATTATCTGGTACGCACTCCTCAGAAAAAGAGGCATTAAAAATCTTTGTTAGCGGCACAACAATGCTTTCTTTTAATTCTTTTAGTTGTATAGGATATATGGAATCCGGCCCAGGTGATTTACACATTTTCATTTTATCAATTTTGTGCATTACCTCCCTTTCACTAACCACAATATTATCTAAAGTATTACCATTATCAAAAGCTATTATGTCTCTGACCGTAGGGATATTCGTTACATCTTCTATTGTAAAAACTTACGTAAAAAATTCGTTTAACAGGGTAGCCATTTGCTTGTTTTTAGAAACTAGTTCTCTGTCAGAATTTTTCAACGGCCTGAAGACACTCTACTGGATTCCTATTATTGGCGTATTGAAAGAATCGCTTGGGGTTTTCTTTGCCGTCACGAGCTATGGAGATTTCAATATTAAATTCGTGCTGACTACACTACACCTAGCTATAAGTATCAAAATTTTAGTAGGTATAGGTATAGACGCGTGTAGACAATTTTCTTCTTGAAGAGATATACTCTACGTATTCAGGTATTGGTAGAGGCCGAAAATTTTTTGAAAGAGGTATATTGTACATTATATATAAGAATGAGTTCCATTCTCAAACGAAGTGAATTATTGACCTATTTGACTTTTATATGGCACTGAATGTACTTGCTAGGATGACACAATTTTAATTCACTTCCGAGATACAACTCTGGCATATATATATATATATATATATATATATATATATATATATATATATATATATATATATATATTACAGGGTGACCCAGAGGTCCCAATCTATATCATGTATGGAGTAAACACAAAATAGATTTGGACTTTTGGAACACCTTACATATATATATATATATTATATATATATATTATATATATATATATACACACACACACACTGAACTCAATATTTAAGTCTTAAATAGACCACTTTTTATGCGATGTGAATTAGAAATTTATTTAAGTGAAACGTTCAATAAAATTTACTCAAAATGTGTTGTTTTATGTACTCATTTTGAAAGGGGCTCCTCTCATCGCAATCTCTTTAGCTTCTTAATTGGGAAATTTCCCGAATAGGAATTTTGTGGCACTGTTAAGTAATTTCGATTTACCGTGGCATCTTTGGTATTGGCGGTCTTCCATCCATATACAGGGCGTCCCAAAAAAATGTATACACACTTTAACAGCTGATAGCTCAATTGATGTTTCTTTCTTTCCAAGTTAAACCCATTAGAATTAATAATGGCAGTCAGACTAAGCTTTGAACAAAGGAAATTCATTCTAAAATGCTACTGGAAGTGTGAAAACGCAGTTGAAGTGCAAAGACAGTTTAGGAGGGAGTTTCAAACAGATCCACCAACGCGACTTACCATCACTCGAATTAGAGATAAGTTTGAAGCCGATGGAACTGTTCAGAATGTCCACAAGAAGCGTTCCGGAAGACCACGGACATCGACAAGCCCCACAAAGCAAGAAAGAGTACTGGAAACGTATCACCAAAGTCCAAGAAAATCTGTGCGGCAAGCGAGTCGTGAGGTAGGAATTTCAGAATCGTCTGTCCAACGCATTTTGAAGCGCTGTCAATGGAAAAGTTACATTCCAAGATTAGTCTATGCTATTAATGAAGATGATCCGGACCGAAGAGTGGAGTATTGCGAGTGGTACTTGGCACGATGTGGATGTGGATTGGACGAAGGGGTTTCGTAGAATACCCTCCGCGTTCACCAGACCTCACACCACTAGACTTTTTTTTATGGGGATACTTAAAAGACAAAGTCTACGCTATAAAACCTGCAACAGTCGCTGAATTGAGAGCAGCCATTGAACGAGAATGCACACAAATACCAAACGAAATGTTTCGTGATGTTTGCGATTCCATTGCTTCGCGTTATCAGCAGTGCCTGGACCAGAACGGACGTCAGTTTGAAAACAGGCGTTGACAAAACAATTAAATAATGTCTGTAGATTCTATTACATTTTGAAAATGAAATGTATTTTAATAAACACTGCCTTTATAAGTATTTAAAGTGTGTATACATTTTTTTGGGACGCCCTGTATATATATATGAAAATTATTTCACGAAAGTAACACGTGAAAAATATTTATGATGCATAAAACCACGAAGGAAAGGAAACACAGAATGGTGCTCAAGCGCTTTCGTCTAATGACATCCTCAGGAACACTGAAGTACATAAAGAGTTACAGCTATATATAGGTTACAGAAAATATATATATATATATATACTGTGTGTATATATATATATATACATATAAATAATTATATATATATATATACAATAAACGGAGAGGTAAAAATAAAATTAAACATTAAAGGATTGTGGGAGGAGCATACAAATTTGTAAGGAAAAACTACCGATTTTTAGCACAAGATCAAATGAATTGTTTCCAACCAATGTTATAGATAATTAAAAAAAATACAAATTTATACTGGAAATCTGCCCGGGTTTTAGCACTCTGCCCTTCTTGTTTAAGTTCGATGTATATAAAAATAAATTGAAAAATAAAAGTTATTAGAGTAGCATACAAGTTTACCAAAGATTTCGCGTTCTACCCTTCTTATCTAAATCTGTTCTGAAGGAATTCAAAACAACAGGATCGAGTTGAAAAAGACCTTTGCTTATGTTGAAGTTATTTGTAAGTTCGATAATGGCAGACTCAAGAATATTTCTATTAACAATGTTGCTAGAGTGAAATAAAACTGAAGCATTATTCCAATCAATACAGTGGGATAACTCTGACAAATGGACAAAAAGGGCACTGGACGACTGTCCTGTTCTAACGGAATATTGATGCTGTTTTATACGTGTGTGCAAATCCTTTCCCGTCTGACCTATGTAAAAGGAATCACATTGTTTACAACCAATTTTATAGATAATGCCTGAATTATTGGTAGGGCTATTTTTTACTATGATATTTTTCACAATATTGTTATATGAAAATACTACATTAATATCCAAAAATTTAAGTACATTAGCAATGCCTAAAAAGCCCGGGAAAAATGGAAGTACTAAAATATTTTTTGACAAAGTACGAGTGTTATTATTCACACGATAGAAAGTTCGTTTTGCTTTGTTGAGACAAGATTCCATAAACGCAGATGGATAACACAGATCACTTCCAATACCGTTGATTTTTTCCAATTCGGCATCGATGTATTCCGGACTGGCGATCCTAAGGCCCCTCCTCTCCAATATTTATATGGAGTTTTTCGAAATTACTTACATTCCGAGAATCCTGGGGGTTAGCATCCCTTGGTTGCGGTACGTCGACGATATTTTGTGTATCTGGCCCATGAATCGTGACCTGGATAACTTCCTCCTTCAGTTAAATGATCAAGTCCCCTCCATTAAGTTTACTTTAGAAGTGGAATAAGACAACTCAATCCCGTTTTTTGATGTGCGTGTACATAGGGAAAGCCCAGGTTTTAAGTTTAGTATCTATCGGAAAAAACAAACAATTTGTCCTACGTACACCTTTACTCGGGACATGACACCCCCACTAAGAAGGCCAATTTTTCTTCAATGTTTCTCTGCGCCCTTAGGATCGCCAGTCCGGAATACATCGATGCCGAATTGGAAAAAATCAACGATATTGGAAGTGATCTGTGTTATTCATCTGCGTTTATGGAATCTTGTCTCAACAAGGCAAAACGAACTTTCTATCGTGTCAATAATAACACTCGTACTTTGTTAAAAAATATTTTAGTACTTCCATTTTTCCCGGGCTTTTTAGGCATTGATAATGTACTTAAACTTTTGGATATTAATGTAGTATTTTCATATAACAATATTGTGAAAAATATCATAGTAAAAAATAGCCCTACCAATAATTCAGGCATTATCTATAAAATTGGTTGTAAACAATGTGATTCCTTTTACATAGGTCAGACGGGAAAGGATTTGCACACACGTATAAAACAGCATCAATATTCCGTTAGAACAGGACAGTCGTCCAGTGCCCTTTTTGTCCATTTGTCAGAGTTATCCCACTGTATTGATTGGAATAATGCTTCAGTTTTATTTCACTCTAGCAACATTGTTAATAGAAATATTCTTGAGTCTGCCATTATCGAACTTACAAATAACTTCAACATAAGCAAAGGTCTTTTTCAACTCGATCCTGTTGTTTTGAATTCCTTCAGAACAGATTTAGATAAGAAGGGTAGAACGCGAAATCTTTGGTAAACTTGTATGCTACTCTAATAACTTTTATTTTTCAATTTATTTTTATATACATCGAACTTAAACAAGAAGGGCAGAGTGCTAAAACCCGGGCAGATTTCCAGTATAAATTTGTATTTTTTTTAATTATCTATAACATTGGTTGGAAACAATTCATTTGATCTTGTGCTAAAAATCGTAGTTTTTCCTTACAAATTTGTATGCTCCTCCCACAATCCTTTAATGTTTAATTTTTATTTTTACCTCTCCGTTTATTGTATATATATATATATATATATCTTTTTTTTCTGTAACCTATATATAGGCTGTAACTCTTTATGTACTTCAGTGTTCCTGAGGATGTCATTAGACGAAAGCGCTTGAGCACCATTCTGTGTTTCCTTTCCTTCGTGGTTTTATTCATCATATATATATATATATATATATATATATAGAGAGAGAGAGAGAGAGAGAGAGAGATGACGTGTGTTATTTTAAAGTTATTTAAGGAATTTTGATTTTATGTGAATATTCTTAATATTTCTGTAGGATGAATATATATATATATATATATATATATATATATATATATGTGTGTGTGTGTGTGTGTGTGTGTGTGTGTGTGTGTACACTGGAAGGGCGTCAGCTGTTTAATATTTATTTAGCTCACAAATAGCCAATTAGAAAAAAATAAATATGATTTTTTCCAAGTACTTTCAGCCTCAATTTTTATATAATTAGTAATTGGAAAATTATATATATATATATATATATATATATATATATATATATATATATATATATATGTGGCGTTCGGTCCATGGAAGCAATGGAAGCATTGCTTCCCCACTTAAATGATTAGAAGCGCTGTTAAACAATATTAATGACGATAAAATTATGATAAATTATCACTAGGCTATACTCCTTTCAAATATATTTTAATACAAAACACTCGAAATCCAAATCAGTGAATTGAAAAAGGAGGGGGAGAGCAATAATTTTGTTGCGTCGAGACGGGCGCCAGTTGAAGCAAATTTGAGAATTGCTTCTTTTGTTTGACTCACTACTCGTATATTCGTGTTTTATAAAAATTGTATCAATTCACAGATAATTTCACTGCTTATACGATAGTATAAATTAATAAATGATATACAATAAAATTATTGATCGCTATAATTGGGGATGAATTAATATTGTCTTAAAAGAATAAAAAATATTCACCGATGGAAACACAGACCCATAACGCATTCATTTCTTTAGGCAAAACGTGGATCGTGGAAGCAACTTAGAGAGTTGCTTATACCTGCTATTATGCCAACGGAATCCTTTTAAAGCGCTTAATTAATGAGCTTATAGCATTAAATGACTAAATGACTGCCAATTATTACCAAATATATTTTTAGAAGAAGAAATATAAGCTAATTGTAATTAGAGTTTGCTTAATTATGAGTAAGTCAAAGTGATGTTGTTATATTGAGGTTAATGTCGTTCGTCAACTGCCCATCCCCTTCCTCCCCCGCCCTCTTCCCCCCCCCCCGCCACAAGTGCACAAATTCAAATATAATTCGAGCGCAGTTTTAACAGTATTCAGTTATTTATTTGATTTGTGATTGTTACAGTGCGTTCAATGATCTTTGGCTGGATTATGCAGGCTTTTTATTTCTTTGGCAGATAATGATGGCGTGTAATAAGTGTAATTGTATAATTGAAACTTTGTTATCTTGTTCGTTCAGTTCTAGACAATTTGAAGAAAAGCGAGACATTATTAAAATTGGTAGACCTACGCCTAGCTTAAAAAAATTAAGTACACAAACCAAAAGATGTACGCGTCATTTTAATGATCGGTTATATGAAGATTATAGATGGCTTTGCGGGTGTCAGAGTACTTTAAAGCTCTATTGTTGGCCTCGTATTTTATTTTCAAGATAGAAATGTGTTTGGAATAGTAGCGGTTATAATGATTTAAATAACTTTCATAAAGCTCAAAAACGGCACGAAACTTCTCATAGTCATATTATTTCTTTAATTCAACTAAAACAATTTGGCAGAACTCGTATAGTCTTAATTATGTGGCCAATTCCAACTAAACATTAAAAGGCATAATGAAAACGTAATGAAGAGGTTGGTGTGTATATATATATATATATATATAACTTTTGGTTAGCTTCCGCCCGAATTGTTCATTCTGACGAAGGTCAAGCTTTTTACCCCACCTTAGACCTACAGTTTAACGTGGAATCCGAACCACGCCCCATCAGCAGCCCAGCGTCTTAACCACAAGGCCACCTAGAGTACCCATTTATCTACCAACCACTTTCTTTATTGTGTGGAAGGATGAACAGCTGGGTTTTGCTGCGCGCCGGCTGCCGTCGGGTCTCGAACCCGGGGTCGATGAATTCGTAGTCAGCGATAGTTACCGATAGTCACTGATATATATATATATATATATATATATATATATATATATATATATATATATATTAGTGGTGGACCGTATATCCGAATCATTTGTAACATCCGCATCCGCACTTCTGACTGCGGATGTTATGCGGATATTACCTCTAATAAATTATGCAATTTACAATTAAATTAGCTTATAAAGTAGCTTATAAGGCCCAGTCATGCACATTTCATGTAAAGTATTAATTATTAATGAACAAACAAATATATAAACCTCAAAATATAAATACCTGGTAACACAGAAATTTGAATGAAACTTGTTTCATTGAATTTTCTGTGGCTGAAACTCTTGAAAAAGTTATTATTTTTATCATAATGAAAACTAATATTAATTTTAATTCTTATGCATTGCCTGCCATAACAGCAATATCACGAAATTTTAAAAATTGTCATATATTCATAAATTCTATATTATATTGATAGATTAACTAAATATCCGCATCCGCGGATATTGAAATTAAAGATCCGCATCCGCATCCGCGGATATTGAAATTAAAGATCCGCGTCCGCAGATATTGAAATTAAAGATCCGCATCCGCGGATATTGAAATTAAAGATCCGCATCCGCAGATGTTGAAAACTGACATCCGGCCCACCACTAAATTTTATATATATACTTTATATATATTTAATCAAAAGTTTTCGTTCCATCCCAGGAACTTTTTCAGTGAAAGTAATCAGTAGTCTGGGCGCAAAATGTATGAGTGCAATGCAATTGCAAATGTTGCATAATGTTGCAAGAGTGTCACCTCCACCCCTTTTTGTTGCAACCTCCAACCCTTGTTGCAAGGCACCCCATATTGCCAACCCCCTTTGTTGCAAGGCACCCCCAAAATGGTGGAGGGGGAATGTTGCAAGAGCAACAAGGGGTTATGCAACTTGGAGGCGGAGTTATCCCCCAAGAGAAAGAGAGAGAGAAAGGAAGAGGTGTTCACCCGACAGCTGTCAGGCGCATATGAAGACTTCAGCCGAGCGGTCGTTGTTTTATAGGCCCCCCTATTCAGCCAGTGCCTCCGGGCATCAGGTGGCTTAATCAGCCAGTGCCTCCGGGCATCAGTTGACACTGTGTACATCTATACTGTTTATGTGCGTCACGCGTTGGCACAGTGTACACACTGTTTATGTGCGTTAAAAGAAGCCGGGTTCGAATCCCCCGTGCGTCCTTCTGCGGTTGCAGGGTGCCCTAATGATTCGTTTAAAAGTAGGTCTAAGGTGGGCGTAAAACTTGTCGAACAATTCATACGGGAAAAAAAGAAAAAGGTAGGTCTAAGGTGGGGGTAAAGCACTGAACAATTCGTACGGGAAAAAATAAAAAGAAAAAGTAGGTCTAAGGTGGGTGTAAAACGCTGAACAATTCGTACGGAAAAAAGAGAAAAGAAAAAAGTAGGTCTAAGGTGGGTGTAAAACGCCGAACAATTCGTACGGGATGTTAAAACTTTGAACAAATCGGACGGAAAAAAAATTTGTTTTTTCGAGATCTGCTGCAAGTGAAGTGCTGGATTTGCGTTTGTCTCGAAGGGAAGTAATCTTTCGATATTGTAGATCAGATGGAGAAAGCTTACAGGGCCTCCCTGATCTAGGGCGATCAGCTGGGGTTCCATTTGAGCTGTGACGAGCCAAGATTTTTTGTACATCAGTTTTGGAAACCCCTGTAGATTCACTTATTTTTCTTTGACTCAGTCCCTCACCATGCAAATGTATTATTTTATATCTAATCTCATCAGAAATTGTACTTTTTGTCATTTCTTAAGCCTGTGAAAGAAAAAAAACGAATTAGGATTATAATGAGAAACGTTTTGGATAAATTTGTTTTGCAGAATTTAAGTTAATATGTCAATACTTTTAATTGTAAATATTGATATAACAATAGCTTAGGAGCATTTACTGCAGATCCATCAGTAATAGTTCGCTAGATCTTTAAACACATGCGTTATAAGTAATATAATGAATCAACCCTCAAGTCCAATTTGTACAGACTAGAGGGTCATCCAGCTTATACAACTTTATACACTTAAGTAATAACTTAGTTATACGTTAATATGAACCAGAGGTTCTAGTTAATATGTATTTTAGTATCAAAACCAATTTTCATTCGACAGATTATCAAATAGTTATCAGATCGATAGTGGTCTCTGACTTTTGCACAGTAATGTGTATATATATATATATATATAGCATCTGTCGGCATATCAGATGTTCTCAGTTTTCCATGATTTGTATCAAGATATGCATTTTAAATTATACTGACAGTTCATGATCTGGTTGTCATTATCAATTCTATCTACTCAAATTGCCACAATATCAATGATATTGGACCCTTGTTCCAGGCTCTCTCAAGCCCATGCTGACACCATTTCAGTTCGCGCGATATCGTTTTCAATGATACAGTAATTCACAACTCATTGTTTTATCTATTCCTTCTGCCCGAATATCATCCACTTTCAAAGTCCCATATATATATATATATATATATATATATATATATATATATATATGATGAATAAAACCACGAAGGAAAGGAAACACAGAATGGTGCTCAAGCCCTTTCGTCTAATGACATCCTCAGGAACACTGAAGTACATAAAGAGATACAGCCTATATATAGGTTACAAAAAAAAAAAAGAGTTATCCCACTGTATTGATTGGAATAATGCTTCAGTTTTATTTCACTCTAGCAACATTGTTAATAGAAATATTCTTGAGTTTGCCATTATCCAACTTACAAATAACTTCAACATAAGCAAAGGTCTTTTTCAACTCGATCCTGTTGTTTTGAATTCCCTCAGAACAGATTTAGATAAGAAGGGTAGAACGCTAAATCTTTGGTAAACTTGTATGCCACTCTAATAACTTTTATTTTTCAATTTATTTTTATATACAAGATGGGCAGAGTGCTAAAACCCGGGCAGATTTCCAGTATAAATTTGTATTTTTTTTTTAATTATGTATAACATTGGTTGGAAACAATTCATTTGATCTTGTGCTAAAAATCGGTAGGTTTTTTTTTTTTTCTATAACATTGGTTGGAAACAATTCATTTGATCTTGTGTTAAAAATCGCTAGTTTTTCCTTACAAATTTGTATGCCACTCCCACAATCCTTTAATTTTTAATTTTATTTCTCCGTTTATTGTGTATATATATATATATATATATTATATATATATATATTTTTTTTTTTCTGTAACCTATATATAGGCTGTAATTCTTTATGTACTTCAGTGTTCCTGAGGATGTCATTAGACGAAAGCGCTCGAGCACCATTCTGTTTCCTTTCCTTCGTGGTTTTATTCATCATAAATATTTTTCGTGTTACTTTTCTGAAATAATTTTCATATATATATATATACATATATATATATATATATATATATACATACATATTGTTTATTTCTTTATCAGCAAATCTCACACATGGTTTTTCTCAAGCATACGCGGAATATTCAGGATATGATGAAATATATCTCTATCACTCTACCCCTCCTTCCCTCTCTCTCTCTCTCACCCTCCCTCCCTCCCTCCCTCCCTCCAACCCACTGATCAGCTCATCACACATATTTGCCATTATCTACTCTAGCTGCTCAAATTACCCAATATCAATGATATTGGACCCTTGTTC
>JAJOZX010000518.1:115000-125000 GCA_023014485.1 Bathynomus jamesi
AATTCTTCGGTGCTTTACCCCCACCTTACACCTACTTTTTTCTGTTTTACTGTACGAATTGTTCGGCGAGTTTTACGCCCACCTTAGATCTACTTTTAAACGGATCATTTGGGCACCCTGCAACCGCAGAAGAACGCACGGGGGATTCGAACCCGGCTTCTTTTAACGTACATAAACAGTGTGTACACTGTGCCAATGCGTGACGCACATAAACAGTATAGATGTACACAGTGTCAACTGATGCCCGGAGGCACTGGCTGATTAAGCCACCTGATGCCTGCCAACTGGCTGAATAGCGGGCCTATAAAACAACGGCCGCTCGGCTGAAGTCTTCATATGCGCCTGACAGCTGTCGGGTGAACACCTCTTCCTTTCTCTCTCTCCTTCTCCTCTCTCTTTCTCTTGGGGGATAACTCCGCTTCCAAGTTGCATAACCCCTTGTTGCTCTTGCAACATTCCCCCTCCCCCATTTTTGGGGTGCCTTGCAACAAAGGGGGTTGGCACTATCGGGTGCCTTGCAACAAGTGGGTGGGGGTTGGCACCAAGGGGGTGGGTGGCACTCTTGCAACATTTTCAATTGCATTGCACTCATACATTTTGCGCCCATACTACTTAAGCCACAATGAATAAGTTAAAAACTAAAAGTTGTAGTTATTAAAATCATAATTAAAATTAAAAAAACAAGTAAAATAAAAAATTATAAGTATATATACACATAATCTCGCAAATGAGGCGGGATACTGCAGAAGGGTTGAGAGCAGGTCGATCCTGAACCGTCGTTCAAATTCGCATAAAGTAAGTACATATATGCGTATATGTATATATCGTACTACCGGTTGTGTATAAAGTAACGCGAGTGAAGAGACAAATCCGATTTGAATTATATTAACGCGAGTGAACATGGACGAGTAATATTTATTACGTGTATTTTATAACAACTGTTTATTCCATACTAAGGTTTATAAGAGGTTTTGAAAATGTCCACCATCGACCTCAAAACAGGCTCTCGCCTCTCAATTAGTTTAAATCAGTGACCAAAGTGACCACTATCAGGATCAAACAAAAGTGGTCACTTTAGGCAGGTGGTTACTTTTAGATTTTTTTTAAATATAAATGAATTAATATAAATTCAAATTTATTATTAAAACTGTAATTGTTTTTCTTTATTTTCGTCACGAAAATATAAAGTAATATGATTAAAGGGAAATTTTACGTTTAATAATGGCGCATTTTGAAACGATTAAGATAAGAGGAAAAAATAAATAAGTTGTAGGGCTTTAGGATGAAAGTTCAAAGTTGTTAATCCTTTTAGACCAATGCATCGGACTGTAACGTCCTACCGTAATTAATAATAATATAGAGTATGTTGCTAAAATGAAACTTTTCTATAAATGTTTCTAAATGTTTAAATACGTTTTTAGTTTAGTTGTTTGGAAAAAAGCTCAAAATATGAATAATGTAATTGACTATTTACTAATGCTTTTCAATAATAATAATAATAATAATAATAGTAATAAATCGGATATTTTTTTATTTAAAGGAAATATATTCGTAAACGAAAGGGTTAAAACCGGCGATTCCCACCTTGTAGGAGTTGTACGTTAATCATGAGGTCGTACGGTCACTTTTAACACATTAAATTCTGAAAAAATTTAATTTATTTGAGTAATACCGGTCACTTTCCACGATATGCATGTGGTCTCGATACTGAAAAAATGTACATTGCAAATACATGATTTTTGCCGAAAAAACGGAAAAATGGACACTTTATTTGGATGGCCGCTATGCGAAGGTGGTCACAATATCAGGTTCTACTGTATATAAAAATTTCAATACTCAATGGTAGAATTTTTATTTCAGTTTCAAGATTTTGATTTAGCATCTCACTTCTCGTACCTCCTCTCTCCCTAACCCCCGACCCATTTTGTGTGTGTGTGTGTGTGTATCAGGAGACCTCTTATTTTATGCAAGAGAGGAAGAAGTTAGAGATGGAAGGCAGGAGAATCGAACCCTTGTAAGGAAAAGGAGGAGGTTGATTTGGGTTTTATGAAGAATTGCAAAGTTGTTTGGTATTTCCCGACTAATTTATAGGGTGGAGACCCGGTTGTATTGAGAGAGAGAGATACTAGAAACATTAAACACGCACACACACATACACACACACACACACACACTATATATATATATATATATATATATATATATATACAGTACCGTGCAAAAGTATGAATCCACTGTCACTCATAACTATTAGATAATCTGTCGTATGAAAAGTGGTTTTGATACTAAAATACACATTAACTAGAACCTCTGGTTCATATTAACGTATAACTAAGTTACTACTTAAGTGTATAAAGTTGTATTAGCTGAATGACCCTCTTGTCTGCATAAATTGGACTTGAGGGTTGATTTATTATATTACTTATAACGCATGTGTTTAAAGATCTAGCGAACTATTGATGATGCATCTGCAGTAAATACTCCTAAGCTATTGTTATATCAATATCTACAATTAAAAGTATTGACATATTCACAAATTCTGAAAAATAAATTTATCCAAAATGTTTCTCATTATAATCCTAATTCATGTTACATATAGGTAACCTTGTTTTTGTTTCCGCACGAATTATTCATTCTGACAAAGGTGAAGCTTGTTACTCCACCTTAGGCCTACAACTTAATGTGGAATCCGAACCATGAACCACCATGGGTAGTCAGAAATTACTAGTCTTCAGCCGGATTCGATCTCACGACCGCCCAGCGTCATAACCACGAGGCTACCCAGGGTACCCATTTATCTACTAACCAATTTTTTTTAATGGAATAATGAACAGCTACATATGGGTGAGATGCGAGCCGCCTGCCATCGCCGGGAATCGAACCCGAGGCTGATAGGTTCGGAGTCAGTGATGCTATCCACTACACTACCGAGGATATATATATATATATAACCTTACAACCTTACAAAGGTTTCGCGCGATGATTTCTCATTTCGCGAAGGTCAAGCTTGTCGCTCCTCCTCTCGAGTTGGCCTGATGAAGTAGTGAGTTGGATTCTTGTGCTCTCCAACTCACATAGCCAGGTACTCCCGGCTCATCGGGAATTGTTCTGAGCCAGGCGTCTACTCTTCTTTTGAAGATGTCCACTGCAACTCCCTTCGTGTTTCTTAGGTCTTTGGGCAATTGATTAAACAGTTTTGGTCCTCTCACTACAAAACTATTTTCTTTCAGGGTTAAGGATGTTCCCTGTCTCGTCTTCAATTTGGGAATACGACACAGTCTACCGTTTCTACCTTCCACCATTGTTTGGGGAGTTATAGGGTTCAGAGTAAGATTAGTGACTAGTTTCTCCATTATTTTCCAAGTGTAAATAATGGTGTCTCTCTTCTCCTTTCCAGTGAATATAGGTCTAGTTCGCGTAACCTTTCCCAGTAATTTAGTTCTTTGCACCATTGATCTTGGCTGTGAAGCTTCTCTGGATCCCTTCCAGCTGTCTAATGTCTTCTTTTTTATATGGGAATGTTAGGACCGAGCAGTATTCCAATTTGGGTATGATCAGTGTTTTCAGTAGAGGAATCATTACATTCCTATCCCTTCGTTTAAAGGTTCTCAATATCTGTCCCGTTATTCTCTTTGCTCTGTTTACTGCTATCTTATTTTGTGTTTCAAATTTCGCATCATCTGTCATTACAACCCCTAAATCTTTTGCTCTGGAATTTCTCTGAATTTCCTGTCCATTTGGGGGTATAATATTCCATGGATTTTAGGTCTTCTCTTTTTCCGTACCGTAATAGCTGAAATTTCTCTCGATGTTAAACTTCATATTGTTGTCTTCCATCCACTTGTAGATTCTGTTTATGTCGGTTTGTAGAGATCCTATGTCTTCTGGGTTTCTTATTTTTCTACTGATCTTTGTGTCATCCGCAAAGGATGTTACTGTGCTGTCTCTGGTAACGTCCTCATCTATGTCAGTTAGCATGATTATGAAGAGCAGTGGAGCTAATACTGCTCCTTGTGGTGCTGAGCTGAGGACCTCTGATTCTGATGAAGATACTCCTTGTACTGTAACGACTTGCCGCCGCTCACTAAGGAAATTATATATCCATTTCCCTACTTTTCCTGTTATTCCCATATATTTCAGTTTATGTATTATGATTTCGTGGTCACACTTGTCGAACACTTTAGCAAAGTCTGTGTATAGTACATCACAGTTTTCATTACTTTCAAGTGCATCAATAATGTTGTTGTAGTGTTCAATTAGTTGTGATAGACAAGACCTGCCTGACCGAAACCCGTGTTGGTTATCATTGAATTTTTTCCGAGTTTCCAAAACGTCATAGATTTTCTGTCTAACAATTCTTTCAAATATTTCAGTGAGATGAGATGTAAGCGACACTGGCCTATAGTTTTTGGTCTCAGATCGATCTCCTCCTTTATATATTAGGACTATGTTGGCGCTCTTCAGGATGCCCGGTATTTCTCCCGTGTCTAGTGATCATCTCCATATCCAATATAGGGGCTCAGCGATTGCATTCTTGCAGTTTTTGATCAGTGTGGCATTCCATTTATCCGATCCTGCCGCTGAGTGTGTTTTTAGTTTCCCTATGGCTTGTGTAATATCATCCGTCGTAAAGTCGAAATCCGTTGTACTTTCGCCTTGTGGTTCTTCTTCAAAGAACGCGTTTCTATCGCATATCAATTTGTCAGTACTGAGCTCTTAATATTTCAGATACTTCTGTTAGATCATCAGATAAAGCACTGTTCTCATTTTTTAAGGGTCCGATAGTCGCATGGTTTTTCGACTTTCTTTTTGCGAAATTATAGAAGTACTTTGAGTTAGCCTTTATCGCTTCTATAGCGTCGTCGTCTTCTTTTTCTGTATGCTTCTCGATTAGTTCCTGTATGACGACATCGATACTTTGCAGTCACTCTTTTTCTCTTTCGAAACAATGCCCTCTTTTGTCTCTCGAACCTGCTTCTCTTTCCTCTTTGTTGTATTTTTGGGACATGTTTTTCCACAATTTCTAATGTCTTCTCCTCTAACGTCATTAGCATCTCCTCCGTTGTCTTGGCCTCGAAAATGGTTTTCCAATCTATTACTTCCATGCTGGATGTCACATCTTCCCAGTTTATAGCTTTGGAGTGAAAATTAAAAATTTCGAATTTGCTTCTTTCTGTTGTGCGTGTTCTTTCCTTTCCTGTTGCCTTTATATTAGTTGTTATTTCAATGATGTTGTGGTCCGATATCATAGTTGGGGATATTTCTACATTATCAATTAGATTACTGTTGTTTGTGAATACCAAATCTAGGCAGTTGTTTTTTCTTGTGTTTTCTGTTATTTCTAGCATTAACATAAATTCATCAGCTACAGCTTGTAGTATTTTTACCTGCTCCTGGTCTTCTCGTGTGTCCCCCTTGTACTGATGTAACATATATTTTTTCCTATCCTTTTATATTTCATAAATGGGAAATTAAAATCACCACAGAGAAAAATATTTGGGGTTGGAGAGTGTAGATCTTTTATCCAGTTTCTTACCTCTGTAATGGAATCTGAAAATTTTGAGGTTGGCGTGTTTTGGGGTCTGTACATTACAATTAGTACCATATTTCATTTTTCAACTTTTGCTGCTACACATTCTACGTATCTGTTTGAGGTACTTATAGTCATTTCTGCCATATGCCTTTCGCGTGTGTAAATAGCACATCCTCCTTTACGTCTCACTGTTCTGTCGGCTCGGAGGATGTTATAGTTGTCAATTTGTATTTCTTTTTTGTCAATACAAGACTCACAATTTTCACAGTTCGCCTGGCAGTCCTTTAGATGAGTTTCCGTGAGGCATGCAAAGTCTGCTCCGGCTTCTTGCATGAGTCCTTTCAGGTATACAACTTTGTTCGTGGAATGGTTTGATTTAAGGCCCTGTATTTTGGCTAGGATTATATATATATATATATATATATATATATATATATATATATCAGGGCTGGCAGGTCGGACCCGGACCCGGACCCAGACCCGGGTTTAACCCGAAAGTGAGATAAGACCTGGATCTGGACCCGATAGTGAATTAGAGAAAAGACCCGAACCCGGACCCGGACCTGAAAGTGAATTTTAAAATTGACACAGACCCAGACCCGACCCGAAAGTGAAGGACTCGCACAGCCGGGTTTTTAGTTTACAAAATTTATGTGTGCGCCTTTAGATTTGGCAACAATGTATTGAATTATCACTCCACCCTCCAACTGACCCACTGGAAGTGGAGAGTTAACGGTGACGGAAGAATAGCCTAATCCTAATATATTTTATTGTTTGTTTGTGAGTTGTGTACTGTGTGCATTGGTTGGTCTCCAGTGCTTCGTTTGCTAATTATTTGAATTTGCAATGCCTTTACAAGGTCTTTTTTTCGGTGGGGAGTGGTAGCAAAAAAACTAGCCTTACAAATGAATATTTTAAATATAATAATATTGATAAAACATCTACATGACAAATTGAAAAGTGTGGAAAAGTGTATAGTGGCAATCATGTGACAAACCTAAAGCGACACCTAAAATCGTGTCACCCAGACATATATCGTAAAGGTGACGATGTAGGCCAAACTAGTGTTAAAAACTTTTTTAAACATATTAAAGTTGGAGTTCACCCACAACTTCATAAGAAAACTTTAGAAAATGGCCTTATTTCGTGGGTGACAATAGACGGGCGGCCTTTTAGCATTGTAGAAGATATTGGATTTAAAATTTTGGTTGAACCATTTTTATCTGCAATGAATATAAACATGAACAGAAAAAATATTGCTACTTTGACTTTCGATAGAGCAATAGCTGAAAAAAATAAGTTAAAAATACTTCTTAAAAAAAAAAAATGTTTCATTTAAAAGTAGATTGTTGCAGCCGCTTAGATAGAGGACTTTTAGGCATTCTAGCCCAATATGACTTTGAAAACAAAATTGAAGTGAAAACATTGGCTGTCAAGGAACTTCACTGCTTGCATACAGATAAAAATTATTTACATTTCACACAAAAAGTTATTTTACATTTCACACAAATATATATATATATATATATATATATATATATCGTACAATATTACAGTATATGTAAAAGAATGTTACTTTAAATCTAAATCAGTAATAAATAATTAATTTCATAGATGTTTTGAAACAAACCATTCAGTCTGTGTTAACCGAGTACGACTTAGGATCTGCACAAGTTGTATCCATTGCAACAGACAACGGGTCCGATATGATCAAGTGCTGTCGCCTTTCTATTTGAGTTCACTCAAAAAAATATAGAATTTGTTTTCACAAAATTAATTAAAATTTAGAATAAGGGGGCTGAAGAGAGCAATCATACATCGTATTTGCCCTTAGCAATGCATGTATAACTATACTTAGTTACGATTAAATATTAATACAATTAATACACCTACTTTCAAACAGTTTAAAAATCGGACTAATTAATATATGGTTAGGCTACTACCGTATAGCCATTTTTAATAATGGACCCGACCCAGACCCGGGTCATATACTAAAAGACCCGACAGGATCTGAAAGTGAACTTTCGGGTCCGACCCGGACCCGGACCAGGACCCGAAAGTAAATTAGAAAAATGACCCAGACCCGGACCCGACCCGAAAGTGATATACTCGCACAGCCCTGATATATATATAATATATATTATATTATATATATATATATATATATATAATAGTAACACCCAAATTTTTCATATACGAAAAATTCAATAAATTACTACCTTCATATCATTTTTGGGTATAGACGAAGAAATGGGGAGGAACATGGGCACTAACATTGGCACCAAGCCGTCTCAGGGTATTGGAAAAGTATTTGGGAGAGGCTTTTAACAAACTATATACATACATACTGTCCATATTTACTGAAAAAATAAAGGTGTGTGCATAAATAGGAGAATGATGTATGTATAATTAGCATTGTGTGTGTGTGTGTAGCTATTATGCAATATGTGTGTGTATTTCTGTTACGTACGTATATGTATAGGTGTGCGTTTTCTATTTTTCTTTGTGTAATTAGATACCCAAAACCGATACCAATAAGGTTCAAAATCCTTTGGTTAAAAAAGGGCGTAACTTCTTTAATAAACCAATCACTTAATTTTTTTTCTTTGAAGGGGTCTAGGGAAGAGTATTTCTGAATAATTTTTAAAAGGGTATAAAAGGTACCCAATACCCAGAATTACCGCTGATTATGCATGGTCCTGAATAATACCCCGAGAGATTAGTTATTAATTAATGGTTAATCTTGGTAGTTACAATCTCTCTCTCTCTCTCTGTCTCTCTCTTTCTCTCTCTCTCTCTCTCCTCATGTACAAGTCATCATTTCGTCGTTGCATCATATATTTCTTCGTAGCCTGCCAAAGCCACCGTACCGAATATATGATAAATCTTCGGTACGGTGGCTTTGGCAGGCTACGGAGAAATTTACGATGCAACGACGAAATGATGACTTCTTGTACATAATAAATAAATAAAAAATTCTTAAAAACAACATGCATGGCTTAGATTAGATTAGTGGTTTAGTATTCATGATATCCTTTATTTTCCGCTGTCATCCAATGCGTAACTGGGTACACAAGATAAGTGCACCCATGGTGTGAATGAACTCTGAGCCATTCTTTTCATTATACTTTTTCCTACTTTCCTATAAATCTTCCTTCACCACTATTTTCTGTCAGCAGTGGCTGGCGGAGGAGGGAGAGAGTCTTGTCTTTTCTATACTTTACTATTAATGCTATGCCTATGTGAAAGGGTTACACGTCTATAAGTGTTAGCGTGGCATAAGTTTTCAGTATTCTTGTAACACACACTCTCTCTCTCTCTCTCTCCGACGACGACGACGACGACGACGACGACGACGACGACGACGACGACGAGATAAAGTTAATATACACGTAGGATTTATGCCCATACACTTTTATACATGCTTTAAAAACCAATTAATTAATGGGTATGGTGTGTAACGGGCATTCTTGGAAATAAAATTACAGGGAAACGGTTGAAGTTCCACCAACTGTTAGCCCTATTGAGAAATATACCCCATGTTTTATAAAAAGACATTTTAAAGACATTCCCTTTGGGTTAGGTTAGGTCGAATAGACGACAGGTTACGTTAAGTTTAGTGACTGTGGATCATAGTGCGTCGCCTTAAAACTTCGGAATAGCTCCTTTCTACAGGGTGTTTCCGCATTTATACAAATGTATAACAATATATCACACAGTCCTAAATTAGACAGTTTGAAAGGAGGTAAACATACCAAATTCATATCCTCTCTCTCTCTCTCTCTCTCTCTCTCTCTCTCTCTCTCTATATATATATATTATATATAATATATATATATATATATTATATACAGTATAAAAAGGGGAAGAGAGAAAGAGAGAGAGCGAATATTTCATATATATATATATACATAAAGGTGTGTATAAATAGACTCCCCTTTCCCTGCAATATACCTGTGTCATTTCTACTTCCGGTATTAACTATTTCACCGGATATCCGGTGCCATGTTTGAGGATTAGTAAAATGATACCACATCACTTTTTCGATCGCATTCAATTATTATAATTGCCTAAAATTGATTTTTATTTTATAAATTACTATAAATACGCTTTATAATTGACAAATACTTGAAATAATTTTTGTTTTATATAATTCACCATATACTTAAGCCTTTAATTAACTTTCGGATATATATATATATATATATATATATATATATATATAATACCCGATTCTGGAAAATTAAGTTAAGTTAACAAGTTAAGTTATATTTGGTTATATAGGGTACAGTAGTTAGATCAGGTTAATTTAGGTTTTTATTTGAAGTGCGGCTGCAGGTTTAAGTTTTTGGGAGCTATTGAAGAATAGGGACCCCCAGCCTTCTTTAGTTAGGCTTATAAGGCTAACTAACGAAAATATCACGACCTAACCTAACCAATCGTTAGGTTAACTGTACGCCCTTGACA
>JAJOZX010000518.1:130000-145000 GCA_023014485.1 Bathynomus jamesi
GACACCACGAGGACCGTACGCCAGATAGGGCAGGAAAAACATCTTTGGAAGAGATTCTAATTTCAGACATAATTAAGTCAGAGGGAGGAGGGGATGGAGGAACAGCGCCAGAATCGTCCATGGTTGAGTTGGAGGTGGAATTTTGAGTGAAGAGTTCAGCTTTATCATGAGAAAAGACAGCAACTCAGCCGTTAGAATGGAAAAGAGGAGGGAAAGAAGAAGTAAAGTTGTTGGAGAGGTTCTTGGCTACATGCCAGAAAGATCGAGTTTTCACATTTTTGTCTGATGAAGAAATTTTTGGCGAGTTGAAGATTTTGCACGATTCCGGGCAGAAATATAAGCTGAGTGAGAGTCACGAGTTGGATGGTGATGGTGCCTCCTGAAAGTCTCCTCTCTGTTGCGGATGGCATAGAACAAACAAAATTAAACTAAGGTTTTTATATTAGTCGTTGGAACAGACTATGGAATATACGCCTCCATGCCCGAGAGAATCACCTCCGTGATGCGTTCAGTGCACCCGGCCATGGAAGCAGTAATCATGCCATGGGAAATCAAAGAAGTACTGCTGAGGACCTCCTAGTCAGCGGTGCCAAAGGCATCTCCTCATGGAAGGATCCAAAGGCCGAACTGGAGCGATAGGACAGGAAACAGATATAAGATTGAGGTCGGAGGCGCCCAACGGACAAAAAAGTTCAACAGAATAAAGAGAAGGGTGAGTGGTGAGAAATAAATCCAGAATGTTGTTGGGCGTATCTCCAAGGCGATCGGGGATACGAGTAGGGTGCTGTACAATCTGGCCTTGATCATTCAGGATAGAGAAGTTGTAAGCTAGTTCACCAGGGGTGTCAGTGAAATGGGAGGAAAGCCAAAGTTGGTGGTGAACATTGAAATCTCTTAAAATGGAGATTTCAATGAAAGGAGTGTGGAATAGAATGTATTCCACTTTGGAAGTAAGGTAGTCAAAGAGTTTCGGAGAGTGAGTAGAATTAGTGCCATCGAACCGAGAAGGGCATGATAAGTGTTTCTGACGCAATTGTGGCTCGAATGGAGTTTTCTGTTAAGTTATTAAATAGTGAGGTATTCGCTAGTCTAGCCTAACCTAACCTAACCTAACCTAACCTAACCTAATCAGGACTAACATATATTTTTTTCGACAATAAAAATGTTTCTAGATTTTTTATATAAATTTTATAATGTTCCAAGGTACCAAAAGTTTACCTCACAAAAAAGATTACCCCACTACGTACAACCATGAATTATCACACACTCGACCTCACTTATGCCCAGTTGCCTCCCAGCGCACACACGTGCGCACACTCTCTCGTTTCCTGTTTGTGGAGTCTAGTTTCCTTTATAGGAAGAAAGTCTCTCTTCTCCGTTCGTGAGAATTCGGCCCAGAAATGGGTTCTTCCTTTGTAGGAAATTCACATCCTGCGACCAATGATTCTGGTCCTTTGTAATAATGTGTTTATATTCCATGCGTGGATAAAAATGCTTCATATTACGACAAATCCATAAGATACCCCTACCGCTCAATGTTAAATTATATATAATGCAAACCTACAAGGAAAAAGAAAAATTATTCCAAGGCCTTTCGTGTATTCAGACGAGGCCTTGGAATCATTTTTCTTTTTCCTTGTGGGTTTGCATCATTTATTCATTTCACGTGTTTAATTGTGAAATTCATCCCATATATATATATATATATATATATATATATATATATATATATATATATATATATATATATATATATATATATATATATATATATATGCAAATAACTGCAATGACCGCGCAGGGAGACCTTTTAAATCCTTCATATCTCGGCAAATACGGTACATAGAACCATGAAATTTTAGTATGTTAGTACTAGGTAATTTTATGGTTTGTATGCCATCTTTTAGCATTTTAGCTGAGAAATTGGATTTATGGCGAATATTCCAGAAAAATCTTGCTAATTATAGGTTCAAGTTGATAATTAATTAAAGCGATTTTGATTAACGAAGCCAACTGCAGGAACTTTGGACAAGCTTCTCAAGAAAATCGATAAAATAGGAGATACCAGGTAGCGGTATTAAATTTGGCCACCAAACAATCCTGATTTAAATCCTGTCGATTACGGCGTTTGGGAAAATTTTTCAGAGAGAATTTATCGGGTCAAAATAAGAAATGTCGCTCATTTACGACAGCTTCTTCGGGATGAGCTACCACAAGAACAAATCAATAAAGCCATAGATGAGTTCCGTCCTAGACTGAAAAAAGTTGTAGAAGTTCGTGGTAAACATATTGAGCAGTTTTTTAACATCAAAGTAGCACCATATGTGAGTACTTTGTAACTTTTTATCCGCACATACAATGCAGTAGTAGTGTAAATGGAGAATTTCCAGTGGCATGAAGAAATATTCAACAAATCCGTAATTTTTATTAGTTTTCTTTGAAATCCGCTCACCGTATAGAAAATTTACTTAGTCGTTGGGTGTCAAAAAAATATTGAAATCTGACCATAACTTTGGATTTTACAGCCAAAGTTCGAGGTCTCTCTCTTTTTTTTTGCCGACCCGATATATAATATATATATATATATATATATATATATATATATATATATATATATATATATATATATATATATATAATGAAAATAACCACGAAGGAAAAAGGAAACAGAATGGTGCTCAAGCGCTTTCGTCTAATGAATTCATCTGTGTTTCCTTTTTCCTTCGTGGTTATTTTCACCATAAATATTATTTACGTGTTACTTTCGTGAAATAATTTTCATATATATATATCCACCTTTATCCCTCCTAAAATGTTATCAAATAAATGCTAAAAAATAACCGAATTTAGCAGTAAAGAGATTTCGATATTATAATTATTATTTTTATAAATCTGAACCGGAAACAAATAAAATTCGTGGTATTGTACCCGAAATCCGAATTCTTATCTGCCTTCAAATCAATCTTTTTATACCCACAGTTGGATGATGGGTTATATACCCTCCTGTATTTGACACCTAAATGATAGATCCCCTTGAATTTGATCGTTGTAATAAAAATTACCCCTAAATTGGTAGAATTTACGCCTAAGTGGTAAAATTATGGGTAATTCGTGAGTGTGTTTTGAATTTACACCATTGTGCATCAAATATGAACCAATTTGCCAACGTCTTTTGTTTCTGTATTGGTATTAATACCTTTTAGGAAATTTTCCTCAGGCATCTGAAAGTTACTATAAGTGTTTATGAAAGACCTTTTTCATAATTAATGCAAACTAATTTTACATTAAGAAATAATTTGAACTTTTTTTCAATTTTCATTAGTAAAGGCTTTTGCTTTATATGAAGTCACGTCGCAACACCGTTTCCCGTTAGATCAGCGAGGTTAAGCGACATTAGACCCGTCCAGTAGTTGAATGGCTGGCTGTTCTTCGCAATTAGATGATGTAGTGACTAGTGACCCGTGGTTCGGATCTTACGTAAGGTCTCCTCCGTCACACGACCCTTGCATGCAGTTAAAGGAACGTAAGCAACCCGAAATATTATGATTACCCTACAAGAATGTGACATAAACAATAGTTTGTGTTTAAGTCGTCCTCAAAATGATCTTCACGACAAATGAATTTATATACTGTGGTTACAGAGTGATATAATGACGGGACATTGAGATGGGATCTTACTGCCTTATAAGGATGACGTTTCCTGTATTTTTGGTCTTTATGCCATAAGAGGAGAGACGATGACTCATGGAAAATATTAGATAACGGTCCAAACATACTAGTACATACATACATACATACATATATATATATTTTTTTTTTAAGTTCGGGAAGAACCGATTCGCCTCTATTTAAAAGGGCATATCTCGGCGGAAAAACAAAGAAAAAGTGAGAGGAAAGACAGAGGAAAAAGAAAGGGTGGAGGGGACAGTCGAAGTGGAAAAAGACCAAGGATGACAAGGACTGCAGGGTCGAGCCCCATCATCCTTGGGTGCTAGGGCCGGGAGGGCGCACTTGAAACCTCCAGGAACAAGCACGTACAAACGAGCACAAAGAGCACTCAAGAGCACGAGCTTAGAACCCCCTTGCGGGGATATATATATATATATACATATATATACATACACACACACTCATACATGCTGTACATAAATACACGCAAACGCACATACATAAACCTACAAACATGCTATACACAGACATGCATAATGGATTACATGAACATTTATATAAGTATCATGCGAACCATAGAATACCAAATTTTAACACCGCCCACGAAAAACTGCTCAAATCACTAACTATATAGCTATTAGATAAATAATTGCCTTACACTAAAGAGAAAATTAAGTTACCGTGCGACCCAACTAAAAAGTCATAATACTTCTTACTTCAGATATATATATAGCGCTTCGGTGGTATAGTGGTTAGCGTCGCTGACTATGAATCCATCGGCCCCGGGTTCGAGACCCGACAGCAGCCGGCGCGCAGCAAAACCCAGCAGTTCATCCTTTCACACAATAAAGAAAGTGGTTGGTAGATAAATCGGTACCCTAGGTGGCCTAGTGGTTAAGACGCTGGGCTGCTGATGGGGCGTGGTTCGGATTCCACGTTAAACTGTAGGTCTAAGATGGAGTGAAAAGCTTGACCTTCGTCAGAATGAACAATTCGGGCGGAAGCTAACCAAAGGTTAAGATATATATATATATAATATAACCCAAAATGGTCCCCTGAGAAACTTTCATGTTACACATAGACCGTGCATGAAACAAGAAACTCTTCTGGGAAAATGTGTGTATCATATATATATATATATGATAGACACAGACCGTGCATGGAACAAGGAGCTCTTCTGGGAAAATTAAATTCACTATAGTCCGAATAAGTAATGTTAAATGACAAACACTATAGTTTTTTCTTTTTCATGATGTTTGCCCGACGTGGGCAACGGGTCACTCGCAAAGAGGTCCCAAAAATATAGTTTTCCTCACCAGCTATCTGCAAAGCAAATAGGATCCAGCTTTGGGAAAGGATCTAAGGGATACAGCTACACCTAGCCTACTATATCCAGAACCTCAGTATAAGTAAAAGACTCGTTGCATTCGCGTCGAATTGAATACATCAAAGAAAAAGGGGTAACATCATGAAAGAGAAAAAAATTATAGTGTTTGTCATTTACCATTACTTATTCGGGCTATAGTGGATTTAATTTTTCCAGAAGAGTTCCTTGTTCCATGCACGGTCTGTGTGTATCATGGAAATCCTCAGGGAACCATTCTGAGTTCAATCCCATATAATATATATATATATATATATATATATATATATATATATATACTGTACACGTTTGCAAATTTATTCTATGTTGTATACATAAATGCATGCTCTAATGCGAGGATGCACAACCTCCCGCCCACGGAAGATTTTATGCTGTCCGCAGGGAAGATAGATATGTATTATGGTGTCGCCACAAATTCTGAAATAAATGGATTGGATTTTTGCCATAATTACTTACTATTTTATATATATATATATATATATAATGTCCCATTCTAAATGAAACAACTTTGAAACTCTGTAATTTTTAAAGTATTAATGTGAGAATGTTGAAACGTTGCCAGTTACTACACCATATGCGTAAGTTTTTGTCATAATGTTTTTTGTTTGTTTCAGATTGAATTATGTTTACCCCACAAGAAAAAGCGAAATGTGTGTTATGGATGGCTGAGTTGAAGTCCCCTACTCTGGTGCAACGGCGATTCCTTACAACCTTTCACGAGGAACCACCCACCAGAAGAGACCTATATACATGGACCAAGAAATTTGAGGAGACTGGCAGTGTTCTAAAGGAACACTCTGGAGGGCGAACAAAATCGGAAGAAGATGTTGAACGAATACGCGGCGCCTTTGGTAGTAGCCCGAGAAAGTCCATCCGTCGTGCCAGTGTCGAACTGCAGATTCCTCGTTCAACTGTGCAATAATGGGCTGAGTGTGCATAGAGTCGTGCGCAAACGACTGCAGCTCTATCCATATAGGCTTCAAATTGTTCAGCATATAACATGTGAAGATCTTAACAAAAGGTAACATTATGCTATGCACAATGTATCTAATGTATCTAATGGATCTAAATGTTATAATTCAGATTATAAAACTTTATGACATTCACTATTTACTGTGTGAATATTACGTTGTTTGCATCATTCAATAAAAAATTATAAGGTTTCAAAGTTGTTTCATTTCGAATGGGACACCCAGTATATACACTATATACTGTATATATTTATTCAAACCCAAGATATTATAAATGAGAAAGATAAGAGATGAAATGTAACTTGTAAACGAAAATATTCCTTATAAATTATTTGTGTCCTTAACGATTAAAGGATGTTTTGAGTGTTTGGCGTGCATCAATGCGCGTCCCCTTGTTGGAAATGGTCGCCCAACTTCAATAAAGAGAGCTGTAAATATTTTGTATAAGATGAAAACCATATCGTATTGTGACGATTGACCAAGTAGTTGATATACGATTAGCACAAATATATTTTTGTTATTTTATACAACCATGATCTCTAGTGTACGATTTCTATGCGCGCATAACGTAATTGTGGAGCTAGTTTATTTATTCTCCTCTTTCTTGTAAAATTTCCTTGGCTACTTTTCTAGAGTCAAGGTATTTTCTTCAACCTTTTTCGTACCGGGGAGGGAGCGGAGGGTGGGGAGAGAGCGTTATGCTGTTTTATCTAGTTTTCTACTACTGCTAGGATAATTAAAAACTGTACTAGTTTAATAAAGGGAACCTCCAAAGTTGCATGGCCTGAAAGGTCTTCTTTGAGCTTCCTCTTGTCCTTCCTCGTAACTCCTCGTTTACCCTCGCTTTAATGTCTCCGATTGTATTTCCTTTTCTAGATCTGTTTAAGTAGTGTTTAAACATTTATTCTTTTTCATATCTCTAAAAGGGTTCATAAGACTCTGTGGCAATGAAATATTGTTAATAAACCATTTTCAAGAAACCTTTGTTTCGTCAACCAAATACCTCTTCTGCATTCGACATCTTTTTCTTTCATCATATGAATTCTTGCGTGCAAACAACACAATCCATAACATATATATATATATATATATATATATATATATATATATATATATATATATATATATATATATATATATATAGTGACAATAATGAAAAGCACAAATTTCAGACACAAAATCCAGTCACTGCTGATTAGTAATGTTTTATGCTTATAAATTTTGTTTTTATATTAATTTCTTGCTGAAATTCTACATAGCTTTTTATGGATCGTGTTTGCACGCAAGTACTCGTAGCGAAAGGAAAATATGGTACCCGAATGGGCAAATAAAATAAGAAATGGTATTGAGTAATAAAAATAAAAGTATGAAGAACACCTTAGTGTAAAGGTGATGGTCCTTTGGGATTGTTTAATCACCCTCGTACCGGCAAAGGTCACATAACGGAACGAACCTACGGCTTTACGTGGGATCCGAACCACGGGTCGCTACAGCACCCGAACGAAGAGGTTGGTCATCCTTCTAACTACTACTACTACTACCCAGGCATAAATATAAAACGTAGTGTACGCGAGGTGACGGAAATACTCGCAACGTTTGATGAGGGCAGGGGTAGGGTTACAGTTGACGAAGGCCGAACCTATACTAACGTTGAAGACGTTAGTAATTTGAAGGGTGAGGTGAGGAACCTAGTTTCTAGTATAGGTAGCTTATCGGGAAGATTAGACAGAGTTGAGGAAGGGGTTAAGGTTGGTCCGAGATTAGTAGACGGGGAGGGATTTAGAGAAGTTAAGGGTGGAGCTAGGCCACGTACGTTAGGTGATAGGAATCCCCCTCCTACCGAGGTTTCGAACCCTTTCGCCCAGTTGGATAGGGACATGAACGAGGGGGAAACTATTTTAATTGGAGACTCCTTAGTGCGCCATATGGATAAAGAGTTCGTTGAACGGAATCCAACCAATAGGAGGAGGGTCTGTCTACCAGGGGCCAGGGTTGACAGAATTAGAGACGAAGTAGATAGGATTGATGTTGCCTCCCGTCACTCGATGTTGGTGACGATGGTATGGAGCAACGACTCGTATAGGCCTGATACGAGAGTGCCTGACCTTTTGGAGAGATATAGGGGGTTAATTAGGTCCCTGAAGGCAAGGTCAGCTAGGTCTTTAGGTCTAGTTATTACCCCTAGGCACGGCTTGGGTCTTAGGATTACGTCAAACACAATATTTTTTAATACTAAAGTAGAAGAGATTTGTACTCAAGAAAATGTACCCTTCGTAAAGCTGCGGTCAGAATTTAGTGATCCTAGCCTTTTTATAAAAGATGGGGGTGCATTGAATTCAATGAAATAGGGAATGCTAGGCTAGGTAGGTTAATCGATGAGAACGTTCGAAAGCTGTATAAGTCGAAGCCTTCTTTAAACGTTGTGGGTCCGGGAAACGCGGGCCCGACGTGAAAAATGGTTTAAAACGCCAATCCGCGGTAAAAAATAATTTAAACGTCTTTTATTGTAACGCCTGTAGTATTAGAAATAAATTGAACGAATTTAAGGCAATAATTTATTCCGAGAACTACGATATAGTTGCTATAACCGAAACGTGGTGGTTAAATACCGTGACTCGGGACTTGTTGGGGGAACTTGATATAGCGGGTTTTAAACTTTTTACTAATGATAGGTAGGATTGGTGGCGGCGTTTTAGTGTACATTCGCAATTCCCATAGGGCTATCGAGGTTAAGATAGATTTTCCGGCAGCAATTAATGCGATATGCGTTAAAGTTAGGGCGCGTAGTATTAGCTTTAATTTTGTTGTTGTTTATAAACCTCCCGTTCAACCCCTCGATACCGATACTAAATTTTACACACTTCTTGGTAACTTTATTAATAATCGGGATAGTATAGTTGTCGGAGACTTTAACTGCCCTAAGGTTAATTACGAGACTTACTGGTAATGATGAGGGTTTGAGACTGATTGAGTTCATGGAAGATAATTTTTTACGACAGATGGTTACCGAACCAACGCGCGGTGACAATATTTTAGACATGGTGATGACGAACGACGAAAATATAGTCGAAGGTTTAGGAGTAGGTGAGAGTGTGGGATGTAGTGATCACCAAATTATTAGGCTTAAGCTATTGATAGAAAACAGTAAGGATAGTAACACAATAGTAGTTCCTCATTTTCGTAGGGCTAATTTTGACAGTTTTGCGGACAGGATGAGAGTAGTGGACTGGGATAACTTATTTATGGGTAATGACGCAAATTTTCATTGGGAGGCGTTTAAAGAAAGTTTTTTGAATATCGAAAGGGAGTTTATTCCTCGTAGGCCCAAGCGCGCTAGAAATCATGGTAGGCCCAAGTGGTGGACTAGGGAAATAGGCGAGTTCATAAACAAGCGTAACAGAGGGTATAAACTTAATAAGCGCAATGGCACGGTAGGTAACTTTAATAGATATATCGAGCTTAGACGTCAGGTTAAAGGATCAGTTAGGAATGCTAAGCGTAATTTAGAGATACTTATAGTTGCAGATAGTAAACATAATCCAAGAAAGGGTACTTACGTATTATCGGGACTACCAAACTGTTTATTATGTATTTTTGCTCTCGTCATTTTCGTTTAAACTAACGAAAATATCACAACTTAACCTAACCAATTATCAAGAGTGTACAGTTGACCTAACCGGGCATTCAGTTGACCTTATCCTTAACTTGTCCGGAATGTGACAGAGAGTGCCTAATACGAAAAGATCAGAAGATATTTAGGTGAAATAACCAATATTAACCTGTTAGGTTAATTGAATGCCCGGTTAGGTCAACTGAATGCCCGATTAGGTCAACAGAATGCCCAGTTAGGTTAACTGAATGCCCAGTTAGGTTAACTGTACGCCCTTGATGATTGGTTAGGTTAAGTTGTGATATTTTCGTTAGTTTAAACGAAAATGACGAGAGCAAAAATACAAATAAACAGTTTGGTAGTCCCGATAATACGTAAGAACCCAAAAAAGTTTTTGGACTTCGTGAATAATCGTAAGCCGATAAAAGATAATATAGGCCCTCTAGTGGACGCTAACAGCGCTTTGGCTTCTGACGCTCAGGCGATTGGCGGGTATTTTTAACAACTTTTTTGCGACAGTTTTTACCGTAGAAGACGTAAATAATGTCGCCGATGTGGACGATACCGTTCCATTTAGTAGCGAGACTATTTTGAATGAAATAACTGCTTACGAGGGTGAGATTGCGCATTATATCGATAAGCTAAAAGTTAGCAAGGCTTCAGGCCCTGACGCGCTTTATCTTAGACATTTGAAAGATTTGAAAGACGTTATCGTAGGCCCCTTAACGAAGATTTTTAATCAGTCGCTGGAAGCGGGGATTATTCCTGAAGACTTCAAATTAGCTAACGTTACGCCCATTTTTAAAAAAGGCGATCGCACAGTAGCTAGCAATTATAGGCCTATTAACTAAACGTCAATTGTCGGTAAACTTTTGGAATCCGTAGTTAGAGACCGTATCGTCGATCACTTAGGAAGTCGCGATTTGATTAATAGTAGTCAGCATGGGTTTCGACGCCATAGATCTTGTTTAACTAATTTGTTAGAGTTTTATAACGAAATAGTGCGCGAATACGATAGGCATAGAGCGGCTGACGTTATTTATTTAAACTTCAAAAAAGCGTTCGATACGGTTCCGCATAGAAGATTAAATGCGAAGGTTCAGGCGCACGGTATACGCGGTCAGGTAGCTAACTGGTTAGAGGAATGGCTTCGTGCTAGGAAACAGAGGGTCGTTGTTAATGGTAGTGAATCGGGGTGGTTGGATGTAGGTAGCGGTGTCTCTCAGGGTTCAGTGTTAGGCCCATTGCTATTCGTAATCTACATTAACGACATAGATGTAGGCTTGACCAGTAACGTGTCAAAATTCGCGGACGATACTAAAATAGGCGGTAAAATTGTTAACGTGGACGATAGAAATAGGCTCCAAGACGATGTGAATAGGATTATGGAGTGGACGAATAAGTGGCAGATGCAATTTAACGTAGACAAATGTAAAGTTTTGCATATAGGGTCTTGTAACAACAATTACACGTACACGATGGATGATAGACAGTTAGCGAGCGTTGACGAGGAAGTAGATTTAGGCGTACGCGTATCTAAGGATTTAAAAGTTAAGAACCAGTTCCTGGAGTCTTGCGCAAAAGCTAATAGGATGTTAGGCTTCATAGCACGTAATTTCGAGTTTAAATCGAAGAATATTATATTGCCCCTTTACAAGTCCGTAGTCAGGCCTCATTTAGAATATGCCGTTCAGTTTTGGTGCCCGTATTTGCGTGAGGATATTGATAGGTTGGAAAGGGTTCAGTGTCGCACCACGAAACTAATTCCGTCATTACGCAACAAGTCTTACGAAGATAAGATTAAAGAGTTAGCTTTGCATTCACTCGAAACTAGGAGATTAAGGGGGAGCTTATTGAGGTTTTCAAAATCGTTAA
Organism: Bathynomus jamesi; assembly: GCA_023014485.1. Lineage (NCBI taxonomy): Eukaryota > Metazoa > Arthropoda > Malacostraca > Isopoda > Cirolanidae > Bathynomus > Bathynomus jamesi. The sequence goes on from JAJOZX010000518.1 coordinate 141,510, forward strand.
TAAAATCGATAATGTAAATTTTGACAAACTGTTCACTTTCGATAATAGCAATACTCGTAATAACTGATTTAAGTTGCGTGGCAAACGTTTCATTACTAACATCGCTAAAAACTTTTTTACGTTTAAAGTAATTGATAAATGGAATAATCTTCCCGCCTCCGTTGTGAACTCTACCAGCGTTAATATGTTTAAAAACCGTTTAGATAGGCATTTTAAAAATATTAACGTTGTTTAAAATAGAACAATTAGCAACAGGAGCTCTGGGGGTAATGGTCGAGGATGAGTCTGTTGACGATTAATGCCAGCTTGTGACATGCCAGCGTGTGACATGCCAGCAATAAAATTTAAAAAAAAAAATTAGACTGACACGAACTTAGATGTAGCTCGTAGCGTAAACTAACCCACTTTTTGTTATACTCTTCCTACTTTTTTTTTCTTATCCTCTCTTTACTTGCATGTCTGTAGTTTGTATGGTATGACAGTGTTTGAGTTAAGACTGTTTGTATGGTTTGTAAGCGTTCTTATTTTACTTCTTTTCATCTTTCAGCCCTTTCCTATTCTCTTCGATTATTTTTCCGACTTGTCGGCAGTGGCCGGCGGATGATGATGGTGAGTCTTTCTCTCTCTTTTTCTGAATGAATGTTAACCCACGAATGAAAGGTTTTGCTACTTACTTAACCCCTTATTCTCTTCTTTTAACCCCTACTCTCTTCTTTCTCTCGGGCTAACCTTAGAGTGGATCTTAGGGTCTTTGTTAGCCTTAGCTTCTGTAGATTTGTAGAACTTCGCTAATCAACGGGAAGCGGTGTTATACGAGCTGCAACACGACCACGACGTAGCTCCAGCGAATGTGGAATTATAATAGTTTCAATGATATAATTTTAATGCACTCTTATCTATTCCATATATATATATATATATATATATATATATATATATATATATATATATATATATATATATATATATATATATATATATATATATATATATATATATATATATATATAAACCTAACACTTCATTTATAGAGTTAACATACTTTTTACAAGCGATTATACCTTTCAATCTCAAATTGTTTCTCTCCAGCTTACGTATATTACTATGAATAAAACAGCGTCCGGTTCAGCCTGTTGGATCAGTTTCATATAGGAAAGAATCGTGTATTATACAGTTGTCACGCACTCCTATAATGCATAATCAAGTGTCTGAGATCATCCTGAATGTAATACATGATCTAAATATATTGTAACATAGTTTCTCTTGAGGGTGTTCAAGCCGCCATCAGTTATAGACAAACAAAAACCTTAATTCAGAAAAAGAATACAAGTTACATAAAGTTTTACAATATTTTTCAATATTTTTCTGCGCAATTTAGATATTTGATATGGCGTTAATATATTTACAGAATTCTAATCTAAATATGCCGTTGGAAGCATGGAAGCTTTTTAAGTAAAATTAATGGGATTCAGTTTATTCTATAAAAGACGTAGAAATGGCAAGTAATAATAATAATAATAATAATAATAATAATAATAATAATAATTACTTTACTCAATATCAAATAAAATGATAAATTATAAATTTAGTAGAAAATAAATGATACTTAATAAAAAAATTAGGATAAATTATGAAATTAAAAGCATATTTTAGATTGTTTCCTTTGAAAGAGAGTGCATTTCCTACAGTTTCTATTGCATAGTTTGGTTTGCGTATAAAATCTCGTCAAGTGTTATAATTATGATGAATTTGGTGGGTGGTAATTGCTCGTTGAATGGGTGATGTATGTTGATTTTTAGTGACAACTTTGAACATATTGACAGCAACAGTAAATTTGTGTAAGTCATTTAGTTTTAAAATATTTAACTCTTTTTAACATTGGAGAAGTGTGACTTTGTCCGTTATCATTATTTGAGAGGGTTCGCAAACATTTTTTATGAATGACTGCCAAAGGATGTTTCGTATATTTCTTTGAACTACCCTATGGCCTACGTTGTAGTGCATTACAATAAATGTGACTGAGTATCATAATTTTTTTTAAGTCTGATTTACCTTTTCAACTTTCGCAGCAATAAAAAATGTCGAATATAATTCTTATAATTTGGATTAGACTTTATCTACAAAGCCTTATCCAAGATGCAAATTCACAAAGCTTATATAGTAATAATACTTACCATTATTTTCTCACTGTAAAAAGGTGTTTCATATTTCCATTATGTCTTTATTCAGGTTTCTGCAGTATACCCCTTCTATATTCCTGTTTCACTTCAATTTGTCCAGCTGACGAGACACTTTCTGTCTGCGACTATTTTTATCACATACCCGAGGCTATAATACCCAAACGGACGCCAAGTTAATGGCAGTCATTAATCTAAGTTAACTCGGTTCAACCTACTTTATACCTTACCTCGAAGAAACTTAACCTAATCTGACTTAACTTAACCTACAAGATATATGTCAGTAAGATTTTTTTTGCGAGTTTCTCGTTGTGGAACCAAGACCACGCCACACATCCATACATCATACCCATTTGCCATATACGAGTACATATACATTTCGGTGAGTACTCAATACCCATTTACGCTCATCATATTTTTAATCTTTTTGACTGAATCCCCTTTCGCATATAATACATCCCACTGTTTACTGAACCACTCGATTTTCCCGTATTGTCCATATTACCTTCCCGACTCTGAAGGAACTTCCATAGCCGCAGTACTGTTATATAAACGACCATATAAATTCTTCAGTAACTGTACATATACAACAGTTGGTTAGAAGAAACTTGATTTAAAACGTGTAATAAAACAACTTAAACAAATTTTTGTATATACTACTTATTTTATATATTTTATATAAATAATAAAATAATCACAAGATAATTATCAACAGTGCATTGAAATCTTCATTCATAACCCATTTTACAAATGCTGTACAGAATACATAAGTTGTTATATATATATATATATATATATATATATATATATATATATATATATATATATATATATATATACACACACACAGGGTGAGTCAAAAGTCTCTATATATAGGCAAAATGGTCATGATAAATAAATGATTATTTATTTTTAATTTTTTTGCAGGTGATGTGCTGAGATGCCTTTGCATGTGCCATCCGTATGTGCATTCAGTGTAATGGTGCCCACATAGAGCATATTTTGTGACTTACAAGTGATTGCATAATAAAGTGACCAGTTTGCCTATGTGTGCAGACTTTTGACTCACCCTGTGTGTGTATATATATATATATATATATATGCGCCTCGGTGGTGTAGTGGTTAGCGTCGCTGAATACGAATCCATCGGCCCCGGGATCGAGACCCGGTGATGGCAGGCGGCGCCCAGCAAAACCCAGCTGTTCATCCTTCCACACAACAAAAATTGGTTGGTAGATAAATGGGTACCCTGGGTAACCTAGTGCTTAAGACGCAGGGATGCTGGTGGGGTGTGGTTCGGATTCCACGTTAAAC
>JAJOZX010000518.1:150000-230000 GCA_023014485.1 Bathynomus jamesi
GTGTTTAATTGTGAAATTCATCCCACGATGAAATTCATCCCATTCATATATATATATATATATATATATAATGTGGGAGAATTTCGATTTGTGATTAATCGAGGTCCGTAGCATAATGGTAGCGCGTCCAACCGGCAATTGGAAGGCCCTGGGTTCGATTCCCGGGCGGTTCGCCTCATTTTTCATTTATTCGTTATCTCTCCTCCTCGTGTGCAGAAACGTTCCTTAATACTTATGTCGTTTCTATTCATTTATATACTGCGTGGTCATTGCAGTTATATATATATATATATATATATATATATAAAAACAACCACAGGGAAAAAGGAAAAAGAAACACGAAATCCGAGCGCTTTCGTGATATATTCACATCTTCAAGGACAAGAAAGAAATAGGAAAGCGCTCGGATTTCGTGTTTCTTTTTCCTTTTTCCCTGTGGTTGTTTGCTTATTAATAAGATCACGTGTTATTCTGTGATTTTACTGCATATATATATATATATATATATATATACTGTATATATATTATATATACACTCTTGGGTACTATTATCACTATACCCACACAGACTCGAGACCTATAAATGGTGAAGGACAATCAAATCACGAGACAGTTTCTTATACAACTCCCTACTACATCCATCGGTGGGAATCTGTTCACACTATAATTAATAGGAAAGAAAAGTTTGCGGATGATTTTTCTTTATTAAATGTTTTAGTATATATTAATTGTTAATAAGTTAAAATCTATTTTTTTAATCTAATACCTAACCTAACGCACGAACCGACGGACGGACGAGTAAACGGACAAAAACGACATTTTTGTATAAAGCTCAACGTGAAGAGAGACAGTGTCAATCTGTTGCGGTTAAAAAACGAGCATTCTTCCACTTGCTGATAATGCTGCTCTCAGATTATGCGACTTTTTCAGATTATTACATCATTTGAACGCGCGTGCGCACACACGCACACACACACACACGCGCAATTATTTATACTGTACTTTTTAGCTAAGATCCTTGTCTGTATTTTTTAAGCGAGTCTAGTTTCGTTGACGCCTAACTTAAAACGGTTCTTGCAAGAAGCAAGTCCATTTTCAGTGTATGAATGAAGTGTTGATTCAACTCATTATAAACATTTGAATGGAATTTCTGAAAATATACCATAGTAGGTAAATTAATTAAGTTCTTTAATAGGCAGGTATCTTACCCACTTCAAATTTGGGACAGTGAGGCGGAGTACCTAACGAAGCAGAGTATATTGAATTCTTGAGAACTTTCTTGTTTCCTGTCCCGTTACTGTTGCCATTTTTAGACTTTCCCTCTTTGCAAAAGAGGAACGTGTTCAACTTTCATTCCAATACAACTGAAATTAATGAATATATATATATATATTATATATATAATATATATTATATATATATAATATATATGGGATGAATTTCACAATTAAACAAGTGAAATGAATGAATGCTGCAAACCCACAAGGAAAAAGAAAAACGATTCCAAGGCTTTCGTATATTCAGAGCTACACCTCGTCATTCCCTGACGAGGTGTAGCTCTGAATACACAAAAGGCCTTGGAATCGTTTTTCTTTTTCCTTGTGGATTTGCAGCATATATATATATATATATTATATATATATATATATATTATATATATATATATATATACACCGGGTGTCCCATTCGAATGTTCCCTAATTTTCAGTATTTTTGGTTCTGTGTGCAGGTGTTCTATTGGTGTTGTTTGAGTACACCCTGTAATGATACGAAGTGCGTTGTTTTGTATTGTCTGTAAGGTGTTTTATGTGTGTGAGTAATGGGTGCCCAGCATGGGCTAGCATAGTCCATAACTGAGCGAATATATTGTTTGTATATGAATGATTTTGTTTCCTGCTTGTGTCCAAAGTTTGTGCCGTTAGTACCCTAAGCGTGTTAAGTCTTGAGGTACATTTGTTTTAATGTCCTGAATGTGGTTTGCAAAAGATAATGATGTGTTGTATGTGACCCCAAGTATTTTGGTCCTGTGAGTGTGTGGAATGTTGGTGTCGTTTAGTGTAAGCTGTGGAGTTATCTGGTGATGGTTGATTTTTGTGTGCGCTACTTTGAGTTTATTGTGTGTGGGCCAGTCTTGTATACTGTTTATGTATGTTTGTTGGTTATTTGTAGCGGTTCGATTTGTTGTGGGTGGATGTTAGAGTGATGTCACTGCATATGATGATAAGGTAAGCTTGTTATCTATGGGTGTTGGAATGTCATGCATGTGTAAGTTGAACAGTGTTAGTGAGAGAACAGAGCCTTGAAGGACCCCGTTCCGAAAAAGCTTGTTTTTGGATGACTTGCCATTAAATGTGACATGTGAGTATCTTCCTGAAAGATAGTTGCTCAGCCACCTTTTGGTGTTATTGTGCATGTTTGTGTTGAGTATTTTGTTTATGAGAGGGAAGCGTGTGATAGCATCAAATGCTTTACTAATGTCTATTGTTGCTAATAGTGTACGTTGAGTTGGTCGTCTGGAGTTGATGCCATCCATGATGTGCTGCGTGAGGTTAGTGAGTAATGTCGTGGTTGAGTGGTGAGGTCTGAATCCATGTTGAGTAGGCGATAGTGGTATGTGTGGGTTGGTGATTTGTAAGATTAGTCTTTCTGTTACTTTGGAAGGTGTGCATAGTAAAGTAATGGGTCTATAGGAAGCTGGTTCTGTTGGAGTTTTGTTTGGTTTGAGTAGTGTAATAATTTTACCTTGTTTCCATATGTCAGGAATAATGCAGTGTTGGCATGAATATGTGCTGATATTTGTGAGAGCTACTATTCCCTGTGGGCCCAAGTGTTTAAGGTGTATGTTAGATATGTTGTCTGGTCCAGTAGCCTTCGAATTCTTAATGTTTTTGATGATCTTGGTGGTCTGGTCTGTATTGAAGGGTGTAATGGTCGTGTCGAGTCTGTAGGTTTTCTTGTGTCTGGCTGTTTGTCTGTCTGCGTGTTTCTGGTTGTTGTCTCTGTTTAAGTGACTTATCTTTGCGTAGTGATTAACTAGAATGTTAGCTTGTTGTTTATATGTTGGGATATTATTTTGGCTGCGACAGGTAGCCGCGTGTGAGGTGTGAATGCCGCTGTTAGAGTGGGAAATGCTGTTTATAGTCTTGTATAGCCTGAATGTATCTGTGGAGTGGTTTAGTGTTGTTATGAATTCCCTAAATGTTTCTGTTTGTTTTTCTTTGAGTTTGTTGTTTATTTCTGTGTTGAGCTGTTGTATCTGCTGTTTTATGGCTTCTGTGTGTGGTGTTTGTGTGTTATGTTTGAGGTTGTTACGTTATGTAAATGTTGATGAGTGTGGTGTTGTGTTTTACGTGTGTTTTAATGTTAACTACCTGTATTTCTATCGTGTTATCTGCTTGGATTGTGTTTGTAATGTTTTTTGGGTGGCATCAGTGTAGCTAATGCTTTTACGTATGTAAGTGATAAGTCCACCCCCGTGACCCCCAATACGATCTTGACGGATCGCCGTGAAGTCAGGGATGGTGGGTGTTTTGTGCGTGCGTTTTAGTTTTGTTTCTTGTATAAGTGCTATGTGAATGTTTTGTTTGTGTAAGAATTCCCTACGCTGCGTGATTTTGTTTGTGAGGCCATCTGCGTTGTACTGTAATATGTTAATATTATGCTTCTGTATGTATCTCATGTTTCTATTGTGTCTATGTCTTTGTGTATGGTGACATGTATAAGTTGTAGTGGGGTCTGGATTAGTCTTAATGTCGCCGGAGAGTAAGAGTAGTCCGGGGAGCACGTCCGTCACGCAATTGCTCCCCGTAAATGAGCTGATCGGCACTCTCCGCTGCACGGAGATTTGAGGAAGTTTGGCCACCAGCGCGTTGATGTCTTCGGTTTGACGTCGCCTCTTCTTCGCGTTGACGTTCAACGTTTTTTCGTTGACGTTGACGCGCTGACGTGTCCCGCGCTGGAGGATACAGCCACTGCTAGAAGCTTCCTCGTCAGCTGCTAACTCTTGGTTTTATTGTGTGTAGATTCAGTTATTACTGTGAATCTATTAAAAGAACATTCCCTGTTATTTTGTGCTTATCTTTCGTCTACAATTTTGTGTTGCTCTTGTTGGTTTACGTCGTCGTCGTCGTTGGCCTAGGCAAGCTACGGCTTGGGACCGTAGCGCATCTATCCGGTATAGGTTAACCTGGATGATGTAGCCATAAGCACTGCCGCTAGTTAAGTGCCAACCAGTGATTATCTCACTAGCCGTATTGAGTCCGTTAGGCGAAACTACGACAGTACCAAAGGTGGAAAATATAACCTCTGGTTTTCTATTATTATTTGCAAAAATGGACATGGCATTAGATTAAAATAAATATTTGAATATAAATGATTAACTGACAATTGTGATATATAATTAATTATGTTTACATACAATAAAATAATATAGTATACATAAAATTAGTATTAATGTGGTTCACAATTGAATTATAATGGGGTAACTAATTTAAAATGAATTTATACTATTCCGAAATTCAAGACGGTAAAATTAACATTTATCTTGAAACTAAAATAAGAGTATTCACTACACACTCCCCCACCAGAGAGGAAGTTCAAAGAGTTCCGAACGACACAGATTTCCGCTGAACCTTTTTGGTAGCTACTTGTACCTCACTTAAGGTTGATTCCAAAAACGCAGGCTTAAGACGATCGATAGAAACCTTGTCGACCTTGGAACCGCGCTGGATGAGGAATGATTTGCGCGTACGTCGGAGAACTTCATAGGGTCCGTCATAGGACATTGGAGAGGCCGTTTGGGACAGGTACACGAACGAAAACGTGGTGCAAGACTGGAGGGCTGGGGAAACAAAGATGTTCTGTTGGCTAGTCAATCGAGGGGGAACAGGCTGAAGGGACTGCATGTGAGAGGAAAGTGTTTGAGCGAATTCCGTAGGATCACATGACTTATCCCCTGCAGTGAAGTAGCCACCTGGTAGCCGCAGTGTTGTTCCATAGACTAGTTCAGCCGCTGTAGTCTTCAGATCACTCTTAAATGCAGAGCGAATACCAAGCAAAACGAGTGGAAGCTTATCCATCCAATGGGAGTCTTCGTGACACATAAGGGATGACTTCAGCTGGCGATGGAAGCGTTCGACGAGGCCGTTAGCTTGCGGATGATACGCACAGGTATGCGCATGTACTGTACCCAACAAGCTGGTAAACTTCTTCCAAAGCGAAGACTCAAATTGGCGACCTTGGTCAGTGATGACTTTTGTCGGCAATCCAAATCTTGATACCCATCCATGAAGAAAGGCTCTTGCAACAGTGTCCGCTTGGATATCAGGAAGTGGGATGGCTTCAGGCCATCTGGAAAAGCGGTCGAGACAGGTGAGCAGATAACGTTGGCCTTGAATCACTGGAAGAGGGCCAACAATGTCTACATGAATTACCTCAAATCGCTGGGATGGGGGCGGGAATGCGTCAAAGGGGGACCTGGTGTGCCTTTGGACTTTGGCACGCTGGCAGGCAAGGCACGTTTTGGTCCAATGTTTGACATCCTTCCGCATCGAGGGCCAAACAAAGCGAGAGGTAACCAGGTGTTGCGAAGCACGGATACCAGGATGGGAGGGCTTATGAAGATCCATGAAGACTGCTTGTCTGTGACATGGAGGGACATATGGGCGAATAGCAGCTGTTGATACGTCGCAATAGAGGGGCACAGACAATCCTGGCATACTCATTTTCTTGAGGGAAAGTGAGTGAGTGGAGTCTTCTCTGAGCAGGTCTTGTAGTTCCGTATCCTTATCTTGATCCTGTGCAATAGCATTCCACAGTGTAGAGCTGAGGGTAACAGAAGTAATCTCTATTCTTGAAAGTGCATCCGCTGGAGTGTTCAAGACACCTTTGATGTGGCGGATATCTGTGGTAAATTGCGAGATAATCGAGTTGCCTGATGACTCTGGGAGAGTGGTTACAGCTGTTTTTATTGAAGACAGTGACCAAAGGTTTGTGGTCGGTAAAAACACAAAACTCTCGGCCTTCAAGGAAATGTTGAAAATGCTTCACGTTTAAGTAAATAGCAAGAAGTTCACGTCCGAAAGTACTATAACGCGTTTGGGCTGGCTGCAGCTTTTTCGAGTAAAACGCGATGGGTGCTTGTTGACCGTTAATGGTTTGTTCCAACACTCCACCGATCGCAACATCTGATGCATCGACCGTCAGAGTTAGGGGGCATCACTGATAGGAAATGACAGAGACAATGCACTATTGATAGCATTTTTGGCATTGTCGAACGCCTGTAAACTATCGCTACACCATAACAATTTTGTTACCTTGCGTTTGTGTGTGATCATAGCGTGTAGAGGAGCAAGAACACTAGCACAGTTTTTAATGAACTTGTGGTAATAATTTACCAAACCTAGAAACCGACGTAACTCACGCTGATTATTTGGCATAGGGTAATTTTTTATCACTTCACACTTGTCCTGAAGGGGGGTAATTCCGTGCTGCGAAATCGTGTGACCAAGAAATTCCAAGGTTGGCTGTGCAAACACACACTTAGATGCATTAATAGTAACACCGTATTGTTCTAAGCGTTGAAAAGGAGTGAAAGATGTTCCTTATGTTCCTCTTCCGTTGAGCTGGCCACAAGCAAATCATCGATGTAGGCATAAACAAAGTCTAAGCCTCTGGTGACCTCATCTATAAACCTCTGAAAGGTTTGCGCAGCATTCCGTAGCCCGAACGGCATCTTCACAAATTCGAATAACCCAAATGGTGTACAAACTGCAGTCTTGGGAATATCCGAAGGCTCTACGGGAATGTGGTGGAAAGCCTTAACGAGATATTTTACTGAAGATAGATTTGCCGTGGAGAAGAGAAGTAAAGTCTTGGACATTTGGTACCGGATATCGGTCCGGGATGGTTGTCGAATTCAAAAATCGGTAATCCCCACATGGTCTCCAGTCTCCTGACTTCTTCTGGACCAGGTGTAGGGAGAGGACCAACTGCTTTTGGAAGGTCTTATTATCCCAAGATCCATCATAAGCTGGAATTCCGATTTGGCAGCTTTCAGTTTGTCCGGGGCAAGACGTCTGGGTTTTGCAAACACAGGGGGACCTTTTGTTGTAATGTGATGGGTAATGGTGTGCTTAATGGTATCACCCATCTGCATCGGTTGAAGAATTCCTGGATATCGCTGGAAAAGGCACTGGTACATGGAATTAGGGGGAACGAGGGAAAGTGCAGAGTTCGAGGCGTCCGGAAGGGCAACCTGTTTGGCAAGAACAGAAAGCAGTGTGGCCTGGTCGCATAAGCGTCGCTTGTCAAGATCCACCAGGAGTTTGAAATGCTGGAGGAAGTCAGCGCCGATTATGGGATGCCGCACTTGAGCACAGATGAAAATCCACTTGAAGGATCGGTGAAGGCCCAAGTTTAGTTCACGCGACTGAGTACCGTACGTGGGTATGCGTGAACCGTTAGCAGCGTATAGAGGCGGAGATTCCGAGTGCTTATGACCAGATTTTTGAGGGAATACACTGACTGACGCTCCGGTATCGACCAAGAAATTGATACCAGAGTTCCTGTCCTTTATGAATAACAGGTTGGCAGTGCGAGTACTAGACGCCATTAGGACTCGCTGCTGGGGTTTTCCGACGAAAAATTGCAAGGGGAGATGCACTTCCTAGCCTTCTTTCCAAATTTCGAGTGGTAGAAGCAGATCTTCCCGGAACTCGAACGATGCCTCTTCGTAAATCTTGACCGAGAATGGCTTCTTTGCCGTTGATTTTGTAGCAGAGAAAAACGTGGTTGAGTTGTTGACTTAACTCTTCCACTTTCAACTCCAGTTCCGATTGTGTGTTCACGTTGTAGACCGGAGCTGTGTCAATCTCCACTACTTTGTCGGCAGTTTCTGCTAGTTTATCAACTGGAGTAGCAGGATCCATAGTGGCCAAGACACGCTGAGCTGATGGAGGAAGTTTCTGCAAGAACAACTGTCTAAAGATGTCCTTATCGAAGGTTTGTGCGCGTTCGCCTAGAGCGCACTGCATAGCCCTCAGCATTTGAGTGGGCTTACGGTCTCCAAGTTCTTCTTTTGAGATTAACTGATGTAGTTTCTCACGCTCGGAGACAGTGGTGCGGCGCAGGATGGCAGACTTCAGATCGTTGTATGGGTCCTCACTCGTGGAAGGAGATACGATGACGTCACGGACTTCAGAGATGATGCTCGCTGGTAGAGAGGACAAAACATGATCGTATTTCGTCCTGCTAGCGGTGATCCTTCCCAAGTTGAATTGTGATTCCACTTGGTGGAACCAAATAAATGGATCACCCGGCCAGAAGACGGGGAGCTTTACGCTCAAGTGGGAGATGGCACCAGCATCGTCAGGCATCTTCTCCTATGCTTGCTGACGTACAAGCAAGACGAAGGAGTGGAGGTTGAGACGAGCGCAGGCACAGAGCGCACGGGCAGGGGTGAGGGGCAGAGGGCACGAGCGACATTACAGTCTGGTCCTAGTCGCTCGGGTGAAGGGGGTGATGGGCACGAACGACGTTACAGTCTGGTCCTAGTCGCTCGGGTGAAGGGGGTGGTGGGCACGAACGACGTTACAGTCTAGTCCTAGTCGTTCGGGTGAAGGGGGTGATGGGCACGAACGACATTACAGTCTAGTCCTAGTCGTTCGGGTGGAAGGGGTAATCCAGCTCCGGGGTCATCAATTGTTGGTTTACGTCGTCGTCGTCGTTGGCCTAGGCAAGCTACGGCTTGGGACCGTAGCGCATCTATCCGGTATAGGTTAACCTGGATGATGTAGCCATAAGCACTGCCGCTAGTTAAGTGCCAACCAGTGATTATCTCACTAGCCGTATTGAGTCCGTTAGGCGAAACTACGACAGTACCAAAGGTGGAAAATATAACCTCTGGTTTTCTATTATTTATTTGCAAAATGGACATGGCATTAGATTAAAATAAATATTTGAATATAAATGATTAACTGACAATTGTGATATATAATTAATTATGTTTACATACAATAAAATAATATAGTATACATAAAATTAGTATTAATGTGGTTCACAATTGAATTATAATGGGGTAACTAATTTAAAATGAATTTATACTATTCCGAAATTCAAGACGGTAAAATTAACATTTATCTTGAAACTAAAATAAGAGTATTCACTACACTCTCTTTGTTGGAGTTCTAAAAATATATTGCCCGCCTGTCTGCTAAATTGCTCTAATATGGACTCTGTTTCTTCTATTTCTTCTTCCTTTAATTTACACTAGAAATATGGTTAATTAGTTTTTTAGATATGTGAACTTAAAAAAAGTCGGTTCCTCGTTTATGCGGAGATGCGCACATGTGGTGTGTGTGTGTGTGTGTGTGCTGTCTTCCCTAAGGAATCGCAACAATCTTTAGGATACTCACACATTGCGACAGGAAGGTGAGTATCATAACATTAGCAGTGCCACGGTGGTCTATCTTTATAATTGCTATCTTTTATCTTGAAAAAAGGGGGGTATACGAATAATTAAGGTTAGGCTAGGATACACTAGTTTAGGTAAGGTCCGGTTAGGTTTGGTTAAATTTATCAGTTTTTAGATTGGATAAATGTCGCGATACAGAATTGAATGAGAATATGTCACGGTTTTGTAAGGTAGACAAACAGTGTGTGTGTGAGAGAGAGAGAGAGAGAGAGAGAGAGAGAGAGAGCGCATTATCCCCGTAAGGAGAAAGGATTGAGTACACTTCATTTAAATGTGTCGCAACATTTCTTTCCTTTAGCACGTGTAAAAAGTGAACCACCATTTTTATTCGTTTCTTTCCATAAGCGATAGTCATAATTGCAATTATTTCTTTTTTATTAAATATTAATTATCATTTATTATCCATTTTCAATAACTTCTTCAATATTTTGTGCGATACATAAAAATTTTCTTCGTGGCCAGAACTTCATTTTGTGTTTTATGAGGTATACTATAAGGTTGTAACATATATTCTCCTCGATTGTTTTAGTTCATTCAGAACAAAAATTGAAGGACTTATAAAGACAAATTTACTCGAATTTTTAGTTTATTCACAACAAAAATTAAATGACATAATCACAAATTAATCATCAATAGAATTTTCTTCTTTCCACGTTCGAAGAAACCCCTTGGTTTCGAGTTAAAAAAAGCGATCACTTCGTTTTCGATAGCTTCCCTGGATTGCAACGTTTGTCCATCTAGGTGGTGTTGCGGACTTCTGAATAAATGGTAGTCTGAAGGTGCGATGTCCGGAGAGTAAGGTGGATGAGGCATTTTTTCCCAACCAAATGCCTCCAATTGGGCAGTGGTGATTCGAGCAGTGTGAGGGCGCGCGTTATCTTGGTGGAATAGAACACCGCTGCGATTAATTAGTGCGGGACGTTTTTCTCGTAATGCCATCTTCAATCGTTGGAGTTGTTGGCAGTAGACTTCAGCCGTGATTGTTTGGTTATTTGGCAGAAGCTCAAAATGAATAATTCCTCGCATATTCCACCGAACGCATAGCAAAATTTTCTTTGGATGGGGTCCATTCCTTAGCTGAGGTTCGGGCTTTGTTTCACGGCTAAGCCACTGATGTTGACGCTTAATATTGTTATAGAGGCCCCATTTTTCATCCCCAGTGACGATCCGATTCAAAAACGGTGCCTGCGGTTGCCGAGAATGCAGTGATGCGCAAATATCGATTCGATGTTGAAGATTCGCTTGTGACAAATCATGCGGAACCCATTTTCCAACCTTCACTACTTTTCCAGCTTTTAATTTTTTATTTAATGCTACTGTTAAAGGTTTCAATAACAAAAACTAAAAGCTGTTTTCCTTCTCGGTCTATTTTTCAAAGAAGAGGCGGCTGAGTATAGCCAACGCAAGGAGAGAGACCGCAATTTTGCCAAACGTGGGCCACTAACAGACGCTGCTATTAGTGGCCGTCGGGACTTTAAACGTTATTTGGTGGACACATAGTCATATACGTACAGTTTCAGTTTCGATTGTATCAAAATCTCATTTTATTTCTCATTCTGTCTGGCTCTCCGTGTTTCATTTTTACCCCCTCCCCCCTCTCTCTCTCAAACGTGACTTTCTTTGTGATACTAAGATTTTGCGAGCATTCCTGTATTCGATTGATGTACAATAAAAGTTATTTTATATAAAAGTATAACTTACGTTTCGCAAAAATGTTATTTTGTTATTTCACATTAAAACTGTATTTATATTGTACATTTTCAGGAGATTATATAGTATACTAATATATATATATAACCTTGGTTAACCTTGGTTTTGCTTCCGCCCAAATTGTTCATTCTGACGAAGGTCAAGCTCATCACTCCACCTTAGACCTACAGTTTAGCGTGGAATCCGAACCACTCCCACCAGCAGCCCAGCGTCTTAACCACTAGGCTACCCAGGGTACCCATTTGTCTACCAACCAATTTCTTTATTGTGTGAAAGGACCAGCAGCTGGGTTTTGCTGCTCGCCGCCTGCCATCACCGGGTCTCGATCCCGGGGCCAATGGATTCGTAGTCAGCGACACTAACCACTACACCACTGAGGCGATATATATATATATATATATATATATTGCTTACTTAATTTTCAGGTTGGCAAATTTTGTTTTCATAACTGTACGTGTTTTCAATGACCATGTAAAATACAATATACGTCGTTCACTGTACTGTACTGTACTGTACGTTCATCAAAACACACCACGTATGTAAACTCTCATTGGTCGATTAAAAGTCAATGTTCACCAACCACAGAAAAGCTCTCATGACCCTATTATATAATTTTTCCTGGAAAATTCATGTCGAAGAGGAATTTTGCTTATTGTGTGTGTGTGTGTGTGTGTGTGTGTTTTATCCCCAAAGGGTTGACTTATAATTAGGCTGACCATATTTCCTTGAGACAAAAACGGGACATTGGGATGGCAAAAAAGGGACGGGGGTTATGTAATATTCTGTATTCATGAAAAAGTAAGTACATAAACATATTGAGCTTACAATTATTCTTCAGTGACAGAACCCATACAAAAACCCATACAAAACGGTACTGTCCCGTTCAAAACGGTACGTATGGTCAGCCTACTTATAATGCACATTGATGTCTCTCTCTCTCTCTCTCTCTCTCTCTCTCTCTCTCTCTCTCTCATATATCTTCCCTGAGAACATATTGTATGAAAAGATTAAAACTATCTTGTTGCAGTAACCCTTTCAATAAGAAGGAAAACCAGCCAAATCTCCTCCTATATGCGCACAATAGGCAATAAATTATATTAAACTTCACTATCAAGTTTTTATTTCAACCCCCCCATATATATATATATATATATATATATATATATATATATATATATATACAGACCCTGTCTAAATTATTAGACTCGCTGACGAGACTGACTAGACTGACGAGATTCTTCGGACACTTGATTGAGACACATTCAGTTTACGCTATCTGTCTTTGTGAAAAAGTATTGACAATCAATAAGCCACTAATCCGCGCCTTTTTATGTGGCGTAATATCACACAATCGGCCCATATTATACAAGAACAAAGAAAATAACTCTACAAATCTGAAAAGTAAGAAGATACAGTTAAAATTTCACACATTAAACTATAGTAGAGCATAAAAAAGTATATTAATTTAAGCAAATTTAAGCTTCTTTGTGAAACAACATCCAATCATTATAAAGAGTGCTTTGAAATTTAAATAAATGGTAAACAACACAAGGCGTTACGGATGACGTGCGAGGCTAGATTTCCTTATCACCACATTCCCCCTTTGTCCCCCCTACACTCAAGACTGACACTCACATCTACACTCGCACATTAAGAAGAAAGTAGTAAATAATTTAGAAGTTCCTAATTTACGTTAAAATAAATATAAAATGAAAAACATATAGGTTGTTTCATTAAAGAAAATTTTCAGCCTCTGAGTCTAATAATTTGACCAGGGTATATACAGGGTGTCCCAAAAAAAACTATATACTCTTTATAGCATCATATATTTTATAATTTAAAAAAAACCCAAACAATATATTGTTATAGAAATTGCCAATGAAAGGTAAATTAGTAATCTAAGTGATCAAAATGTTATAGCGAGTTGTTTGCATATAAAATTTAATTAACTACGCCAAGTGCTCAAAATGTTCTCCGGCGGCATGAATGCACTTTCAATACAACAAAATCGTGTGGTCTGATGAAGCTACCTTCAAGCTGAATGGCATAGTAAATCGACAGAACTGCAGGTACTGGTCACTTGATAATCCACACGTTTATGTGGATAAACATGTTAATTTACCAGGATTAACAGCATGGTGTGGTTTATCATCCAGGGGTGTGGTTGGACCATTTTTCTTTAATGGGACAGTTACCGGTGCCGCATATCTCGACATGCTGCGGACAGAAATTATACCTGCAGTTCGGAAGTTGTTTGGAAACGACGACTTTTACTTTCAACAAGATGGAGCCCCCCCTCATTATCATTGTGATGTCAGAAGGTACCTCGATGAAACGTTGCCTAACCGTTGGATAGGACGAAGAGGAAGCGTTGAGTATCCTCCACGTTCACCGGACTTGACTCCACTTGATTTTTACTTGTGGGGCTACCTGAAGGATGCAGTTTATGGTACAAGACCCGCAACACTCGAACACCTTAAGGATGCAATTAGGGAAAAGTGCGGGACCATCACAGCATCCACATTAGTCCATGTCTGCGAATCAGTTAGTCGACGCATTCAAAAGTGCATTCATGCCGCCGGAGAACATTTTGAGCACTTGGCGTAGTTAATTAAATTTTATATGCAAACAACTCGCTATAACATTTTGATCACTTAGATTACTAATGTACCTTTCATTGGCAATTGCTATAACAATATATTGTTTGGGTTTTTTTTATGATGCTATATTATATGATGCTATAAAGAGTATATAGTTTTTTGGGGGACACCCTGTGTATATATATATATATATATATATATATATATATATGGAGAACATTTTGTTCCATATTATATCTAAACTAAATATAATTAAGATCGTAATCAGCTATATAATCACTGCCCTTAACTGCCATAGGCCTAATCTTGACAAGTTACTAAGCGATTCCATCGTCTTATCTTATTCAGATAGTAATTAGGACTCCATTTCTGCCCTTCATTTTAGCCCCAATTTTGTGTGTATAAATGTGTATACAATGTGTATAAATATGTACACATTTATACCTGAAAATGTATGAAAAAGTGTAATAAAAAGTATGAAAACACCATTGTTACAGCATGAAAATTATGTGAATAGCATACAAGGAGAGTATAAAATAGTATGGAAGAACAAATCAAAACGTGTATATATATATATATATATATATATATATATATATATATGTGTGTGTGTGTGTGTGTGTGTGTGTGTGTGTATATAATGGTAAAACAAAAGACATAAATGTGTATGATGTGGACAGAAGAAAAGTAATGAAAGTGGGACGCGTAAGAAAAAATTTTAAAATAAAACTAAAAAAAAAGTTGGGCCAATATGGAAAGTTTGTCTGGGTCGCAAATGACGAAAGCGCATTCTAAAGAACCGGAACTAACTTCCGGTTCCCATACCCGTTTCCCACCTGGAACGCTTCTTTGGCATGGAACTATTTCCGGTTTAAATCCGTTTCCGTTTATAGTCATGATCATTCCCTTAATTAGGATAAACAACGATTAACAACACGACACCGTAAGCGCTAAATTTCCTTATGGCACGAAACTTTTAAACCGTTTGGTTTTATATTTACGTGACAAAATAGTTAAGGAAAGTTTCCTCCAAAAATGAGACCGCATAGACACTAACCGGAAACTTACTCTCTCTCTCTTTTTAATCCTATATACCCAAAATAAATCCTGTACTACTCAATGTTTGGAATCCTTTATTATTATTATTATTATTATTATTATTTGGAACGCCAAACTTATAAAAAAAATCATTTCGCTCTGCTTTCACCAAAAGTATTTACATTGTTCACAGTCTAATAATATTAATACGTTTCATATATTTCTGTATTTCCGCATAAAGAGGGTAAAGTAGAATATTATTCTAGAGAAAGTATCAAACATTTCAAAATCCACACTTACATATAATTTCTATATAGGGAAATGTCGAAAATGCGAAGTAAATATTCTCATGACCTTTCCACTATATATATATCTATATATATATATATATATATATATATATATATATATTAGGGTGTCACTAGGTAATAGGGGGAAAATTAAACGATGGATATTTTCCTATGACACCCCCTAAAATTGTTCCATTTGGTGTAAAACATACGGAAGAGAAATTTGGTCCTGATTGGTCATCATTTAAAGGTCACCCTCGTCACTGAAAACAAGACCCATTTGTTGACGTCAACAAGCTGTTCAGTGTTCACAGCTTGGGCCGAACCAGATAATAAAAAACAAGGCAATTTGGTGAAATAACGAAAGTAAGACACTTAAAAACGCAAAGAATACAAACAGTTTTATTATATAATCAAATAGAAGACATAATTTGGCGAATAATGGTACAAAATGGAGAAGCAACAAAAGCAAAACTTTGAGAAATAAAATACATATACAGTAGCAGAATAATTGGTGCTCATACGCTGATCAGTGATTAGTTCTTTCGCGTCCTCACTAATGCTGATTTGTTCGGAGCTGGGTGTTGCTTTCTGTGGTCAGTGACAACTTGAACGAGGAACTGGAGCTGTTCTTCTTTCACTGTCAACTTTCCGTTCAGCTCCTTCACCAGAGCCACGGCTCGTTCTGCTCTGTCGTTCACCACTGCAAGTTTGGAGACCACATCCCGAGCTTGCACGTATTCAGAGTTTGACGTCCATGAACTGGGATGGTGGAGCAGAAAGCAATCTGGCAACTGAAGTTTTGAGAAGAATCCTCGGGTGTTCTTTGTGATCAGTTGCTCCAGTCATTTGCTGTCACTGAGGAACATAGTATCAAGAACCAAAGGTCGTTTTGGCGGCATGTGAGGGGCTTCTTGATCTAACGCTGCAACCATGCTGCACTTCACTTCCATCGATATCCTCTCATCAAAGAACGCCAGACCCACTGCCTCCTCCGAATGGTACCACAGGTGCGCAGACAGCTTCTTGGTGGTACCATCAGAGATCTTCTTGTGCGGGTATCGAAGGAGCGTCATCATCAATTCCCAATCATTCAGCGGAGCTTCGATGGACAGATGAGCTGTTGCCCACGCTTTCATGTAAACTAGAACAGAAAAAAGGCAGATATCTCGAATTCCGCGTTCCTCAGTGTTCGTCAGTTTAAACTGTCTTCGGAAGAGCCAGATCTTGATGGCATAGAGCCCCTTAGCCATCCATCTCGCCCGGTGCATAGCACCAGGGGCGCGGAAGTTTAGTCCCTTGTATGGAACTCCTCCAAGAAAGATGACGGAAAGATCGAGGAATTCCTGATAGTCATCACGAACTTGAAGTGCTTGTGATTTTGCAAACTCAATGAGCTCCGTCTATGTTTAGAAATAGCTGCTTTGGTGAACGCATCTGTGTCCGCAGTTTGGAACTGTTGCTGGTCCAATGCGGTCCAATAATCATGGAAGCGCTTGAAAAGCAGAATTTCTGGACCGGTAGATACTGAATCTAGCGATGCTGCGAATGCCGCCTGTAGCACCAACTCCAGTACATGGTGTCTGCACGCGCAGTGTAACAGGTCACGTCCAACTTTTTCTTCCAGAAGAACACAAGTTCCTCCACGGTGGCCTGTGTTTGTCGCGGTTGTGTCGAAACACATAGATTTGACATGATCGGTCACTCCCCATTCATTCAGGCAATCTATGATGGCATTTGTTTGTGCCAGCGCGGTTCCTGACAGAAGTTTTGGCACCCCGAGGAGCTGCTCTGTCCGGAGCCAGATACAAGAATAGGTAAGCGGTCAACATATTCTCGTGACGTCAGATCTTGCATGAGTGTTCCGTCCCAGTGAACAGTCAACGGACTATGCCTTGGAACTCGCTCTTCAGTTGCCGAGCGCTTAAGGTACGGAATTTTTCACGCTGACGATGAATGGATCCACGATTGATGTTGTAGTCGCTAGCATCATGCCCTAAGCTGGAAGCTGCCTCAAACAGAGCAGATATGTGGCCTTTCTTGACGAGAGTTGCGTGCGATCAAGCGCTGCCGCCAATTCCGATGTCATGATGTTCTTCGTTGCTTTTGTTTAGACGCTAACGAACCACCACATGCTCCTTTTTTCTTCGCTATCATCTGAGCTCGAGGATGAGGACTCCAAAACCGCTTCGTTGGATACTGCCTCCATTTCAGGCTGATCGCTTCTTCGTTTCTCCTCTTCCTCCCGACGTCGAGTACAATCTTTGACTTGGCGCTGATGGGTCATGTCCAAACCTGCCATTGAACCTGGACGTCCTTTCTGGCGCTGCTGCTGAAGGAAACTCCCAATCCTCTGGGTACTTGACCAATTTCTCACAATCAGCGTGGGCGATGTCAAAGAGACGATCGAGGCGTTCAATGATTCTTTTTCTTTCGTCTTGTGTGAATCGCTCGTCCTTGAGGCGTGTTTTTGAGTCCTTTCCACTCCTCGAAGACTTTATCCGTTTGCTGACGCAGTGTGTCTCGAGTCTGGTTGGAATGTGAGCTTTCTCCCAGAAGGATCACTGCTCGAAGTGACTTCTCAACGCGTCACGTATTGTCCTTTTCTTTCATGGTGAAGGTAAAGGAAGTAACCGAATGCTTGCCTGTAGGAAGGAAGCTTGCATCCTTCACCTCATCAACCGCTGCCCCTAATAGGTATAACACTTCCGGGTTTCCATCACCAGAAATCACGTAGCTGAAATGAGAAACGGTGAATCGTTAAGTATTGTTCACTTTATTTCTCAGATATTCAGACACACAACAGATACACACACACACATATATATAGAGATATATAGATATCTAATGAACGATTATGGAGACGCCGCGCAAGCATTAAACTTGGAAGGCGGGGGGCGGACCTTTTATAGTTATTCAAATAAAAAGATTTTTCAGTCACCAATGTTTTTTTTACCAATGGAATAGATTCGCGGGGTGTCAGCATGAAAATTTCAAACTTTGCATTAAGTGACACCCTAATATAATAATTCTATATATATTATATATATATGATGAATAAACCACGAAGGAAAGG
Organism: Bathynomus jamesi; assembly: GCA_023014485.1. Lineage (NCBI taxonomy): Eukaryota > Metazoa > Arthropoda > Malacostraca > Isopoda > Cirolanidae > Bathynomus > Bathynomus jamesi. The sequence goes on from JAJOZX010000518.1 coordinate 168,187, forward strand.
AAACACAAAATGGTGCTCAAGCGCTTTCGGGGGGTCTAATGACATCCTCAGGAACACTGAAGTACATAAAAGGGGTTACAGCCTATATATAGGTTACAGAAAGAAGAAAAAAAGAAAAATAAATAATATAAATAATAATATATATATATATATATATATATATATATATATATATATATATAATGTTAACCCCCCCAAAATGGCCCTGAGTCGGTTCGGATCGACGGGGGTTCTAGTTAGGAGGCTGCAACGGATATTTCTTCTATAACATTCTAATTCTTTTCGGTCGCCACTCTGTTAAACTCTTGGCTACAGACTCGCCAGACTGTTATGCCGATATCTTCTATGGTGCTTGGGTTGTCTCTTAATTTGGGCAAAGGGTCGCCAATTTTTAATTCTTCTCTTTTTATAATACTCTGATACTTTCTCTGATACTAAAATTATCGACTTTTCTTTTATAACTTGTCGACTTAACTGACTGAGTTCCTGAAGAGAACAAGGCTCGAAGGAAAAAGATAAAAACCTCTTTTACTGGGGTTTACTTCTCAAAATGTACAGGTACTGCTCTGAATTTACAGGGGTAGAGGTTCGACCTCTTTCGACCATGGCTCAGGCCGGAATCTAAAAATATTAAGAAGGCAAGGGGCCTCTGCTCCCTCCTAATGAGGTGCTAATATGAAGTCTAATGAAGAAGTGCAATGAAGAAGTGCTCTAATTTTACAAATACATGTATAATATAGCTAAACTTAAATGTTTTGGGGGAGGACAGTTGAAGGTTAAATTTCCCCCCTTTTTAAACACATGATCAAATGTTTTAAAAGATTGCAAAAATAAAAATTTAAAAAAATAAAAATAAAATAAAAACTAATTTGTATTTTTTCGCCGAGTCTACATTTATGAAGGCGATATCATTTCGTAATAGTACATATAAGTACAAATTAAGTACACGACTGAGTACGTATTAATTTTGGTTCATTACAATTACGATTACAATTATGGATTACTTCACATTTACTTATTGTTTAATTACACTTCCATTTTAAAGTACATTCTTACATTATAAATTAAATCATTACATTTAATTACAGTTCCAATGAAGTACATTACAAGTTATTACCAATTACAGCTTCATTAAAGTACATTACGTTATATTAAATTAAAGTATTACAGCTAATTACAATTAAACAGTTACTATAACTTTTTTTTTTTTTTTTTTCAGTGCCTCACATTAATAGACAATTAAGATGTTAAATATAATACAACGTACATGGCACTTACGAGATAATTTATTTACGAAATAATATGCTATAATATGTTATGAATTTGAAATCAGAGCGAACGGAGGTATTTTATCTTTGAGGCGCTCGATTCTGTCGTAGTGAGTGGAATTTTATAACTTAACTCAGCATTTTTTAGTTCAATGCGGGAGGTGAAATAATAAAAGAAAATAAAACGTAAAAAGAATACATGTACGTAATCATGATCGTCAATAGACATGTACGACTGCACACAGTAGTGTACACATATCATTCGTCACACAATAGGTTGTGTGCGTAATATAGACACGAGTAAACATAGAATGATAAGTTGATCGGGCATAAGTAGACAATAGGTAGATGAATGAATAAGTAATAAAATTAATAAAGGATAGCGGTCAAGAAAGAACATGAATGTAAGAATGAGTATGGTTGAATAATGAGTATGGTTGAATAATAATGTTTATACTACATAACACCACAACATTATTACTAAAGAATTTACCATACGTTGAATACGGAAGATGTCCAAATACTAAGAACGTGATTCAGTGTACAAAGTATGGGAAACGTAAAGAGAATAAAGTTATTTTATGACGTCATAGTGTATAAGTCATTATTTAGAAAAGATGAATTAGGGAAATACAGTAATGAATAAAGAAGTATAAATCGAAATTCTATCCAAAAACTCGCTAAGGCGATTTTGGTTTCTTATGTAAAAATGAACATTCAACATAAAACTATACGAACATAAGTTCTGCATCAAGACAATGAATCCATATAATGATGGTGTAGGAATTGTTCATTGTTCACTTTTTACAGTATTTCCCCCCCAAAATGGTATTAATACAATAATATAATACAATATAATACAATTGAGAAAATATCATCGAAGTAATTCAAGTTAGATGACGACATTCTTTACAATACAAATTTTATACAGAACGAGTTCGGGTAGTTGAGTACAATGCAGAGTAATCAAATTTTTAACATGACACTCGCTTAGAGGGCTATGATAAAATATAAAAATTTAAAGATTAAAACTTTACTTTTATACAAACAGAATAAAGGATTAATACGTCAATTTAGACAAACAATTAAGTTAGACAAACATTGATATGGTTAAAAAAAATTTACAAAATTTTTATTTTTCTGTGGGAAAAATTATGTACATAATGAATAGAGTAAAAGGGAAAAATATAAATTTTAAAGTTCATGGATTTTTCGAGGCTTCCATGATAGTACAATTGATAACTAATTTTATTGACTATTGTAGATAAAAAATCGAATTATGTAATTGATGATGTATAGACCTGTGGTCAAGTGTGTATTTGGGTGTATTCGGTGCAAAGTGTGTATTTTACAATTTCGAGGGACAGATTAGCTGATAGGATTGTTCAAGTAACTAAATATTCAATGATTTTAGCATAAGGTTTGTGTATATATATATATATATATATATAGTGTGCATACATGCATTTTTATTGACTGTTGTAGGTACAAATCGAATTACGTAGTGGATGATGTATAGACCTGTGGTCAAATGTGTATTTATGTTTATTGGGTACAAAGTGTGTATTTTATAATTTCGAGACACAGATTAGCTGATAGGATTGTTAAATTAACTGTATAAATGCATGAGCGAGAATTTATATAAAGTAAGCAATAATTATTATGTATTATGATGATAATGTTTGCATACGCGTTTTAATGCAAAAGTGACTGGAGGGACGGAACGTAATGATTTCGAATGTGTCAAAAGTAATAAAATTCACTTAGGATTATAGATTTTACATAATTAATCAGTTACACGTATAAGGTAATTAAAAAAACGAACTTAGAGGACCTTACAGTTAATGAAAGTAGATCTCACGGTTTTAAAATTGAATTTTGACACACAATTAATTTCGACTACTAAAATTCATAGCCATATACTGTAGTATTCTTAAAAATAAAAAAACACAACTTAACATAAATGGAGGTTATGTTCCATAGTACTAAAGAGGAATTAACCATGGTTGAACCATTTCTCCGGTTGTCACTGGGTTCAACTGGGGTTGGGGGTATGAAAATAAAATAAACTTAAAAGACAAAGTTTGTAGTACGACATTCGGGGGAATTGAGTGACTAAGCGGGGGTATAAGTCTGAAATTGACAATTACATCTTTCGTGAGCAGTTTGCTCTTTTTTTTTAAAAAGATTGCTTGTCACACTACTTAGAACAAAAAATTAAAAGAGTTCAACAAACGGAGGGACGGCATGTTCCTCATATACATTACAATAATTACCAAAATCGTTACAAACAATTGTAAAAACTATTTTGGTTACAAATAATAAATTACATGACTATATATTTATATACGTAACAATGCATGAAAAGGGAAAGACAAATCGGTGAATTTCCATCTTACAAACAAAGAAAAGGTTAAACCAAAGCCGCAACCCGGTCAATTCAGGTTGAATTTAATTCTCTTTTACAACACAAAAAAGGTTGAATTAAATTCTTAAATTACATTTTTCTTAAATTAAATTCTCTTAACTTACAAAGAAAAAGTTGAATTCAATTGACTGCATTGAAATGAATGGGTATTTGAAACTAACAGAGACTGACTTAAAACAAAACTCTCTGACTTCAAATAAAACTCTCTGACTTCAAATAAAACTCTGACTTGAACTCTGTCAAGTATTCTGAACCTGAAAATGAAACTTAACTCTCTAACTTGAACGCTTGTCAAGTATTCTGAAACTTAAACTGTCTAACTTGAACGCTTGTCAAGTATTTTGAAACTTAAACTGTCTAACTTGAACGCTTGTCAAGTAAAGATTAACTGAAAATGGAAAATGACTGCACTTGATCTCTATTCAAGTGGAGACGATTAACCTCTGTTTTGGTTGACCCTCTTGGTGCAACCTTCTGACTTGAAAAACTGACTTCAAAAACTGACTTCAAAAAATGACTTCAAAAAATGACTTCAAAATTACTTCAAGTATCTTTATAAATCTCTGGGGTTTGGTTGTCCCTTTTGGTTACAACCAACTGAAACTGTCTGAAAACTGAAAATGGAACTTGAAACTGCTTCAAGTAACTCTATAACTCTATAAACTCTCTCTAAACTCTCTCTAAACTCTCTCTCTCTTAATTTGCAAGTCAATTCAATTCAATAATTTGAAAAAAATTTGCAAACAAAAATATAAAATGTAAACAACATTTCACTCTAATGTACACGAAGGTACGATACTATTATGTTTGATACATAAAATAAAATTATTCTATACTGAATATAACAGTGAAAATAACTCTGAAATTAACTCTCTGAAATTAACTCTCTTTGAAATTAACTCTCTTGAAATTAACTCTCTTTGAAATTAACTCTCTTTGAAATTAACTCTCTTTGAAATTAACTCTCTTTGAAATTAACTCTGTTACAATTAACTCTCTGTTAAAATTACTGTTTCAATAAAAACAAATGTATCACTGGTGTCTGAAGTGTTCACTGTGTTTTGTGTTAAATTCTGGCTCCATACTAAATATTAACTGTTAATAATACGGACTTTTCAAATGCTTATAAATTACTTAAAAAACAAACTGTACTTAACAAAAATTTCTGAGGCGAAGTCCTTAGAGACGTGTCCTGAAGACGTGTCTTGCTGGCTACTTCTTCTTAGATGAAAACTAGGCGTGGAGAACTTGGAGTCGTGACACACCGGTTCAAGGGTGGATGTTACGAACTAGAAGTCGTGACACGCCGGTCAACTGGTTTTATCCTGATGCAGGGTAATTTCTATCTTGGCCAAAGAGTGGCCTCTTCTTAAAATCTTCTTGTTTTTTTAAATCTTCTTGTTTTTAAAATCTTCTTGTTTTTAAAATCTTCTTGTTTTTAAAATCTTCTTGTTTTTAAAATCTTCTTGTTTTTAAAATCTTCTTCTTAAAATATTCTTCTAATCCTGGCAGGGTCGCCAGACTGTTAACCCCCCAAAATGGCCCTGAGTCGGTTCGGATCGACGGGGGTTCTAGTTAGGAGGCTGCAACGGATATTTCTTCTATAACATTCTAATTCTTTTCGGTCGCCACTCTGTTAAACTCTTGGCTACAGACTCGCCAGACTGTTATGCCGATATCTTCTATGGTGCTTGGGTTGTCTCTTAATTTGGGCAAAGGGTCGCCAATTTTTAATTCTTCTCTTTTTATAATACTCTGATACTTTCTCTGATACTAAAATTATCGACTTTTCTTTTATAACTTGTCGACTTAACTGACTGAGTTCCTGAAGAGAACAAGGCTCGAAGGAAAAAGATAAAAACTTCTTTTACTGGGGTTTACTTCTCAAAATGTACAGGTACTGCTCTGAATTTACAGGGGTAGAGGTTCGACCTCTTTCGACCATGGCTCAGGCCGGAATCTAAAAATATTAAGAAGGCAAGGGGCCTCTGCCCCCTCCTAATGAGGTGCTAATATGAAGTCTAATGAAGAAGTGCAATGAAGAAGTGCTCTAATTTTACAAATACATGTATAATATATCTAAACTTAAATGTTTTGGGGGAGGACAGTTGAAGGTTAAATTTCCCCCCTTTTTAAACACATGATCAAATGTTTTAAAAGATTGCAAAAATAAAAATAAAAAAAATAAAAATAAAATAACAAAAACTAATTTGTATTTTTTCGCCGAGTCTACATTTATGAAGGCGATATCATTTCGTAATAGTACATATAAGTACAAATTAAGTACACGACTGAGTACGTATTAATTTTGGTTCATTACAATTACGATTACAATTATGGATTACTTCACATTTACTTATTGTTTAATTACACTTCCATTTTAAAGTACATTCTTACATTATAAATTAAATCATTACATTTAATTACAGTTCCAATGAAGTACATTACAAGCTATTACCAATTACAGCTTCATTAAAGTACATTACGTTATATTAAATTAAAGTATTACAGCTAATTACAATTAAACAGTTACTATAACTTTGTTTTTGTTTTTTTTCAGTGCCTCACATTAATAGACAATTAAGATGTTAAATATAACAACGTACATGGCACTTACGAGATAATTTATTTACGAAATAATATGCTATAATATGTTATGAATTTGAAATCAGAGCGAACGGAGGTATTTTATCTTTGAGGCGCTCGATTCTGTCGTAGTGAGTGGAATTTTATAACTTAACTCAGCATTTTTTAGTTCAATGCGGGAGGTGAAATAATAAAAGAAAATAAAACGTAAAAAGAATACATGTACGTAATCATGATCGTTAATAGACATGTACGACTGCACACATTAGTGTACACATATCATTCGTCACACAATAGGTTGTGTGCGTAATATAGACACGAGTAAACATAGAATGATAAGTTGATAGGGCATAAGTAGACAATAGGTAGATGAATGAATAAGTAATAAAATTAATAAAGGATAGCGGTCAAGAAAGAACATGAATGTAAGAATGAGTATGGTTGAATAATGAGTATGGTTGAATAATAATGTTCATACTACATAACACCACAACATTATTACTAAAGAATTTACCATACATTGAATACGGAAGATGTCCAAATACTAAGAACGTGATTCAGTGTACAAAGTATGGGAAACGTAAAGAGAATAAAGTTATTTTATGACGTCATAGTGTATAAGTCATTATTTAGAAAAGATGAATTAGGGAAATACAGTAATGAATAAAGAAGTATAAATCGAAATTCTATCCAAAAACTCGCTTAGGCGATTTTGGTTTCTTATGTAAAAATGAACATTCAACATAAAACTATACGAACATAAGTTCTGCATCAAGACAATGAATCCATATAATGATGGTGTAGGAATTGTTCATTGTTCACTTTTTACAGTTATATATATATATATATATATATATATATATATATATATATATATATATATATATATATATATATATGCAATAAACGGAGAAGTAAAAATTAAAAATTAAAGGATTATCAGAGAGGCATACAGATTTGTAAGGAAAAAATCGATTTTTAGCACAAGATCAAATGAATTATAAAAATACAAATTTATACTGGAAATCTGCCCGGGTTTTAACACTGCCTTTTATGGTTAAGTTTCGATGTATGTAAAAATAAAATGAAAATTAAAAGTTAATAAAGTAGCATACAAGTTTACCAAAGATTTAGCGTTCTACCCTTCTTATCTAAATCTGTTTTGAAGGAATTCAAAGCAACAGGATCGAGTTGAAAAAGACCTTTGCTTATGTTGAAGTTATTTGAAAGTTGGATAATGGCAGACTCAAGAATATTTCTATTAACAATGTTGCTAGAGTGGAATAAAACTGAAGCATTATTCCAATCAATACAGTGGGATAACTCTGACAAATGGACAAAAAGGGCACTGGATAACTGTCCTGTTCTAACGGAATATTGATGCTGTTTTATACGTGTGTGCAAATCCTTTCCCGTCTGACCTATGTAAAAGGAATCACATTGTTTACAACCAATTTTATAGATAATGCCTGAATTATTGGTATGGCTATTTTTTACTATGATATTTTTCACAATATTGTTATATGAAAATACTACATTAATATCCAAAAGTTTAAGTACATTAGCAATGCCTAAAAAGCCCGGGAAAAATGGAAGTACTAAAATATTTTTTGACAAAGTACGAGTGTTATTATTGACACGATAGAAAGTTCGTTTTGCCTTGTTGAGACAAGATTCCATAAACGCAGATGGATAACACAGATCACTTCCAATACCGTTGATTTTTTCTAATTCGGCATCGATGTATTCCGGACTGGCGATCCTAAGGGCGCGGAGAAACATTGACGAAAAAATGGCCTTCTTAGAGGGGGTGTCATGTCCCGAGCAAATGATCAAGTCCCCTCCATTAAGTTTACTTTAGAAGTGGAACAAGACAATTCAATCCCATTTTTGGATGTGCGTGTACATAGGGAAAGCCCAGGTTTTAAGTTTAGTATGTATCGGAAAACAACAAACAATTTGTCCTACGTACACTTTTACTCGGGACATGACACCCCCACTAAGAAGGCCATTTTTTCGTCAATGTTTCTCCGCGCCCTTAGGATCGCCAGTCCGGAATACATCGATGCCGAATTGGAAAAAATCAACGGTATTGGAAGTGATCTGTGTTATCCATCTGCGTTTATGGAATCTTGTCTCAACAAGGCAAAACGAACTTTCTATCGTGTCAATAATAACACTCGTACTTTGTCAAAAAATATTTTAGTACTTCCATTTTTCCCGGGCTTTTTAGGCATTGCTAATGTACTTAAACTTTTGGATATTAATGTAGTATTTTCATATAACAATATTGTGAAAAATATCATAGTAAAAAATTGCCCTACCAATAATTCAGGCATTATCTATAAAATTGGTTGTAAACAATGTGATTCCTTTTACATAGGTCAGACGGGAAAGGATTTGCACACACGTATAAAACAGCATCAATATTCCGTTAGAACAGGACAGTTGTCCAGTGCCCTTTTGTCCATTTGTCAGAGTTATCCCATTGTATTGATTGGAATAATGCTTCAGTTTTATTCCACTCTAGCAACATTGTTAATAGAAATATTCTTGAGTCTGCCATTATCCAACTTTCAAATAACTTCAACATAAGCAAAGGTCTTTTTCAACTCGATCCTGTTGTTTTGAATTCCTTCAAAACAGATTTAGATAAGAAGGGTAGAACGCTAAATCTTTGGTAAACTTGTATGCTACTTTATTAACTTTTAATTTTCATTTTATTTTTACATACATCGAAACTTAACCATAAAAGGCAGAGTGTTAAAACCTGGGCAGATTTCCAGTATAAATTTGTATTTTTATAATTCATTTGATCTTGTGCTAAAAATCGATATTTTTTCCTTACAAATCTGTATGCCTCTCTGATAATCCTTTAATTTTTAATTTTTACTTCTCCGTTTATTGTATATATATATATATATATATATATATATATATATATATATATATATATATATATATATATTTTTTTTTTTTTCTTTCTGTAACCTATATATAGGCTGTAACCCTTTTATGTACTTCAGTGTTCCTGAGGATGTCATTAGACGAAAGCGCTTGAGCACCATTTTGTGTTTCCTTTCCTTTGTGGTTTTATTCATCATAAATATTTTTCACGTGTTATTTTCGTGAAATAATTTTCATATATATATATGTGTGTGTGTGTGTGTGTGTGTGTGTTTGCTGTCCCCATCGTCAAGCACTGTATGCCCCTGTGCGACGTGGATAACGGATTTCGGGTAGAGGCTGGCATCCATGCAGCTGCCCAAACTGCCGGATATCCTGAATCTTCCAGGAAAATAGAAACTGTCGGATATCCGAGTAATAAATACCCTGTCATAACCATCAGGGCACACACACACACACACACACACACACACACACACACACACATTATATACAGGGTGTAACAAAAGTCCTTTCTTATAAGGAAATAATATATAAATGAATTGATCGTGATAAGTTTGTATATATTACATGGCAAAAACTGTTTGGCTCCATGAAATGCAATTTGAGCATGTACTCGATTAATTGGTAAGTTGATTGTATTGTGTTTGTAATGTAGAATTAAAACTATTTTCTCGTTCACAGTGGACACAGGTCTTTGGGCAGCTGATTAAACAGTTTTGGTCCTCTCACAACAAAACTATTTTCTTTCAAGGTTAAGGATGTTCCCTGTCTCGCCTTTAATTTGGGAACACGACACAGTGGAAAGTAGAAAAGGAACACTGTGTCGTGTTCCCAAATTAAAGGCTAGATAGGGAACATCCTCAATCCTGAAGGAAAATAGTTTTGTTGCGAGAGGACCAAGACTGTTTAATCAGCTGCCCAAGGAACTAAAGAACACGAGCGGTGTTGCGGTAAACATCTTCAACAGAAGATTAGACGCTTGGCTCAGAACAATCCCAAATGAGCCAGGCGTACCTGGCTATTTGAGGTGGAGAGGTACAAGAAACCAGATCCCTACTTCATCAGGCCAACTCGAGAGGAGGGAGCGACAAGCTTGACCTTCGTGAATTGAGGAATCATCGCACGGAGCATTTGAAAGGTTGAAAAAGGTACAAGAGGTACAAGAAGTACAAGAGGTACAAGAAGTATATATATATATATATATATATATGGGATGCATTTCACAATAAAACACGTGAAATGAATAAATGCTGCAAACCCACAAGGAAAAAGAAAAACGATTCCAAGGCCTTTCGTGTATTCAAAGCTACACCTCGTCAGGGAATGAAGCTAAAAGGCGAGATGCCCATAAATATATACAATGTACAGGAAAAACAAAGCAATTAGCACATACTTAACAAGGGTTAATGAGAGGCAAAAGAAATTTTAACATGATATCGTCAATTTTATACGTCCCCGAACTGTTATTGAAATTGCTTTCAAAATGAATAAATGCACATTCTAGAATATTTCGTTCTATTATATCTCTGTTTTTAACAAGCGCTTTAGAACTACCCCACTTGATGCTATGGTTACATCTATACATATGGTTAAATAAAGCATTGGAAGTATTAGCTGTTCTACAAGCATATTTATGCTGTTTTACCCTGATATCTAACGTTTTACCGGTTTGGCCTATATACACTGCGTTCGCACTTATTAAGCAGATTACATTTTCTCCAATGTTTTCAAACGTTTTTCCCCGATCTCAATGAAATTTGTAGCAAATAATCACTATATATAGCAGCATTGATGATATTCATTTCGATAAAATATTTTCATAATTAAAATAATTATCTCATTTTATTGAAAAACATGTAAAATTTTGTGTTCCGAATTATTAAGCAAGTATTCTATTTACGGATCTAAATGGTGAAAATGGGTAAGAAGAAGGATTTAACATTAACTGAGAAAAGCAAAATAGTCAAGTTACTCGCTGAAAATAAAATCTATTGAAATTGCGAAGCAGTTTGGCAGAGCTTATCGAACTGTAAACAAGTTTGTAGCGGAGGGTACCAAACTGAGGCAGCGAAGTGATAAAGGAGCTATAAGAAAAGTGACAAGGCGGCAGATATCTGTAATCAAGCGCAAATTGCAAAGCACCCATTGTCCTCAAGTAAAGAGGTTTTTGAGCAGGCTGGCATATATAATGTACCAAGAACATCTCGATGTGGAATCCTCCAAACAATTGGCAAGACGTGTAAACCTACGATTCAGTCACCATTAACACCCAGGTACAAGAAGCAGCGTGTTGAATGAGCGCGTCAGTACGTGAAAACAGATTTTAATAGTGTATTGTCCACCGATGAATGAAAAGCAACCCTTGAGAGACTTGATGTTTGGTCAAGAAAATGGATTGCTGAGAGCCAATTTCTACCATCGAGATTAAGACGCCAACAAGGTGGAGGTAGTGTCATGTTTTGGGCGGGATTGATAGGCAATGAAGTAGCTGTCCCATACAGAGTGCCTTATTGTTTAAAAATGAATGCCCAGTCTTACACAAACTTTCTAAAAGAAAACCTCATTCCATGGTAGAGATTGACCCTTAGCAATCCATCTTCTTGACCAACCATCAGATCCCTCAAGGGTTGCTCTTCATTCATCGGTTAACAATACAGTATTAAAATCTGTTTTCACGTACTGACGCGCTCATTCAACACGCTGCTTCTTGTACCTGGGTGTTAATGGTGACTGAATCGTAGGTTTACACGTCTTGCCAATTGTTTGGAGGATTTCACATCGAGATGTTCTTGGTACATTATGTATGCCAGCCTGCTCAAAAACCTCTTTACTTAAGGACAATGGATGCTTTGCAATTTGCGCTTGATTACAGATATCTTCCGCCTTGTCACTTTTCTTATAGCTCCCTTATCACTTCGCTGCCTCAGTTTGGTACCCTCCGCTACAAACCTGTTTACAGTTCGATAAGCTCTGCCAAACTGCTTCGCAATTTCAATAGATTTTATATTTTCAGCGAGTAACTTGACTATTTTTCTTTTCTCAGTTAGTGTTAAATCCTTCTTCTTACCCATTTTCACCATTTAGATCCGTAAATAGAATACTTGCTTAATAATTCGGAACACAATATTTTACATATTTTTCAATAAAATGAGATAATTATTTTAATTATCAAAATATTTTATCAAAATGAATACCATCAATGCTGCTATATATAGTGATTATTTGCTACAAATTTCATTAAAATCGGGGGAAAACTTTTGAAAACATTGGAGAAAATGTAATCTGCTTAATAAGTGCGAATGCAGTGTATACTGAGTTACATTGTGTACATCCGATCGAATACACACAACCAACAACATTATCAGGGCTATTCTTTATTAGGCGTGATTTAACAGTATTATTATACTTAAAGATTACATTAATGCCAATTGCTTTAAGTACAGTTGGAAGGTATTGAAAATTAACATGGTAAGGTAGGCTAAGGATATTTTTACGCTGAAATTCCTTTACAATTACATTATTATAATACCTATTCTTGGCTTTCTTAAGACAGTTATCTAAAAATGAAATAGGATAACATACTTTAGTACCAATATTCATGATATTGCATAACTCGGAATCTAAAAATTCAGGACTGACAACTCTCAATGCTCGAAGAAACATAGCAGAGAAAATAGAGGATTTAATCGAAGGATGATGGTCAGAATAAAAATGCACGTAAGTTATTATTAGTAGGCTTACGGTAGACTTCATATTTGAACTGATTAGAGCATCTCCAAATTTTTAGATCAAGAAAAGATAGACTTCCATCATTTTCTTTTTCAACTGTAAACTTAATAGATGGGACTAAATTGTTGAGCCTACCAAGAAATAAGTCCACATCCAAATTATTAGGCCAAAGGCATAAAATATCATCTATATACCTGTACCAAACCAGGTTAAAATTAACAATCGTAGGCAAAATTCTACTTTCAAAAAATTCCATATATAAATTAGCTAGTACAGGTGAAAGGGGATTGCCCATAGCCAATCCAAACGACATAACATAAAACTTATTTTCAAACTGAAATTTACAATCTTTGACACACAGCTTAATTAACTCCATAAGAGTGTTGTGTTGAACAGGGAAAGAATATTCAGAAATCTTATCTTTTAAAAAATCAAGTAGGTCATTAACAGGGACTTTTGTGAATAGCGAGCATACATCGAAGCTTAACAATTTGAAATTAGGGTCATTAGGGAACTTCAGTTTGTCAATAAGATCCATGCTATTTACAATATGTGACTCAGAAATAGAGCCAACTAACGGTGTTACTAAACTAACTAACCATTTTGATAGCTTATAGGTTACGGAGCCCACTGAGCTAACAATAGGCCTCATGGGATTATTAACTTTGTGTGTTTTTACTAAGCCGTACAGATATGGTAGTGACGAATTGAGAGAAATATTAAAAAATAACTATAATGGGCTTTCACAGCAGTTTCTTAGTATCAATTCGTCACTACCATATCTGTACGGCTTAGTAAAAACACATAAAGTTAATAATCCCATGAGGCCTATTGTTTCAGTGGGCTCCGTAACCTATAAGCTATCAAAATGGTTAGTTAGTTTAGTAACACCGTTAGTTGGCTCTATTTCTGAGTCACATATTGTAAATAGCATGGATCTTATTGACAAACTGAAGTTCCCTAATGACCCTAATTTCAAATTGTTAAGCTTCGATGTATGCTCGCTATTCACAAAAGTCCCTGTTGATGACCTACTTGATTTTTTAAAAGATAAGATTTCTGAATATTCTTTCCCTGTTCAACACAACACTCTTATGGAGTTAATTAAGCTGTGTCAAAGATTGTAAATTTCAGTTTGAAAATAAGTTTCATGTTATGTCGTTTGGATTGGCTATGGGAAATCCCCTTTCACCTGTACTAGCTAATTTATATATGGAATTTTTTGAAAGTAGAATTTTGCCTACGATTGTTAATTTTAACCTGGTTTGGTACAGGTATATAGATGATATTTTATGCCTTTGGCCTAATAATTTGGATGTGGACTTATTTCTTGGTAGGCTCAACAATTTAGTCCCATCTATTAAGTTTACAGTTGAAAAAGAAAATGATGGAAGCCTATCTTTTCTTGATCTAAAAATTTGGAGATACTCTAATCAGTTCAAATATGAAGTCTACCGTAAGCCTACTAATAATAACTCTTACGTGCATTTTTATTCTGACCATCATCCTTCGATTAAATCCTCTATTTTCTCTGCTATGTTTCTTCGAGCATTGAGAGTTGTCAGTCCTGAATTTTTAGATTCCGAGTTATGCAATATCATGAATATTGGTACTAAATTATGTTATCCTATTTCATTTTTAGATAACTGTCTTAAGAAAGCCAAGAATAGGTATTATAATAATGTAATTGTAAAGGAATTTCAGCGTAAAAATATCCTTAGCCTACCTTACCATGTTAATTTTCAATACCTTCCAACTGTACTTAAAGCAATTGGCATTAATGTAATCTTTAAGTATAATAATACTGTTAAATCACGCCTAATAAAGAATAGCCCTGATAATGTTGTTGGTTGTGTGTATTCGATCGGATGTACACAATGTAACTCAGTATATATAGGCCAAACCGGTAAAACGTTAGATATTAGGGTAAAACAGCATAAATATGCTTGTAGAACAGCTAATACTTCCAATGCTTTATTTAACCATATGTATAGATGTAACCATAGCATCAAGTGGGGTAGTTCTAAAGCGCTTGTTAAAAACAGAGATATAATAGAACGAAATATTCTAGAATGTGCATTTATTCATTTTAAAAGCAATTTCAATAACAGTTCGGGGACGTATAAAATTGACGATATCATGTTAAAATTTCTTTTGCCTCTCATTAACCCTTGTTAAGTATGTGCTAATTGCTTTGTTTTTCCTGTACATTGTATATATTTATGGGCATCTCGGCTTTTAGCTTCATTCCCTGACGAGGTGTAGCTTTGAATACACGAAAGGCCTTGGAATCGTTTTCTTTTCCTTGTGGATTTGCAGCATATATATATATATATATATATATATATATATATATATATATATTTCAACCTTTCAAATGTTCCGTGCGATGATTCCTCATTTCACGAAGGTCAAGCTTGTCGCCCCCTCTTCTCGAGTTGGCCTGGTGAAGTAGGGATGTGGTTTCTTGTATTCTCCACTTCACATAACAGGTACGCCTGGCTCATTTGGGATTGTTCTGAGCCATGCGTCTAATCTTCTTTTGAAGATGTTTACCGCAACACCACTCGTGTTCTTTAGTTCCTTGGGCAGCTGATTAAACAGTCTTGGTCCTCTCGCAACAAAACTATTTTCCTTCAGGATTGAGGATGTTCCCTATCTAGCCTTTAATTTGGGAATACGACACAGTGTTCCTTTTCTACTTTCCACTGTTGTTTGGGGGGTTATAGGGTTCAGAGTAAGATTAGGGGCTAGTTTCTCCATTATTTTCCAAGTGTAAATAACGGTGTATCTCTCTCTTCTTGTTTCCAGTGAATATAGGTTTAATAATCACGTAACCTTTCCCAGTAATTTAGTTCTTTGCACCCAATGATCTTGGCTGTGAAGCTTCTCTGAATCCCTTATATATATATATATATATATATATATATATATACACACACATTCAACTGGAAAGAACACGCAGTATAAATAACGTAAAGAACGACGCTTGTATAGGAGATATTCCGCGCAAGACGAGAGAGAGAGAACGAAACAAATGAAAAAATGAGGTAACCACCCGGGAATCGAACCCGGGATCTTCCGATTGCCGGTCAGATGCGATACCATTACACCATGGGCCTCACTCTTCCAAATGCCGTAATTCTTCTACATACTCGCAGAAACGAATGCCCCAAGGGGGCACCTCCCGCATGCCGTAACATTATATACATTCAACTGCAAAGAACACGCAGTATAAATAACGTAAAGAACGACGCTTGTATAGGAGATATTCCGCGCAAGACGAGAGAAAGAGAACGAAACAAATGACCGGGTGGTTACCTCATTTTTTCATTTGTTTCGTTCTCTCTCTCTCGTCTTGCGCGGAATATCTCCTATACAAGCGTCGTTCTTTACGTTATTTATACTGCGTGTTCTTTGCAGTTGAATGTATATAATGTTACGGCATGCGGGAGGTGCCCCCTTGGGGCATTCGTTTCTGCGAGTATGTAGAAGAATTACGGCATTTGGAAGAGTGAGGCCCATGGTGTAATGGTATCGCATCTGACCGGCAATCGGAAGATCCCGGGTTCGATTCCCGGGTGGTTACCTCATTTTTTCATTTGTTTCGTTCTCTCTCTCTCGTCTTGCGCGGAATATCTCCTATACAAGCGTCGTTCTTTACGTTATATATATATATATATATATATATATATAATATGATGAATAAAACCACGAAGGAAAGGAAACACAGAATGGTGCTCAAGCGCTTTCGTCTAATGACATCCTCAGGAACACTGAAGTACATAAAGAGTTACAGCCTATATAATAGGTTACAGAAAATTTTTTATATATATATATATACAATAAACGGAGAAACAAAATTAAAGGATTGTGGGCGGGGCACACAAATTTATAAGGAAAAAATATCGATTTTTAGCACAAGATTAAATGAATTGTTTCCAACCAATGTTATAGATAAAAAAAAAATATATACAAATTTATACTGGAAATCTGCCCGGGTTTTAGCACTCTGCCCTTTTTGTATATAAAAATTGAAAAATAAAAGTTATTAGGGTGGCATACAAGTTTACCAAAGATTTAGCGTTCTACCTTTCTTATATAAATCTGTTCTGAAGGAATTCAAAACAACAGGATCGAGTTGAAAAAGACCTTTGCTTATGTTGAAGTTATTTGTAAGTTGGATAATGGCAGACTCAAGAATATTTCTATTAACAATGTTGCTAGAGTGAAATAAAACTGAAGCATTATTCCAATCAATACAGTGGGATAACTCTGACAAATGGACAAAAAGGGCACTGGACAACTGTCCTGTTCTAACGGAATATTGATGCTGTTTTATACGTGTGTGCAAATCCTTTCCCGTCTGACTTATGTAAAAGGAATCACATTGTTTACAACCAATTTTATAGATAATGCCTGAATTATTGGTAGGGCTATTTTTTACTATGATATTTTTCACAATATTGTTATATGAAAATACTACATTAATATCCAAAAGTTTAAGTACATTAGCAATGCCTAAAAAGCCCGGGGAAAATGGAAGTACTAAAATATTTTTTGACAAAGTACGAGTGTTATTATTGACACGATAGAAAGTTCGTTTTGCTTTGTTGAGAAAAGATTCCATAAACGCAGATGGATAACACAGATCACTTCCAATACCGTTGATTTTTTCTAATTCGGCATCGATGTATTCCGGACTGGCGATCCTAAGGGCGCGGAGAAACATTGAAGAAAAAATGGCCTTCTTAGGTCGGGTGTCATGTCCGGAGTAAAAGTGTACGTAGGACAAATTGTTTGTTTTTTTCCGATAGATACTAAACTTAAAACCTAGGCTTTCCCTATGTACACGCACATCCAAAAATGGGATTGAATTGTCTTGTTCCACTTCTAAAGTAAACTTAATGGAGGGGACTTGATCATTTAACTGAAGGAGGAAGTTATCCAGGTCACGATTCATGGGCCAGATACACAAAATATCGTCGACGTACCGCAACCAAGGGATGCCAACCCCCAGGATTCTCGGAATGTAAGTAATTTCGAAAAACTCCATATAAATATTGGAGAGGAGGGGCGACACGGGGTTGCCCATGGCCATCCCAAAAACTTGTTGATAATACTCGTTATTGAAAGTGAATTTACAGTCTTCGATGCAAAGCTTAATAAGTTCCAAAACAATGTGTGAAGGTAGTGGCAGGTCATACTTATATAATTCTTGGGAGAGAAAGTGAAGCATATCGTCAATCGGCACTTTTGTAAACAATGAACAAACGTCAAAACTGATCAATCTATCGTTAGTTTCAGTACGTGCCTTATTCAATTTTTCAGTAAGATCCATGGAATTTTTTACATGTGAATCAGAGATAGTTCCGAGAATGGGGGACAAGACTTTGACAAGCCATTTGGAGAGTTTATAAGTAATAGAGCCCACCGAGTTAATAATAGGGCGCATAGGGTTGCCAGGTTTGTGGGTTTTAATAAGATAATGGGTTTGATTTGTGGGTTTTAATAGTGGCTTGAAACGCATTCTCAAAGATCATAAGGACTTAATTCCGCTTTTCATGTCCACTTCACCTTCTCTGCCCTACCTTTACGGTTTTATTAAAACCCACAAACCTGGCAACCCTATGCGCCCTATTATTAGCTCCGTGGGCTCTATTACTTATAAACTCTCCAAATGGCTTGTCAAAGTCTTGTCCCCCATTTTCGGAACTATCTCTGATTCACATGTAAAAAATTCCATGGATCTTACTGAAAAATTGAATAATGCACGTACTGAAACTAACGATAGATTGATCAGTAATGATGTTTGTTCATTGTTTACAAAAGTGCCGATTGACGATATGCTTGACTTTCTCTCCCAAGAATTACATAAGTATGACCTGCCACTACCTTCACACATTGTTTTGGAACTTATTAAGCTTTGCATCAAAGACTGTAAATTCACTTTCAATAACGAGTATTATCAACAAGTTTTTGGGATGGCCATGGGCAACCCCGTGTCGCCCCTCCTCTCCAATATTTATATGGAGTTTTTCGAAATTACTTACATTCCGAGAATCCTGGGGGTTGGCATCCCTTGGTTGCGGTACGTCGACGATATTTTGTGTATCTGGCCCATGAATCGTGACCTGGATAACTTCCTCCTTCAGTTAAATGATCAAGTCCCCTCCATTAAGTTTACTTTAGAAGTGGAACAAGACAATTCAATCCCATTTTTGGATGTGCGTGTACATAGGGAAAGCCCAGGTTTTAAGTTTAGTATCTATCGGAAAAAAACAAACAATTTGTCCTACGTACACTTTTACTCCGGACATGACACCCCACCTAAGAAGGCCATTTTTTCTTCAATGTTTCTCCGCGCCCTTAGGATCGCCAGTCCGGAATACATCGATGCCGAATTAGAAAAAATCAACGGTATTGGAAGTGATCTGTGTTATCCATCTGCGTTTATGGAATCTTGTCTCAACAAGGCAAAACGAACTTTCTATCGTGTCAATAATAACACTCGTACTTTGTCAAAAAATATTTTAGTACTTCCATTTTTCCCGGGCTTTTTAGGCATTGCTAATGTACTTAAACTTTTGGATATTAATGTAGTATTTTCATATAACAATATTGTGAAAAATATCATAGTAAAACATAGCCCTACCAATAATCCAGGCATTATCTATAAAATTGGTTGTAAACAATGTGATTCCTTTTACATAGGTCAGACGGGAAAGGATTTGCACACACGTATAAAACAGCATCAATATTCCGTTAGAACAGGACAGTTGTCCAGTGCCCTTTTTGTCCATTTGTCAGAGTTATCCCACTGTATTGATTGGAATAATGCTTCAGTTTTATTTCACTCTAGCAACATTGTTAATAGAAATATTCTTGAGTCTGCCATTATCCAACTTACAAATAACTTCAACATAAGCAAAGGTCTTTTTCAACTCGATCCTGTTGTTTTGAATTCCTTCAGAACAGATTTAGATAAGAAAGGTAGAACGCTAAATCTTTGGTAAACTTGTATGCCACCCTAATAACTTTTATTTTTCAATTTTTATATACAAAAAGGGCAGAGTGCTAAAACCCGGGCAGATTTCCAGTATAAATTTGTATATATTTTTTTTTATCTATAACATTGGTTGGAAACAATTCATTTAATCTTGTGCTAAAAATCGATAGTTTTTCCTTATAAATTTGTGTGCCCCGCCCACAATCCTTTAATTTTGTTTCTCCGTTTATTGTGTATGTATATATATATATATATATATATATATATATATATATATATATATATATATATATATATATATATACATTTTTTTTTTTTCTGTAACCTATATATAGGCTGTAACTCTTTATATACTTCAGTGTTCCTGAGGATGTCATTAGACGAAAGCGCTTGAGCACCATTCTGTGTTTCCTTCCCTTCGTGGTTTTATTCATCATAAATATTTTTCACGTGTTACTTTCGTGAAATAATTTTCATATATATATATATATATAAAATGTGTGTATGTGATGGTCAAAAGCCGAAATCAGTCCGTACGCGTATTGACTGATTATTATATCGCCTTTATAGTTATAAATTTACATTTTGCTTGGATTTTTGCTGAATTCTTTGTCCGTGATAATTGATAGTCAATAACTCGGAGGACAGATATTTTGTTTCAAACCTTTAATCACCCACGCTTTCAGTAAGGTGTGTGCGGAGTAGGGCTGAAATAATACCGACAATTTTTAATATCGGTATTTGAACAATTATTTTACTGATACCGGTGTTGATACCGGTTTTATGCAGAGAATAATTTATAATGATTTTTTTGGTGTCACCCTGCCAAGTGCTAACCCTCCCACAAGCCTGCAGGACCTGTAGTACTCACCACATTAACGACAATAAAAACTGAAGTTACTTTTTAAATTTTGTCACCGACACCAAAGGGAAAATACCATTGATTGAAAAAAGTTTGAACAGCAGCTCCTAGGGAAAGGCAGGAAAAATGAAGGACTATTTATAATGATTAAGTGTATCAGATAACCAAAGGTAAAAGGGAAAAATAACAATTTAAAAAAAAAAGAAGTTTATTAATAATTTTGCATATTTATTTCTTATTTTGGTTTTGGAAGTAAGTTTTGAGGAAACAAAGACTATCTAATGATTGTTCAGAGAGATTTGATCTTAGCTTGGTCAGAAATAAGCCAGCAGCAGAAAAAGTTCTTTCTGATTCTACACTAGTGGGTTTAATAGAAAGCAATGCCTCGTACAGCTTCTCTAAATTTTCACTTCTTTGTGAAGAAACTTCGAAACTCTTAAATTCATTAATAGGATTAAAGTTAGTTGCATTGCTTCTCAATGGTACCTTTTCTAATTTCTCTATTTCTTTCATGTATTCGCACATCAATGGATCATCTACTTCATTTTTGTCTTCAGTAACATTCTCTGAGTTGTTAGATGCTTGTAAGTCTTGGTCTTCGCTTTCTTCCTCGAAACCAACTAAATTTTCATCATTCTTAGGAAAAAGCATTTTTATGACATACACTAATGACGCCCCTCAAAGATATACTGCATGTGTAAGTTATGTATGAAGATAAATCATTATTTCTACTCACATTGGCCACAAAATCCTACAAAAAACAAATCTTTGTTAACTTGACATTTGCTGATTGCTCCCACAATAAAGACAATAGGCAGTTCTTCAATACCGAAAACCCAGTATCGATAATCACGATACCGGTATCGTGTCTCTTGTCCAATACCGGTATAAATACAAATTTTTCAATACCGGCTTTCATCACTAGTGCGGAGCGGGTCAGGGGGACATTAAAAATTTTAAGAAAGATGTTTTTTACCGTATACAATGATTATTTTTTCGAATTTCACCGGGGTTTGTTTTACACACCAAGTTATTTGTTCGCGTTTAAGTTAGGTTAAGTTAATTTAGATTTTCTTCTTGATATTCCTTATAAAAATAGGACGAAATCCGAACAAAATGGAAATCCATACTTATATAGAAATAAATTATCCTACACCAAGATTCGAACCCCGAACCCTTTGACTCTTAGACTTTTAGACTCGTTGACTATTAAGCTACGACGGATAAAACATAAAAACAACTTGGCGACATTTCATCACTCGAGGGGGAAAAAAACCTGCTTTCGCGTTTAGAGGTGTTTTTACGGTGCTAACCCACTACACTCGACCGAATGGACAACATTTAATTCAATTCTGTCTGGCAAACACGAGAATACCATTAGATGATGCAGGGGGTTAACAGGTAAAATGCTTTTGGACGCGAAAGCATTGCGTGTTTCCCTCAGATGATGAAATGTCGCCAGGTTACTGTTAACTTTTATCCTGTCGTAGCCTAATAGTCATTACCAGCGTCTTCGAGTCAGAGGGTCCTCATTCGAATCCAGGTGTGAGATAAATTTTGAATATGCATAACTGCGCGGTTATTAGTTTATATATATATATATATATATATATATATATATATATATATATATATATATATATTAAACACAAACCGTGCATGGAACAAGGAACTCTTCTGGGAAATTACATCCACTATAGTTCGAATAAGTAATGATAAATGACAAATATTATAGCTCTATTTTGGGCCTCTTTGCGAGTAACCCAACCCGGTGCCCAGTGCCCACGTTGGGCTTTCCATCATGAAAAAGAAAAACTATAGTATTTGTCATTTATCATTACTTATTCGAACTATAGTGGATGTAATTTCCCAGAAGAGTTCCTTGTTCCATGCACGGTCTGTGTTTAACATATAAGTTTCTCAGGGGACCATTCTGAGTTTGTGTGTGTGTGTGTATATATATATATATATATATATATATATATATATATTACACACAGACCATGCATGGAACAAGGAACTCTTCTGGGAAAATTAAATCCATTACAGTCCGAATAAGTAATGGTAAGTGACAAATACTATAATTTTTTCTTTTTCATGATGTTAGCCCGACGTGGGCAACGGGTCACTTGCAAAGACGCCCCAAAAATATAGCTTCCCTCACTAGCTATCTGCAAAGCAAATAGGATCCAGCTTTGGGACAGGATCTAGGGTTTAAAGCATCCCAGCCCAACTATATTCAGAACCTCAATATAAACAAAAGGGTAACTATTGTATTTTTAGCCAAAAGCCAACACTTAAACCTCAACTGGCAAAATTGAGCATCCACTTTTTCAAGGCACATATATCATGAAAAAGAAAAACTATAGTGTTTGTCATTTACCATTACTTATTCGGACTATAGCGGATTTAATCTTCCCAGAAGAGTTCCTTGTTCCATGCACGGTCTGTGTATATCATGAAAAACCTCATGGGTCCATTCTGAGTTCAATCCCATATATATATATTGCTCTACCTTTTTTTTTTTCTTGCCAAATTTCCTTGTAAATTCCAGAAATTTTGCACACAAGTAGTTACATAGTTTTTTTACAAGTTTTTATTTTTCCACATAGTCTCCATCCTTTTCTCCTTCCTCAACCTCGAAATAAGGGCCTTTATTCCTTGCTGGTGAAAGTCCGCTGGGTTCTGCTGGAGCCACCTCTTAACCTCCTCAATAACCTCATCGTCACTCTGAAACTTTCTTCCACGAATAGCATCCTTCATTGGCCCAAACAAATGGAAGTCTGAAGGTGCCAGAACCGGGCTGTATGGAGGGTGGGGTAACGCAGTCAAGCGCATTTTTGTGATGGCCCCTCTCGTTTGCAAACTGTTGTGTGGTCTTGCGTTATCGTGCAAAAGAAAGACGTCTTCCAGTTTTCTCTCCGGTCAAACTCGCTTTATACGTCACTGGAGTCTCTGTAGGATAGCAATATATGCCTCCGAGTTGATTGTTTGTCCTTTCTTCATAATGTCCACCAGAATCACCCCTTTCATGTCCCAGAAGATGGTGGTCATAACCTTTCCTGCAGAGGGGGCCATTTTGAACTTTTTCTTGTGTGGGGAGTTTGCGTGATGCCACTCCATGGATTGGCGTTTTGTTTCAGTTCAAAATGGTGTACCCAAGTTTCATCCCCAGTCACAATTCGTGAAAGGAAGTCATCCCCTTCTGTCTCGTATCGAACCAACGACTCAGAAGCAATTTCTTTTCTTTGGGCTTTGTGATCTTCAGTCAGTTCGCGAGGAACAAACCGTGAACACACTTTTGAGTATCCCAGTTGCTGAATTATCGTATTCACACTTCCTTCACTAATTCCTAGTTCCAGTGATAACTCCTTGTATGTGACGCGCCGATTTGATCGAATGTTGTTGTTAGCACGTTGCACAGTGTGTGATATCACAGCTGATGCCGGACGACCGCTGCGTGGCTCATCATCGAGGCTGGCTCTCCCTTTCTCCGATGATCTCACACGTTTAGACCAGCGTCCAACTGTGCTTCGATCAACAACAGCATCTCCGTAAACGTTTTGTAGACGTTTGTGAATATTCCCAACTGTTTCCTTCTCTGCGGTTAAGAACTCGATAACAGCTCTCTGTTTACGACGCGCATCACTGTCAGACGCCATTTTAGAAATTGGATTGACCGTCGGTTTTATACAAGGGCGTTTAAAAGCGGTTTTATACAAGGAGGGGAGGTTCAAACTGGAAAAATCCGGTTATGTGAAGCGCAGAAAGTTCAAACTTACGGCCCAAAAGACATTTCATCCCCATGGCCTATTATTTAGCTAAGAAAAAAGGGAGCTATTGAAGAATAGGGACCCCTAGCCGCCTTTAGTTAGGCTTATAAGGCTAACTAACGAAAATATCACGACCTACCCTAACCAATCGTTAGGGTAACTGTACGCCCTTGACGATTGGTTAGGTTAGGTCATGATATTTTCGTTAGTTAGCCTTATAAAGCTAACTAAAGAAGGCTGGGGTCCCTATTCTTCAATAGCTCCGAAAAAAGGGTGGGGCAAAATATATTGAGTGCCCCTAGTATAAAGTATATATATATATATATATATATATATTAATATATATATATATATATATATATATTAATAATAAATTGTGTGCAACATTCCTTTTCTTTATACATTAAATCGGGATAAAACTTCATTGAAGACGAATTAGAATGGAAAAAAGGTTGGTTAATCCATGTGTAATGAAGTGAAAATTGTGAATATTATCATCCACTGAAATGGAAGAGGAGAAAAATGAAGTGAAGAGAGCTAAACTTTTTTGCGCCACTCTTTAAAAGCAATTCTTTCGCTTTTCGTTCATAATAATGTAGGGAAATTAATATAAGCTGGCCTTTCATTGCTAACACAAAGGCATTTCCTTTTTAGTGGTAGGGGATGCAAGGTGCTGAAATGTGCGAATGGAGGTACAGCTACAGGGAAGGGCCCTCTATTGTAATGATAATAATAATAATAATAATTTAAGTTGAGAACACACTTATATATATATATATATATATATATACACCCTATATATATATAGGGTGGTCCGAAAGTCTTGTTACCTCACCCTCTAAAGGACCTTAACATGTAAAAAGGGACAACACGTATATACAAGTGCTTTATTACATACATTATATTACATTACATTACATACTAGTCAGGGAGGGGCCTCTTTAAGAATCCAGAAGGTCAGTATGACAACTATCATTTTGATGACACAAAATGATCCGGCGCCATGTCCTATGGAATATTTTGCGCAGCATATCCTTGTCGAGTTGTGTAAATGCAACCCTCACAGTCTCCTTCAACTGTTCTATTGTCCGATATCTTTCCTTGGATACGCAGTCTTTAATAATGCCCCACAGCATCGCCCGCAGCACAGCCCCATCGCAGGAGAGATCAGGACTTCTTAGAGGCACCAAACGTTGTCATGTAAGAATTCCCTGACACTGATGGCATAGTGAGCAGGGGCTCCATCCTGTTGAAACCAGCAATCCGCTAGAAGATTCAGTCTTTGCAGCTCTGGAACAAACCAATCCTTCAACATGGCTCGGTATGAATGTTGATTAACAGGACCATCGAAGAAATAGGGACCTATCAAATGCTTACTGGACATCGAGTAATTGTAGTACATTCATCTGAGAAGAAAACCTTGCCACGTTGTGGGAGCGTCACGAAACCCTCAAGTAACTTTGCACATGTTGCACTTCCTTTTAGCATGTCATCATCACTTAGCTAGTTGACGAACGCAGGCCTGAAGGATTTCAATTGAAGATCACGTGTCATGTGTATTAGCATTGTTGTTTTTGAAATACCGAGTTCGGACGATCGTTTCCGTAGTGACTTTTTGGGGGATCTGAGCACTGAAGCCGCCACTGCTGCACATTGTTCCTACCTTGTCGACGGTCGTCCAGTCCTTTTTTTATCCAGAATTGATCCAGTCGTGAACAGCCTACGTTCCCATCGCAATATTATCATTTTAGGAGGGACTTCTTTGTTAAATCTTGCAAAAATTGTCCAAGGGGTCCTTGGTGTAGTGGTTAACATATCCGACCGGCAATTGGATGATCCCGGGTTCGATTCCTGGGAGGTACCTCATTTTTCATTTGCTCGTTCTCCCTCCTCATCTTGTGCGGAACGCTCTTCTACACAGGCGTCGTTCTTTACATTAATTATACTGTGTTGTTTGCAGTTAAAATGTATATATATATATATATATACATATATGGGATGAACTGATAGTGCAAATCCACAAGGAAAAAGAAAAATTATTCCAAGGACTTTCGTGTAGGCTATTCAACAGTACACCTCGTCAGGGAATGAAGAGAAAAGGGAAGATGACCGAAATATATGCCTATGTATATTAAAACAAAAAAATAAAAAGAGATTAGCACATGGTCAACAAGCACTGATAAAAAGCAAAATACATTTTAACAAGATATTGTCAATTTTATACATTCCCGAACTGTTATTGAAATTATTTTTAAAATGGATGAAAGTGTACATTCTAGAATATTCCTCTCAATTATATCTTTGTTTTAACGATAACTTTAGAATTCTGCCACTTAATATTATGATTACATCTGTGCACATGGTTGAACAATGTATTAGAGTCATTTGCTGTTCTATACGCATATTTATGCTGTTTTACCCCCATCTCTAAAGTTTTTCCCGTTTGACCTGTATAAAGTCATAAACTGAGTTACATTGTGTACATCCGATCGAATGCACACAGCCAACAGCATTATCCGGCATTATTATTAGTCGAGATTTAACCGTATTATTACACTTAAAGACTACGTTGATGCCAATTGTTATTTAATTAAGGTCGGAAGCTATTTAAAATTTACATCGTAAGTTTGGTTGAGGATATTTTTATGATCAAATTAATTTACAATTACACTATTATAATACTTATTCTTAACTTTCCTAAGACAGTTCTCTAGAAATGGAAGAGGATAACATAATTTAGTATAGTACCAATAGTCATGATACTGCACAGCGATGCACTTCAGTGGTCTAGTGGTTAGAGTCACTGATTACAAATCCATCGGCCCCGGGATCGAGACCCGGTGATGGCAAGTGGCGCGCAACAAAACCCAGCTGTTCATCCTTCCTCACAATAAAAAAATTGGTTGGTAGATAAATGGGTACCCTGGGTAGCCTAGTGGTTAAGACGCTGAGCTATTGGTGGGGCGTGGTTCGGATTTCACGTTAAACTGTAGGTCTAAGGTGGAGTGACAAGCTTAACCTTCGTTAGAATGAACAATTCGGACAGAAGCAAAACCAAGGTTAACCAATGCTACTGCTTTATCGAACTATTCTCTAATACTCTATTTATTTTAGAAGGGTGGTTATGATCAATATATATCAGACCACTCGGTGTACTAATGCTAATACTCCTCTCTCTCTCTCTCTCTCACACACACACACACACACACACACAACCTATATATATTTTTTTTAATGTAGAAAGGAGAGGCCAAAGGCGGGCGCCCGCACAAATGCCCTCCTTTGCAAGAAAGCCAAAATCAGGGTCTCTGAGGCTGATGATGCCATATATATATATGATGCAACTCAGAATGGTTCCCTGAGAAACTTTTATATTACACACAGACCGTGCATGGAACATATCTTTCATGCACGGTCTGTATGTATATATATATATATATATATATATATATATATATATATATATATATATATATATATATATATATAAATTTTGAAAATATTGTGTAGCGTGCGGAATGCATGTATGTGTAGCGAAGAACAGAGGGAGAAGTGTATGTCTGAGAGCATGCTGGACTGCTCAGTGGGTAGATGAAACAGAAAAAGATCAGCTAAAGAGGACAATGACAGAAGAAACGGGAGTTTCAGCACTCCTAATCTCCTGCCTAACGTCCCTCCCAGAATACTCCCCTGGTCGATTGGTGTCTAAAATCTCCTCCTATATTAATGACGTATATGTTATAATGAATTAAAAAGGGCTCCATGAAAAAACTGCCCCTATACCCATCTGTATCCGCGTTACTTCCCCTGACCTTCATCGTTACTGGTATTGTACAGTCATTCTTCAAATCTCTTAAGCTGCCGCTCTTTCTCACCAAATACCACCCAAAACCCATATTATATATATATATATATATATATATATATATATATATATATTACAAAAACATTTACTGAGTATTTTATTAATAATATGAGATCGGAAAGGAAGCGTGTGCTAAAATGGCTTTAAAAAAAATCAAAATCTTTAAAACAACTTAGTTTATCTTCAAATTTATGATCGTTTCTGGTTTAATTTTTAATCCTCAAACTTACAGAACTTGTATAAGGTCAATTGTAAATGCTGTTATGAATGAACTGCTCTCAGGAGGGAATTATATATATATATATATATATATATATATATATATATATATATATATATATATATATAATTTAACATTTATTTTTCGTTTTCTACTTTATTATTTTAGCAATAATTTTTAATTTATCAATACTACAACCTTTGTACAGACCTTAAACGGCCTAATTATCATTATCATTATATAAACATCTAAAATGTAAACAGGAGGTCAGCTTCATAAACGAATGTCTGTGTAACATCTCATTCTCCACTATCTCTCTGCCTTGGTCTAAGAGATATTACACTCTCTTGTCTTGTTTGTAATAAGGCAATGAATGGAATCTTATGAATGAAACAGATAACAAAATCAATGAATAAAGAAAATCAGCGCTGAACCTAGTCCTCCGTTTTCTCTTATAATCGTAGTGTAGCAGGCGTGACAGTCATTCATAAAAACGACTTTTGGCAACGAATTCACAGTGTATGTCGAACGTGGACTCAGTGTAAATATATTTAGTAATGTTAAGTTTCGTATGATTATTGAAATTGTTATTTTTGTTTTATTTCATTTTGTATTAAAATTCAAGACGTTCCTCTTTCCTTAAACGGGTACGATAAATACAAGTTATAGTGAAAACCGTAAAATATTCGATAAGTAACTTTAAACTGAACAAAAAAAAAAGATATTTGGCAAGATTCTTCTGTACAAGGAGCGTAGCCTAGCCTTCATTCTGGGCGTGGCCAAAGAGCAATTATTAATGAATGAAGCAGAGTTGCCAGAGGTAGGAAGCGAACATAATTTAATAACTTTGAAACTCACTATGACACTGTATATATTTATTATGCACTACCGACTTATTCATATAACAAAACTAGATATAGATATACATATATGTAGGTACAAAAGTAAGACCTATCATTACGTGCCAACGCTTAAAAATATTTCTTCATGACGACAGTGCGCATGCGCCATATCAGTTCCATATTCTGACAATGGAAGGGATTGGAATCTTTCGTGTTTTGTCGTATGTAAATGCATTTGAATTATTATTATGTTTCATGTGACAGATATATTAATTTTCATATACTGTATATATACACAGTATATATATATATATATATATATATATATATATATATATTACGCTTTTTAACAGTCTTTCATGGACATAAAAGACAATTTAGGATAATAGCTAAAATAAAGACTGAAAATGCTTTGAATAATTTAAAAGGAAAAAACCTTTTTAAAAAATCTTTCCCATCGTGAACTTTTTTGAAAAATGCTCTCATTCATTAGTATTTCTAGAATGTTGTAGTGAAACAAATATATATATATATATATATTTTTTTTTAATATATATATATGCAGTAAAATCACAGAAAAACACGTGATCTTTTTAATAAGCAAACACCAGAGGGAAAAGGAAAGTAAACACGAAATCCGAGCGCTTTCGTGATATATTCACATCTTCAGGGACAAGATGTGAATATATCACGAAAGCGCTCAGATTTCGTGTTTACTTTTCCTTTTCCCTGTGGTGTTTGCTTATATATATATATATATATATATATATATCGTAAAGAAACGACGCTTGTATAGGAGATATTCCGCGCAAGACGAGAGAGAGAGAACGGAACAAATGAAAAAATGAGGTAACCACCTGGGAATCGAACCCGGGATCTTCCGATTGCCGGTCAGACGCGATACCATTACACCATGGACCTCACTCTTCCAAATGCCGTAATTCCTCTACATACTCGCAGAAACCAATGCCCCAAGGGGGCACCTCCCGCATGCCGTAACATTATATACCTTCAACTGCAAAGAACACGCAGTATAAATAACGTAAAGAAACGACGTTCTCTCTCTCTCGTCTTGCGCGGAATATCTCCTATACAAGCGTCGTTTCTTTACGTTATTTATACTGCGTGTTCTTTGCAGTTGAAGGTATATAATGTTACGGCATGCGGGAGGTGCCCCCTTGGGGCATTGGTTTCTGCGAGTATGTAGAGGAATTACGGCATTTGGAAGAGTGAGGTCCATGGTGTAATGGTATCGCGTCTGACCGGCAATCGGAAGATCCCGGGTTCGATTCCCAGGTGGTTACCTCATTTTTTCATTTGTTCCGTTCTCTCTCTCTCGTCTTGCGCGGAATATCTCCTATACAAGCGTCGTTTCTTTACGTTATTTATACTGCGTGTTCTTTGCAGTTGAAGGTATATATATATATATATATATATATATATATATATACGGGATGAATTTCACAATTAAACACGTGAAATGAATGAATGCTGCAAACCACAAGGAAAAAGAAAAATGATTTCAAAGCCTTTCGTGTATTAAGAGCTATACCTCGTCAGTCTGACGAGGTGTAGCTCTGAATACACGAAAGACCTTGGAATCGTTTTTCTTTTTCCTTGTGGGTTTGCAGCATATATATATATATATATATATATATATATATATATATATATATATATATATATATATATATATTTTAGGTGAGTTCGAACGACAGTTCATGATCGACCTACGGTCGACCCCTCTGCAGCATCCTGCCTCATTTGCAGGATTTGGTGAAGGAGGGAATTGCTGTCTGATCTCCTGCCCTCGTAGCCAGCCACGCATGGCTGGTCAGGGACTTTGCACAGGAATCTGTCCAGCTGGTTCTTGAAGTTATTCAGGTCGGTGTGCTGGAGATTCTTCACTTCTTTTAGTAGGACACTGAAAAGCTTGGGGCCTCTTATTCTGAGGGCATTTTCCATCCTCGTTTTCATGGCCCCTTGTCCCACCGCAGCTGGGACCGTACAAAATCTGCCTCTTCTCTCATTCCAATTTGTTTATTTCATTTCTAAGGTTAGGGACAGAGCCCTCAAGTATTTTCCATATGTATATTATTGTGTACCGCTCGCGCCTTCTTTCGAGAGAGTAGAATTTCAGTTATTGAAGTCGATACCAGTAGTCTTCATCTTCCGTTTCCCCTATCTTAGATGTAAAAGTCCTTTGTATAGCTTCAATGTTCGCAATTTCTCGTTTTCTGTATGGGTTTGTGAGTACTGAACAATACTCATTTATTGGTAGGACTAGACTCTTCCATAATTTGAGCATGATGTTTGCTTTTCTGATGCGGAAGCTCCTCCAGATGATTCCCATTATTTTTCTAGCCGTTGTAATTTTGATGTTATAGTGTTCTGCATCCGACGACATTATTACTCCAAGATCCCTGACTTGCGGATTTGGTGTTATCTGTTTGGCTTGCATAGTTTTGTACCCTTTTTTCTGAAGCTCCTTGTTATTACCATATCTTAGAAGTTGGAATTTTTCTTCGTTGAACTTCATATTGTTGTCTGCCCACTGGAATAGTGTTTCAATGTCGTTTTGTAATCTTTCTGTGTCACCTTTGTTCAATATTTCCTTGCATATCTTAGTGTCATCTGCGAAACATGATACAATACTATCATTGATATCTACATTAATATCTGCAATCATTATTATGAACAGCAAGGGAGCTAGTACTGTCCCTTGTGGGTCAGAGCTCTCTACTTCCGAGACTTCCGATTTGACTCCATTTACCACCACTCTTTGTGTTCTTTGCGTCAAGAAATTAAATATCCATCTTCCCAGCTTTCCAGTAATTCCTGTATTCTAACGTTTATGTGCTATAATTCCATGGTCACATTTATCGAAGGCTTTAGCAAAGTCAGTATAAATTACATCTATATTTTGTCTTCCACACAGTGTTTCCAATATTTTCTCCTGGTGGTCTAATAGCTGTAATAGGCATGATCTTCCAGCCCTGAAACCATGTTGATTTGGGTTGTATAAGTTCTTTTCTTGTAGGTAGTAGGTAGTTTCGCTTCTAATTATACGTTCAAAGCACTTTATAAGGTGTGAGGTGAGAGCTACCGGCCGATAATTCTCGAGCATTGCTCTGTTACCACCTTTGAATAAAGGGGCAATGTTCGCGTTCTTTAATGGCAGTGGAATCTGTCCTGTGCCGAGTGATTTCCTCCATAGTAAGTATAGTGGTTTGGCAATACTCTCTTTACATTTCCTAAAAAATGTGACACTCCATGTGTCTGGCCCTGGTGCCGAATTGTCTCGCATCTGTGATAGAGCCTTAATTACATCTCCTTCGGAGAACTCTAAGTCCATTAATAGGTTTGTGCCAGAATTTGTCCTTGGCTGATTTGTATCAATGTCGAAAAATTCGTCTGTGTTTTCTACTTTCATCTCGGACTTACGGGTGCTAAACACAGAGTTAAATTGTTCCTTACGTAGTTCGCTCATTTTTTTGGGGTCATTTGTGTGTTTGGCCTCCCCGTCTATCAACGGACCAATACTCTCTTTGCACTGCATTTTCCTTTTCGCAAATGTGTAGAAGTATTTCGGCTCATCTTTTATGTTTTCTGCTACCTTGTTTTCCTCCTTGTTTGTCTTATGTATGAATGTTTGCTTTAGATCCATTTCTGTTTCGCCTTTTTTCTTCTCTAGTTTGAGTCTCCTTGCATCAGTTTTGTATCTGTGGAGATGTTTTACGGTTTGCTTCCGTTGTCTAAATAGTGTCCTGATTTTTCTCTCGAGCTTGCTACGTTTTCTCTTTTAT
This sequence comes from Bathynomus jamesi, assembly GCA_023014485.1. NCBI lineage: Eukaryota > Metazoa > Arthropoda > Malacostraca > Isopoda > Cirolanidae > Bathynomus > Bathynomus jamesi. The sequence continues at coordinate 201,485 of JAJOZX010000518.1, forward strand.
CTCTCTGGAACATGCTTCAGTAATATAGATTTGGTCTCAGACTCCATTATACCTAGTATTTGTTCTGGAGTCTTCTCGTGAAGTAGTAATTCCCAATTTACTTCCTTTAAATCTTTATTTATACTTTCCCAATCTACGTTCTTTGAATTTGTGTTTAAGCGTTCAAATATTTCTTCTGCCTCTCTGGGATGCGTTTTCGGACCTCTGGGTGCTAACTTCAATTGTATATCGATTAGGGTATGGTCGGAGAAATTTGTGTGCGTTACCTTTTTATTTATTGTTATCTCATTGTTATTTGTCAAAATTAAATCCAAAACATTCTCTTTCCTAGTAGCTTCACAGATTTCCTGAGTAAGGGCGTAATGTTCTATCATATCTAATAGCATTATTGCTTGGGTTCTATCATCTTTTGTGATGTTGCCATGACACTTCTCAACATATATGACTTCGTCATTTTTCTTCCATGTTATGAATGGGAAATTAAAATCTCCGCAAATTAGAATATTTGTTGCTGAAGTTTCAAGTAATTGTAACATGTTTTGTATTTCATTAGTGGCAAATTGGAATTAACTTTTTGTGGTGTTTGGTGGTCTGTAGACGTCCACAATGGTTAGGTTCAGTTCTTTTACTTCTAATATAATAACTTCGACTGTGCTGTTTGATTTGTTTACCTTCACTTCACATGTGTATGTGTTTTTCACGTAGATGCAACACCCTCCCCCTCGTCTAGCCACTCTATCTGCTCTATGTATGTTGTAGTCCAGCAATGCTAATTCAGTATCCTCGATGCAGTTTTCACAGCCTTTTTCGCACTTATGTAAGTGTGTTTCTGTTAGACATATGATATCTATGGTGGTTTCTGTAGCTAAATTTTGCAAGTATTGTAATTTGCAGTCTGCATGGTCCGTACAGAGGCCTTGTATATGTGTGTATAATACATTTACCGGGTTTCTAATCTTCGTGTTCGATTTTCCTAACTGATGGTCGTTTCCTGGTTGATGTCGGGTCCTGTTTGGTGTTATTGATTGGGCCGCTGCATTTGGGAGTACTGGGGATGCGGGCCGTGATGCCACTGTGGTGGTGGTGTTGAATAGAAGGGTGATGTGCGTAATGTGCGTAATCCGCCATATATATATATATATATGTATATATATATATACATACAGGGTGTCCCAAAAGGTATGGCCTAAAAATAAACTTTTACAATTTTTTATTATAAATGATAGAGTTAAAGAACAATGATAAAAACAGGCATGAATGCTTTAAGTTTTATTTAATATAGTTAGTAAACCTCCACATGATATCCACCGTTCACAACAACTAGTCTAATTCTACGTTCAAATTCTAAATTTAAGACAGGGAAATTACTCAGTGATTTCAAAATTCATCATTTAAACAGTTTACGGCACTTAACTTCCGGCATCAATTACAGTACGAGGCTATTTGATGTGTTAGGCTAAGGAGCTAGGCTAATTTAAGCTAAGCACCTTGTTGCGAAGTGCCTTTTTATGACATACGGGATACGCATCCCTTACACCAGATTTCATACGTTCAGCTCTTTTAGAATTTGAACGTAGAATTAGACTAGCTGTTGTGAACGGTGGATATCATGTACGGGGCTCCAATAAACCTTAGCCCCCCCCGCCCATGGCCTAAACCATTAGAGGTACAGTAAAACTAAGCATACCTTACAAAAGAGAATTTAATCCTGCATTTAATGAGAAACAATTAAAACTTGGTGTTCCCGCCATTGGCTTCCAAGACAGCCTGAATTCGCTTTGGGTAGCTTGCCAAAAGTGACGTGAATAGATCTTGATCGTTACGCAAATTTGCTAAAACAGTTTCAACGTGTTGCATCATTGTATCCTTCGAAAATCGATTTGCTGCAGGTTCACAGACGTTCAGGTCAGGAGAATTTCCTAGCCATTCTTCATTTCCAAAGAAATCGATCTCATGGTTCCGCAACAACTGTTGAGTGGCTAATGCCTTAAAGCAGGGGGCTTTATCGTGCAGAAGTGTGACCTGATCGACATCCATAACATTGTTTGGGTTTCTTAGAAAAGGAATGACATGCTGGGATAGAATAATATCACGAAAATACTGTCCATCCCAACTCTGACCATTTGGCTTCAGCACCCACATGAGCTTCTTTGCAGTGAACAAAACAAACACACCAACACAGTCTGGACTTTTTAATAATTCGCGATAATGTTCATTGTCATCGATTTCATCTGGTGTTGTGGCCCACACTCGATCATTTTGGTAGTTAGGCCGACGTGTTACGTAAACAAAAAAATTCATCGGAGACAGCTAAATGCATGAAATCATCCACATCGCAATCTTCAAGATAATGGGCAAACCACATTCTGTCATCGATGTTAAGTTGAGTTTTTCTTGGCTTTGGAAGTTCATGCCAAGGCTTTAAACCTTGCCTATGACGGTACAGTCGAATGATCTCACCACTAACGATCTTTCCTCTCAACACTTCGATCTCTCTAGAAAGTTTAGCACAGCTGTTTTTCCGCTTACGCGTACCGCTTTCAATGATGTCCTTTGTTTCCTGAGAGAGTGGCAAATTTGGGCGCCCAGATTTGGTTGTATCCATTTCACATTCATCCAAAGTTTTATTCCAATTTCTTTTGACGAAGTCCTCACTTCTTCGCAACCCATGAACGTGTTATAAAGGTGGCTCCAGCATCACGAGCTTCCCGAAATGTTATTGCTCGTATGCGATCTATTACACGTTGCCTCTCCGAATCACCAATTAATTGAGAAGCCATTATATTATCACTTTATCAGCTAGAGTAATTTTAATACCTGCAATAAATAAAGAATTGTATATATTTTTATAATCACTAAAAACTATTTCGATATAAGTAAACATGTAAGCTGCAAATGGGGGGGGCTAAGGTTTTTTGGAACCCCTTAGAGGTTTACTAACTATATTAAATAAAACTTAAAGCATTCATGCCTGTTTTTATCATTGTTCTTTAACTCTATCACTTATAATAAAAAAAATTGTAAAAGTTTATTTTTAGGCCATAGTGTAGTGGTTAGTGTTGCTGACTACGGATCCATCGGCCCCGGGTTCGAGACCCAGTGACGGCAGCCGGCGCGCAGCAAAACCCAGCTGTTCATCCTTCCAAGTAGTATAGCCGCAAAATGGGGGAGTGCAGGAATATTGCAAGAGATAATGGCCAATGTTGCAAAGGGAGTGGGGTATGCAATGAAGGGGGTGGGGGTATGTTGCAAAAGGGGGAGGGGTATGCAGTGAAGGGGGTGGGGGAATGCTGTAGATGCAACAAGGGGTCATGAAACTTGGAGGCGGCGTTATCCCCCAAGAGAAAGACAGGAGAAGGAGAGAAAGGAAGAGAGGTGTTCACCTGGCAGGAACCAAGTGCATATTAGCACTTTAGCCGACTCGCCGTCGTCTTATAGGCCCCTAATCAGCCAGTTGGCTTATTCCGCAAGTTGGCTTAGAAGGCGTAAATGGCTTGTTCAGGGTGAGTTGCTAGTCACCACCATTTATTTTAATTTTTATTTATATTATGGAGAGTTGCTAAATACCACCATTTATTTAATTTTTTTTATTTATATGAGGATATTTGTCAGCTACCACCATTTATTTTAATTCACACGAGTAGCCGTTTTGAAAAGCAAATGAACTTTCTCCTTAAAGAGAATTAATTACTAAAACGAAACACAAAAGAAAATACAACCAAAAAAATTAAATAACATTTCATCATTCTGTTTATTAAATATTGTAAATATATAGAAAATAAATATACATTTGATGATCAATTAAAAATAATAATAGTATAAGAAATATGAACGAGGAATATGCATATAATAAAAAAATATAACCGTCAATATAACAGTATATGAGAAATATATACACACACACACACAATTATATTATGGAAATATATAGAAAATAAATATACATTGGATTGATCAAAAAACAAAATTAAAAAATAAGATAATATAGCCATCAATATAGCAGAAATACACACACACACACACACACACACACACACACACACACACGCAATTATGTTTAAATAAATAAATACATACACTTTATCTTCTACCGCACAAAATAAAAAATAAGAAATCGTATAGCCATCAATATAGGAGAAATATATATATATACACACACAATTATGTTAAATATATAAATACATTTAACTTTTTTTTCAAAATGCTAAACTCGCACTTAATCGAGTCTACAATTACATCGTTATTGTTCTGCATTACGCAGTATACGCGGCTTAATAATATTTCACCACTTAAAGTATAGGGAAACCTGTACTCGATATGAAGGGCCTTCATATCGTTCAGTACTATTTTTGTGCCCACTTTACAACCGGTTGGTAAGTTATCTTTAAACACGTCTAGAATACAATCAAATGCACGCACAAAGAGCTCATCGTTAGCTACAGCGTCAAATACAAGCTTATAAACACGCCTTTCCAATCGAGGGTTTATTTCTACCGACCTGAGCTTTTCAATCGTGAACTCTTCTTCACACTGCATAGCGACAGTTGAAATAATCTTCTAAGTCGTTATGACAGCTGCTCGTTATATAAATAGTTCTTCAGGGTGAACGGTGTAGGTGAGCTCAGCCCTATACCGATCAAGTGCTTTGTACCAAAGTTCATGATATTTCAAAGAGTAAACTTTTTAAATAAACGTCCAGCTCTAGACCATTCTCACCTTGTTCAACCCTACACTCGGTAAACCCATCGAGCAGAGCGGTGTATGCGTATTCAAGAACCGTATCAAAATAAAGCATATCCGCAACACGCGCGTCTAATATAGGTTTCAGCTTGCGGAATCCGACGATTTCAAACATTCTGTCGAGGATGAAACGGTTTCGCGTAGGGACAAGAGCGTTATTATCAGAAGCATTCTTCCACATCAACCGTATATCAATGCATGGCCGATCGTTATTTATACACAACGTGCATACAACGGCGTATGAGGGGGTGTCACTAATCTACTCTCTTGTATCTACACCTGTAGGAATTTTATAACGAGCTTCACTCCACTTCTCAACTATCAAGAAGATTCTATTCATCTCCTCGACACTTAAATAAACAACATTCCGTTTGTTTGTTTGTTTGTCTACAATCCGTTTCCAGTACATAGTTAACGATACCGGATTTGCGCCTGAACACACGCGACGACTTCGTCACGGACACATCGTACACGGCGTTGAAAATGCTGCTCAAAGGAAGTTCCATCGTATTCGAGGAGCGCACGTCCACTCGGTTCAAGCTCTGAGATAACTATGAGGCACATGCAACGCGACGGTTCGACGGGAGGAGCGAGTCACACCATAATCTAATGAAACGTGTACGGCGCTGATCCAACATGAATCGTTGTATCCCATTTTATTGGGCAAGTGTTTTTTTCCGATACAAGAATTAATTTCAGTTTTAATGTTTTATCACTCCCACTTCCCTGAATATGCACCAGGCATTTTCCTTCAGGGTAATTTTCACGAACAAAACACATTTTATAACGGTTTTAATGTTTTACCACTCACCATTTCCACAAACTAAACGTCTTCACACTCCGGCGCACTATTTGAGAGGAACATATGCCCATATTTTTCCTTTTTGTTTAACAAGCGATACTCGTCTCTAAAGTCTGTTAAAAACTCACGCAGGGCATTAGCCACAACCTCACTACAAACCTCGTTATGATATACATTAATATAGTGATAAAAATACTTAAGATTCTCCATGATGACAAGATTTACATTTTCAGTCGCAGGGTACGAGTACTCGGTATGGTGTAACATAACATAATAACGTTTGTCACACCAACCATCAATAAGACTCACTATCCATATCCGTTGCTTCTCTTCTGCACGTGTTGTTTCTTTTACTTCACGGTATATGTGAGCCTTTATAAAGCTTAGGTCTATAACATACTTCAATACATCGTCTGTGCTACGAAAGCCTACAACGCTCTCACCAGAATAGCCATAGAGTATTTGTACATCTTGCTCCTTCGCACGATTCAATGTAGTCTTAAAAGAGGCAAAGGAGGGTGGAATAGGGAGTTTTTCAGTATCCACCACATCTTGACACTTTGCAGAATACCATTTCATAAACGTTGAACAAGCAATATTAAAGGTAGCCATTACTATTTTCTGTCTACGCGGGAGAATACACGTCTGATGCCCAGGGCTTACTGCGATCAACTGAGCACGCAGGGAAGCCCAGGTAGTAGCATGACTCACGTTGCTGGTCTTACAGTGGGCGGAGCTTAGAACTTTCACCTGTGTACACACACACACACACACACACACACACACACACAAAGGAGAAAGTGAAACGCTAATTGAAACATGATTTATTTAATATACGAAATATTCAAGGTGTATATATATTTACAAATATGTGTAATAAATAATTTAGCAATAGACACATCAAAGATTATATTCAAGGTGTATATATATATTTACAAATACGTGTGATAAATAAGTTAACAATAGACACATCAAAGATTATGGTATCCAAAGGGTACGGTATCATAGGTACCAGGTAACTGGTAACGTTTCCCATAGGTGTTATGGCACACCTTTGTACCCCTATGTTCCTTCACGACCCCTAGCTTCTGCGCCCGAAAATTGTGGGTGCCTACAGTTAGTTGGGGCGGGCGATCGCCCTCATCATCATCCAAACACACTAGATCCTTCAACGATTCAAAGTTAACGACCCGCCGATTCGCATGGTTGAGCGTGATGCCCTTTGCCTTCACGATATATTTCATATCCTCCCCCACCTTCACCCGTACTCCATAAGTTTTTGGTCCTGTTGAGACAAATGAGTCGGCGTATGCGGTGTCTCCATACTCATCCTTGATCTCATCAGTCAACTCACCGAGGAGTTCACCAATAGGAGGCATGTATTCATCCTCCCTCTCTGTGAATATCACACTATCTGTATCAGCATACAATACCCTCCGCCCAAGAGAATGCAATAAGCCCCAAAGTTTGATGCGTGCTTAGGCCGTTGTGAGGTATCTGTGGCCAATTCGGTATTGTTGTACTTTATTATGTAAGTATTACCTACATTCATGATCTCCATGACTTCTTTATCGGGAGCATTGGCATAATCCCAGACTTCACTATAACTTGGTGCCAAATGAACGTTCCCTTTGCCAGTATTCTGTGCAAATTTTCCCCAAAGACTGTTTAGACATAACTTTGCACTAAACCGCTTGCCAGGGTTCTTTACAATTTGGGAACGGTCACGCTGTATACCTTCACGGTCACGGTAACGTTGAATATAGGCCGACTTTTCATCTTCGGTATCAACTCCTCGCGGATACCTTGATGCTTCGACCTTATCTTTCAAAAAAGCGTTTATATATGGCGTGAAAAGGTTGGGCAACTTCTGAAACCTCCACACCTCATGTATCTTCAATATGCTGTAGCCATGGCGAACAGCTAGATCCAGCTCTGGACTTGTATATACGCCTCTAATCTTACGCTGGTGGGTTGTATGGTCACAATCACCATTGTTCTCTTCTGCGCACTTCATGCACAAGGGAAACATGAGCTTGTGATCGATAACGACGGGTAAGATCGGCATCCATAAATCGCGAGGGGGAGTACGTCTACGAAAGAAAGGCCGAAATAGTACCCGTTCAAATTTCTTGAGAACTCGTCGATGGAGGGTAGGTCAGGTCCCACCAGTTTCTCAGGCGCACCTACGGGGTACGGATTGTTCTTCATCACGTAGGGGTATAAAGAACAGAAGTCGTAGTAATGGAGTTTCACACCCTCCGTAGGCGGAAAGTATAGCTTGAAGGGATTTGTACGCCCTCCGAACAAGCTATCACCGCATTTGAGAGGATCCAGCACCATTGAACGCTTGATCGTGTTTATTTCTTCACGGTACTGTCCGTCTGTCCCATCCGTGCATCATACTCATGCTTCCACAGACTTTGTGAGTGAACTGGGATCCTATAAGTTGATCGCGGGTGCGGGTCCACGCAAGACAGTCGGCAGGAGATCTACCGTGGATATCTCCTGCGATTCCACACTCAGGACGGGGGCATCCGTGCCACCAGCAACCGTTAAAGGAGTACACAGTCTTCTCACCAGTGGCACGGTTTTCACTTAGACCATCAACCCAAAAAACACGACCATTAACCTTAATGGGTACTTCACCCGTGTTGCGGGCATGCTTTATGTATACACCTGTCTGCTGGTAGGTGTATGAGCCAGTAAATAGCCTTGTGCCCATAACTGCGGGGATTGTTTCTGTGAATAATGGCTAAGGTGTCTTTAGGCATGAAGTTATTCTTGAACACCGTAAAACATAATGAGGCGATGGTGGTTGCGACTTGCAACGGATCGCATTTGAAACGGCCTATGTACATCCTTCTAAAGGCCTGGAAACATACTCTAAGCACGCGCACATCATTCACGCAATAACGCTCACATTCATCAGCTATATTATAAGGATTACATTCATTAAAACTGTTGTAGTATCGGTCAAAATCTTCACGTTCATCTGTACTCATACATTCATAGTTAAAGTAATGTTTGGGTGGAGGTAGACCTACGTAATTTAAAGTTTCGCTAGTGAGGAATGTGTAAGGGAAATATCCTTTTGAAACTTCAGCTGCTACGCCCATCACCTTGGGTAGCTTTGCTAATTTACAAGGTGTGAATAATAAAGTGTCTTTAAATGTACATTACCTCTTATTGCATCTGTATTAGTTTGTTGCCTCTTTTCAAGGGATCACCTGTAAATATCTCAGAGACTCGTGCTCAAGCAACTCCTTATAAAGGAACTGTGTGTCAAATTTTGCCCCGTTATGGGCGAGAATATACACAGTCATTTTTTTGAACTTGTCCGCTAACTTGACAATATAGGACACAAAGAGTTTCACAGGGCTATCGTGGCACTCGTTTTAAAAACGTTTGTCGTTTACCACATTTGTGCACTCATCACATCGATCTCCATACACTCATCACAGATAGTCTGACTTACAAGTAAATGTGGAATAACCTCTTTGGTTTCAGCGTTCGTGTATGTTTCTATATCGTAGTACACAGTTATACAAGGGTTGTTTTTAGGCTTAGCATCTTTCATATAACACACATGTTTACTCCGTCCGCCTTATATTTCTCATGGCATGTAGAACAGTGAATTTCATACATTTATGCTAAATTTCCCAACCATCCATTGTGAAACATACCACATTCACAGATTCTCATTTTCCTGCACGTGCCAATTGATTTATGGAGTCAAAACAGTATTATTGAAAAATGTGCGTCTACACACATCACATCCCTCTTCTCAGCTTCAACTACACGGCTTTCACATTTGGACTTTTACACTGTCACATACCATGTGGCAATCTTTACAATGTTTCACTATATCATCCGCAAACTCGATACATCCCTTACACAAATCATGATGTCGCCCATATTTTCGACTTTTCATAACTCGCGTAAAGGTCCCTTATATTACGGATGGGGAGATACGTTGTCCCTGACAGTCCTAAAATAAGTAGGGGCTTGTACGATCTCTCACACTGCTTTTAAAAAATACACAGTTCTACGACGATCATCCTTCCAAATACAGCTATACGAACATTCATTTCCTGTTCTACCATTCTCAGTTCTTCAGGACCCATAGCACAGTCAAACTCAAGTTTACAGTCTACAGCTAGTTTACGGGCACGCTCCACTACCGTAGGCAACCAAATTTTTTGGCCGTGTATTTAGTACAGTAAACATACGTGCTAAGACCACTGCTATAAAGCCGCAACCACGATCGCCGTTTATATGCCGTCTAAAAATAGCCTGAGAATTGAAGTTAAGAGTATAAGGTGTGGTGCTATGACCCGCAACACGGTATACACGATCAGTATTTACCGTGAAGTTGTCCATATTGAAGGCTATACTACTTTGAGAGGCCTGCAATATACGCCCTAATATATACTCTATATCTTCAGCTGCTAAACGTCTGAAGGGTATTACTACCCAAAAAATCTACATCTCCGTCATCTGACCCGAATCCAAAAGACAGCATCGTCCTTACTTCACGTTCGTCGCGATTCTGAAGGGCAAACTCTACAGTACGCTCAACTATGCGCCGTAGTCCGTGTTCACCACCATTGCTATACACGGATCTAGGATCAACCCTGAGTATATACCGATTTCTAGTCAAGACTGGAGTGGGGGCATCGGTACGCACCAAGTCGAGTGTTATGCCATCCTCAACAGAGCGAGAAGCTGCTGCGGAGGATGTACAAGGATTTGAGCAGGAATAAGGGGATATATTTTTATTCGAGGGAGTTACTATTGTGGGGATTGTGTCGTAAGACGTAGAGGGTTGGGGCTCTCCTACTGGTGGTCTAACAACCGGCGCAATCCTGGCACGCTTTATACCTGACGTGGAGGGCTCTTCATCATGCATCCGCTTTGAATTGTCGCGTGCTACAGGTATCGCTGGTAAGGATTTCGACGGGGAAGGATTCTGTGATCACAACTATACTGTCGTCGGGGTCATCCGTAATGTCGATGATGGAGTGCTGTACCTCATCGTCATTGACGGTTCTGTGGGAGAAGAGAAAAATAAGACTGTAGAATATAAGGAGCAGCACTCAAAATTTGTAATATTTTGTAAATGACCCACTTAAGGAAAGAAAATAATGAGCTAACGGATGATCTAAAGTCTAAACGAAATATCTGAAATACTGAGAATATGAATCAGCTTTCAGTACCCAAAACAGAGACAAAGCAGTACCTGACAGAAATATGTCTTTGAAGAGGAATTAAATGGATAATGTATAACTGAGTTTGAATTTAACGGGGAAGATATAGCGAAAGCTATAAGACGAGTGAAATCACATTCAGCTGCAGGTCCGGACAAATGGAATGCCTTGTTGATTAAAATCTAAGAACGAAATAGCTACACCCCTTTACTGGATATAGAGAAGATCCCTGAACACGGGGAAATGCAGAGCATACTAAAAAGAGCGAACATTGTTCCTATATATAAAGAGGGTGGGGGATGAATAGGTCTAAAGCAAAGAACTATTGACAGGTGTCAGTGACATCGCATCTCACCAGAATATTTGAAAGAATAGTCACGGAGAAAATATATGACTCTTTGGAGACGTTGGAAAGCTTCAACGAGAACCAGCACGGATTCCGATCAGAAAGATAGTGCCTATCACAACTAATAGAGCACTACAACAATATAATAGACGCACTTGAGGGCAGTGATACAGTAACTACGAAGATATAATGTACACGGATTTTGCTAAAGCATTCGATAAGTGTGATCATGGCATAATAGCGCATAAAATAAAAAGCATAGGAATAATAGGCAGTGGACAAATGACGACAACTTCCTCAGGGAACGGCAACAAGCCGTAAAATCCAAAGTTTATCATCATCAAAATCGGAAGTACGCAGCTCAGTTCCACAAGGAACAGTATCAGCCCCACTCCTAATTATTAACATGCTGACAGACATAGACACTGAAATAAACAACAGTATAGTAACATCCTTTGTTGATGTGATGATACAAAGATAAGCAGAAAAATCGGCAATGCGGAAGAGGTGGAAGCACTACAGAGAGAACACAAACGGAATATAAGGGGTTCCAAAAAACCTTAGCCCACCATTTGCAGCTTACATGTTTACTTTTATGAAATAGTTTTTAGTGATTATAAAAATATATAAAATTCTTTATTTATTGCAGGTATTAAAATTACTCTAGCTGATAAAGTGATAATATAATGGCTTCTCAATTAATTGGTGATTCGGAGAGACAACGTGTGATAGATCGCATACGAGCAATAACATTTCGGGAAGCTCGTGATGCTGGAGCCACCTTTATAATACGTTCATGGGTTGCCAAAAAGTTGCGAAGAAGTGAGGACTTCGTCAAAAGAAATTGAAATAAAACTTTGGATGAATGTGAAATGGATACAACCAAATCTGGGCGCCCAAATTTGCCACTCTCTCAGGAAACAAAGGACATCATTGAAAGCGGTACGCGTAAGCGGAAAAACAGCTGTGCTAAACTTTCTAGAGAGATCGAAGTGTTGAGAGGAAAGATCGTTAGTGGTGAGATTATTCGACTGTACCGTCATAGGCAAGGTTTAAAGCCTTGGCATGAACTTCCAAAGCCAAGAAAAACTCAACTTAACATCGATGACAGAATGTGGTTTGCCCATTATCTTGAAGATTGCGATGTGGATGATTTCATGCATTTAGCTGTCTCCGATGAATTTTTTTGTTTACGTAACACGTCGGCCTAACTACCAAAATGATCGAGTGTGGGCCACAACACCAGATGAAATCGATGACAATGAACATTATCGCGAATTATTAAAAAGTCCAGACTGTGTTGGTGTGTTTGTTTTGTTCACTGCAAAGAAGCTCATGTGGGTGCTGAAGCCAAATGGTCAGAGTTGGGATGGACAGTATTTTCGTGATATTATTCTATCCCAGCATGTCATTCCTTTTCTAAGAAACCCAAACAATGTTATGGATGTCGATCAGGTCACACTTCTGCACGATAAGGCCCCCTGTTTTAAGGCATTAGCCACTCAACAGTTGTTGCGGAACCATGAGATCGATTTCTTTGGAAATGAAGAATGGCCAGGAAATTCTCCTGACCTGAACGTCTGTGAACACATTGGATCAGTTATAAAGGACAAGGTTGAATGTCTCTTGTTTCAAGAACCTGCAGCAAATCGATTTTCGAAGGATACAATGACGCAACACATTGAAACTGTTTTAGCAAATTTGCTTAACGATCAAGATCTATTCACGTCACTTTTGACAAGCTACCCAAAGCGAATTCAGGCTGTCTTGGAAGCCAATGGCGGGAACACCAAGTTTTAATTGTTTCTCATTAAATGCAGGATTAAATTCTCTTTTGTAAAGTATGTTTAGTTTTACTGTACCTCTAATGGTTTAGGCCATGGGCGGGGGGGCTAAGGTTTATTGGAGCCCCGTACACAAATGGTCATAAAACAATAACATGAATTTTAAAACCGAGGATTTTCAGCTCACGAGATATGGAAGAAATGAAGAACTTAAACAGACATCATAAGTACTATAGACAGACAGGAAATTCAAAGAAGTACGAAAACAAAAGATTTAGGGGTAATAATGACCAATGATGCAAAATTTGAAACAGAATCAGATACCAATAAACAAAGCAAAAAAAGTTACGGGACAGCTACTGTCCCTTCAAAAGAAGGGACGAGAAGGGAATAATTCCTTGCTGAAAACACTGATCATACCAAAACTTGTATACTGCTGAGTCTTGACGTCCCCATACAAAAAAGAAGAAATTAATAAACTAGAAGAAATCCAAAGAAATTTCACAGCCAAGATTGATGGCTGTAAAGAACTCAACCACTGGGAAAGACTACGTAAATTAAATCTGTATTCGCTGGAAATAAGAAGAGAGAGATACATCATAATTTACATTGGAAAATGATCGAAAAACTGGTACCTAACCTCAAACTAAACCCAATTAACATCCAAACAACACTGGAAAATAGATAAGGTAGAATGTGTAGTGTTCCCAAACTAAAGGCCCGACAAGGGACACTCTCAACACTGAAGAAAAATAGCTTGGTTGTCAGGGGGCCAAGACTTTTTAATTTTTAACCAGCTTCCAAAGGATCTCAGGAATGTCACAGGGGTCAAAGTTGAAATCTTCAAAAGAAGAGTAGATGTTTGGCTCAGGACGATACTAGATGAGCCGAGTGTGCCTGGTTATGTGCGATGGAGATCGCAAAAAAGCAACTCGCTCCTCCACGAAGCCAGGCCTAGAGGCAGGGCCACCAGCTCGACCTTCGTGTGAAGAGAGAACGACGCAAAGAACTTTTACCAGGTTTTTATAATATATATATATATATATATATATATATATATATATATATTTTCTCCGGCTGTTGGGTAGCTGTTTGACTGGTGGGTAGTCTGTTCCGTTTCAAAAGCTAATTCCTTGTCTCAATATGTTCAGTCTGTTCAAATCTGTTCAGTCTGTCTGCCTCCTGTGTCTCGTCCATTCTTATTTTTCATGTAGATGCGTGTGTATCTTTTGTGTCTGTATCTGTACGTACCTCTCTCTCTCTCTCTCTCTCTCTCTCTCTCTCTCTCTCTCTCTTTCATATACCCTGCGCTAAACCCTCTCTCATTCTCCAAGTCGTCCATCCATTCACATAAAATACTTTCCTTTGGGATCCACTCTTATTCCCGCCCCCTTCATCCAGGCTCCCTTCACCCCCCCGAAGTCCGGTCTCCCAACATTCTCTGATCCTATTCCAGCCCCTCCCGATTCCATTCATCAATTATTACACAAGATCAAGCACCCAGTTCCAAAATTCCAGCATTCCAGGCGCCAGAAATGATAATGATACACTATTCATGTTTTAGTATCTGGAGCTTGGCCTGGAAAAAAAAAAAAAAAAAAAAAAAAAAATATATATATATATATATACACACAGGGTGAGTCAAAAGTCCTTCCTCAAAAGTATTTATTGTATATAGTTATTTGTGAGCCAGGACTTTTGACTCATCATAAATATATATATATCAAGACGGGAACCAGCCTTTATTATAGGTTCTGTGACATTTGTAGGACGAAACCACCTGCATATAATGGAGCATTTAGGAACCCTTCCTTTTGGCTGTTCATTATTATAAAGAAATTTGAAATTCATATAGAGATATGTATAAATAAATAAATATCTTAAATTTATAAATATTTTAAGAACAATATATATATAATATATATATATATATATTATTGTTTTTTTTTAATAAAAGTAATAAGAAAACATATGGTAGAAGATGGAAATATATCGTGAAGATGAAAATTTGTTGAATTTGTATATACTATTTGTATAATACTTAAAGGTGTGTTCAAACTTTAAAGCGATGAATTTCGAAGTACGTCCGCGCGTATACTGCGCATGAATGTTAATAAACATATCCTGTGGAACTCCGAAAACAGGACCTGACCATCATGAAAATATCATATAAAGATACCTCGGGATCTTTACGTGGGATATCCCGGAACTCGAGTTAGTTCGCGATAACCTAACATCGTGTATGACGCGTATATGACGAGGAACCTAATAAGAAAAGTGGAACATAGAAAAATCGTGGAACGTATTTACAAATATCCTGGAACGTAAAAGCGTAAAAGTTATTATGGAATTTGGAATTTGGGCTGGAACACTTTCTGCATGATTCGAAGACCCAAATATGGCAACGATTTTGGAATGTATCCAAGAAACTACTCTCTCTCTCTCTCTCTCTCTCTTCTCTCTCTCTCTCTCTCTCTGAAAATATTTTTAACTCGAAGGCCAAATAATCGTCCATCTGGCACCTGAAGCTTCATTTAATTCTTTGAATAAATAAAACATTCTTGTTTTTCAATACAGATTCCTTATAAATATAAGGAATAGTAAAATGTTCACTGTACTAATAAAAAACAATAATGCAAACTTGATTCGTAGTTACAGTGCAAGACTTTATATATATATATTTTTTTTTTGCCTTGAAACAGCAGATACAAGAAGGATCTCAACCCATTCAGAAGAATTCGATGCAA
Source organism: Bathynomus jamesi (assembly GCA_023014485.1). Lineage (NCBI taxonomy): Eukaryota > Metazoa > Arthropoda > Malacostraca > Isopoda > Cirolanidae > Bathynomus > Bathynomus jamesi. The sequence goes on from JAJOZX010000518.1 coordinate 217,114, forward strand.
AAATGAAAGTTTCAGAAATGAAATACCTTAACAGGAAAAATAATAAAATAAATAATAAAAAATAACTAAATAAATAAATGAATGGAAAAATAAATTAATTTTTAGTGTCAAAATATGTTTTTATTTATTTATTTTTAAAATACTTTTAAAATATTTATTTTTCCTAATTTTTTTCTTTCAAAATTGAGTAAGAATCGATACAAAAGTTCTTTTCCACTTCATATAACTTGGTACTACCACATGCAAATATCTAAATTAAACGCAATATCTATCTACAGTATCTATCTATCTGTCTATGATACAAACCCACAAGGAAAAAGAAAAATGATTCCAAATCATTGGAATCATTTTTCTTTTTCCTTGTGGGTTTGTATCATTTATTCATTTCACCTGTTTAATTGTGAAATTCATCCCATATATATATATATATATATATATTAGTGGTGGACCGGATGTCAGTTTTCAACATCTGCGGATGCGGATGCGGATTTTTTATTTCAATATCCGCGGATGCGGATGTGGATATTTAGTTAATCTATCAATATAATATAGAATTATGAATATATGACATAATTTTTCAAATTTCGTGATATTACTTTTATGGCAGGCAATGCATAAGAATTAAAATTAATATTAAGGTTTCCATTATGATAAAAATAATAACTTTCTCAAGAGTTTCAGCCACAGAAAATTCAATGAAAAAAGTTTCATTCAATTTTCTGTTACCAGGTATTTATATTTTGAAGTTTATATATTTGTTTGTTCATTAATAATTAATACTTTACATGAAATGTGCATGACTGGGCCTTATAAGCTACTTTATAAGCTAATTTTATTGTAAATTGCATAATTTATTAGAGTTAATGTTCGCATAACATCCGCAGTCAGAAGTGCGGGTGCGGATGTTAAAAATGACGCGGATATCCGGTCCACCACTAATATATATATATATATATATATATATATACAGGGTGGGCCGTAAGTTTCCATACATAGGAAAAATTAAACGTTTGTTTTTATGTTTCAGATACCCTAAGAATATGCGTGTAAGATCTTGTTTACTGATGAAGCAAATGTTTACGTCAATGGAGAGGTTAATCGGCAAAACATACGTTATTGGAGTAATGCTAACCCTAACTGGCTGAGTCCGACGAAGATGCAAGGTGCCGGTAAAGTGTTGGTGTGGGCCGGGATATGGGGTGACAGAATTATTGGACCAATTTTTGTCAGTGGAAATCTTAATGCCGAAAGGTATCTTAACATGTTGCAAGAAGAGATTTTCCCATCCCTGCTAAACGAGGAAGGTAACTTCCCAGTTTACTTCCAGCAAGATGGAGCTCCACCTCATTATGGTCTTCACGTGCGTCGGTATTTGGATCAGCAGTTTCCGGATGCTTGGATTGGTCGGCGTGGTCCTGTGGAGTGGCCTCCCAGATCCCCAGATCTCACCCCCCTTGATTTCTATCTTTGGGGGCACTTGAAGGCCATGGTGTATCAGGAAAAGATACGAGACATAAATCATCTAAAGGAACGTATCACCAACGCCATTACAAGCATAACGTCAACTGTGCTAATGCGTGTTCATCAACAGTGGGGAACACGTATTGAAATGTGTTTTCAAAACAATGGCAACCATGTAGAGCATATTATATAAATAAAAATGGTTGTCCATAAAAAAATGTTTATTTTTCCTATGTATGGAAACTTACGGCCCACCCTGTATATATAATGTGTGTGTGTATTTCTAAAGTTTCAATTACCTCCTACTTTGTTGTGTCAACTCTAACATAAACTAAACAGGGCGACATCGTGGCCATATCACGACACCGCTTCCCGTTAGATCACCGAGGTTAGGCGATGTTGGGTCTATTTAAGAGTTGGATGATGAAGCGAGCCGTAAATGGTTCGGATCCCGCATAAAGCTGTAGATCCCCTCCCCCACACGACCTTTGACGTAAGAAGGAGGTTAAACAGCACCAAACATTATCTTAAACTAAACAGACTTCACCTAACCTAACCTAACCTAAGTCAATGAACAACATTCAATTCAAATCTATTTTGCTAACACAAGGGTACCATACGGGTGGAAATTAGTGCAGGAGCACGAGCGCTTCTGGCATATGCGACATATCCCTGACCAAGATTCGAACCCGAGACCTCTGATTCGAGTCGCGTCGCAGGCGCTGACTTGGCAGGGTATATTTTGCATATGCCAAAAGTGCGCGCGTTGATGCGTTGATTTCCATCCATATGGTACCCTTGTGTTAATAAAATAGATTTGAATTAAATGCTATCCACTGGCGCAAGTGAAGGCGGTTAATAAGTAAAAACACTTTTGGGCGTTAAAGCGCTCGTGTTTCCTTCGGGTGATGAAATATACACCAGGTTGTGTTAAATTTTATCCTGTTGTAGCCTAAGGGTCATTGACCGCGACTCCGAATCAGAGGTGGGATACATAGTAGCCATGTCGTAACATAGCTTCTCGTTAGATCAGAGAGGTTAAGCGACGCTGGGCCTGTATAATAGTTGGATGGGGGACCGTCCTCTGCGTTTAGATGATGTAGCGATGGGTGATTCGGGTTCTACGTAAGGCTGTAGGTCTCCTCCGGCATATGACCTTGATCATGATCATCTGAGTCAGAGGTTCCGGGTTCGAATTCTGACATATATATATATATATATGTATGTGTGTGTGTGTGTGTGCGTAATTTGGCGAAAAAATTTTATGGAGAAAATAATTTTTTATTTACTATTTACTAATTAATTATTAAATATTACTTTATATTTTTATTTGCGTGCACAAATCTCTCTCTCTCTCTCTCTCTCTCTCTCTTCTCTCGTTCTCTCAAGCTCATTAATCGTACTTCTCCTAAGCCTACAGCGTTGACGAATATGGTGGGCAGGCCACAGTTCTTATATAGCTGGCAGGCCAGTATTTCTCGGCATTCAAATGTTGGATTTTACTCCATAATGTACAGGACGATTTGGAACAAAAAAAATTCACTGTTATATCAGGTTTATTTTATGTAATATGTTTTACTCTATGTTATTGTATATTGTTAATATTTAACATTATCTGTTTAATCTTCACATTCGATATAGAGTATAAAGTTTGCATTAATAATGCGTGGTTTCCTCATCTCGCGCGGAAGAGGAAGGGATCAGCGCCTGTATGGCGGCACTATACTGTGGCACTCTCATTCATTGTTTTGCGAGAGAGCGTCAACGAAGTGGGTGCGGGAATCTGAATACATCGCGAAACAATGCTCCGCAACAAAGGGGCGAAGTTCCCTCGTTAGCCACACCTGGTTAGGCCTAGTTTAAGTTGGGTTAGGTAGGTTAGATTAGATTAGGGTGGGCTTAGATGAAGTTAGGTTAAGGTAGGCTTGGTTAGCGTAAGGTTAGGTTAGGTTTATGTAATAAAATAAAACTAAGGCTCCAATTATAAAAAATAAACAAGTGTGTGGGTGACAGGACAATTGCGTCCCTGTCAAGTGCGTCCCGGACAAATGCGTCCCGGTCATTGGCGTCCCTGGACAATTGCGTCCGGTTTTATTTCGTCCCGGACAATTGCGTCCCGGACAATTGCGCACTTCCCCAACTACTATATGAAGTTTATTTATTAGAGAAGTGAATAGAAAGTTAATTGTGACTTCACCTACGCAATTGTCCAGGGACGCCAATGACGAGGGACGAGTATGTTTGTTATTGTAATTTTGTATGGGATTTAATGCCCGGTTAGATTAATTGAATGCCCAGTTAGGTCAACTGTATGCCCTTGACGATTGGTTAGGTTAAGTTGTGATATTTTCGTTAAAACTAACGAAACTAACTTTATCTTAAGTGGACGTAACCCATAAAATTTGACAATGATGTTGCTGATGATGGATAAAGTTTTAGAGAACAGTTTCGAACAGAACTTATGAACATATAACAAGTTTAATAGGTTAAAATGAAAAGTATATTTGAAATTCCGATACTAACTTTCTATTCACTTCTCTAATAAATAAACTTCATACAGTAGTTGGAGAAGTGCGCAATTGTCCGGGACGCAATTGTCCGGGACGGACGCAATTGTCCAGGGACGCCAATGACCGGGACGCATTTGTCCGGGACGCACTTGACCAGGACGCAATTGCCCTAGTACCAGTGTGTGTGTGTGTGTGTGTGTGTGTGTGTAAAAACAAGTTGTGCAAACATTTTTTCTTTATGATGATATGTAACCATATCAAAGATATGTGGGTCTTATGAAAGACACCCACATCTCCTCCTGACGAAACTAAACCAATAGCAGCGCCGCTTCTTTCCTCCACGAAGTAAATTTGAAAAGAACAAGACCATTCCTCGATGAGGGACAATCTATGGAACCTATTTAAGTATAATTTGAAAAGAGGATGCAATAATTTTTATGAGAATTGATTCCGCGAATGACCTTCATTGAATTCTCTTGAGCAATCATCCGCGTGCGTTCTCTTCAAAGAAAGCGTGAGTCATCATGATGACAGTTTTCTTATTAATGATGACAATCGTTAATAACGAAATGGTCATCGTTATTTGTATCGTATATGACGAACATTTTAACTTTGTCGCGCAATTCACATTATTTACGCTGATTTATTTAGTTTAAAAAAATGCTAAAATGCCTCCGCTTAAAATTACCACATAAAAAAATAAATGAAAATTATTATTATTAATATTATTTTTATTTCTAATTTGGTTTTTAAGATATTACCTTTTCTCTCTCTCTCTCTCTCTCTCTCTCTAATATATACACCCTATATATAGTACAATTTTTCATTTCCCAGAAATAAAAATAATACTTGGAACTGAATTTTACGTACAAAGAAATAAATTAATGTAATTATTATTATTTACAGAGTATATTTCAGAGAAGTGATCATCATCATCATCATCACTGCACGCAACATATCATTATAAATTAATTAAGAGCGAAATATATTTAATTATAGTGTTAGTCTCACCCGCAATTAAATTAAATAAAAATATACCTTAATGTAAACATTTGTGAGAGAGAGAGAGAGAGAGAGAGAGAGAGAGAGAGAGAGGAAAAAATACATATATATTTATGCCTCCACTAAGGTTCAAACCCACCACTTCTCGAATAGAAGGTGAGTACACTACGACGGGATAAAGTCTCAATTTATGGGACCCAGCATTGCGCCAGATAGCCTGAATGAAATGCTGGTTATTACCTCGAGTGCTGGAGGGTTAACACGTAAAATGCCTCAGGACGCGAAAGCGTTATGCATTTACTTGGTTGTTTAAATGTACGACAGGTTATGTTAACGTATAGTTTGTAACGTGACTAGCACCCTAACCTTCTATTCAAGAGGTGGTGGGGTCAACTTTTGCATAATGTAAAATCATGCGAATTCATGCATATATATATATATATATATATATATATATATATATATATATATATGTATATATATATGTGTGTGTGTGTGTGTGTGTGTGTAAACTTATAACTTTCCCACCAAACGCTTCAAGAAGTAGGTGGTAGAGGCCATTACAAAGGGGGCTTATTCGTCGGGGAGCGGAAGACAGAGGAACAGGCTATCTACTTCCGGTTTGTCCATATACCTTACTTCCGGTTGAGTAAAAAATTACACTTAAATTTGGAAGAGTTAAAGTTACAAAATAATTATTTAAAATTGTATAAAATTGTGAAATTACAAAGATTGTATAAAAGATGTATAGAAAAAAAATTGTACCAACCATCTAGTCATAACGACAAACTGACAAACTACAAATTTCTTTTAAGAAATTTGTGAATGGCAGATTTGGTATAAGCAGTTTTAAGTGACCTTCCTGGATTTAAATGACCCGACCTTTCCGTTTATAAGATAGCTTTGAGCTTAAGGTCAAACGGAGGTCCTATCACTGGAGAGTTCTGCTGTCCCCTTTTACACTTTTGCCTATTGTATTTACGTCCGGTTCGCGAAGAACTTAGTCAAATTTTATTTCTATATTTAAATTAATATACAATAATTATATATTAATATACAAATATACATTAACATTATATATATATATATATATATATATATATATATATATATATATATATATATACACTATATATATGTATATAATATATAATATATTATATATATTGCTACATATATATGTTGGTGTAGTGGTTAGCATCACTGACTACGAATCCACCGGCCCCGGGTTCGATTCTCTGCGAAAGCAGACGACGCACAGCTTACCCAGCTGTTCATCCTTCCAAGAAAAAATAGGTTGGTAGATAAATGGGTACCCTGGGTGGCCTAGTGGTTACGACCAGGCCCCCCACCGAGAGGGTGGGGATACAGTGGAAAAATTCCCTGGGCCCGGAAAGAGGGAGGATAAAATCTAAAAACATTAATAAAGCAATTGATTAAATAACAGAGAGGAAATATAATTAATGAACATACATTTTATAGAGATTATCATAGTCAAACTGAAACGGATAAAATATTATCTGCGGTCCACCAATGCCCAAGACCGACTGACAGATCTGGGAACCATTGTAATTGAAAGCCAAGTTACCTCGTACTTTAAATTTCATCAGAATCATTTACCACTTTGCTAGAGAGAAGGCAAAGAAAGTACACTTCTAATTATGAAAATCTTGCAGTAAACAATTGTCTTGCTTGCATAGACTGGTACTGCATTTGCAAATTGTATGGTGATAGAATTAATATAATTGATTCGAAAAATAAAATGGTCATTTTCTTCCGAGTTGTTTATTCATACTGTATGTTTTGAATAGTGACTTGGACATATAATAAGTTTGCTTGTTATGTACACAAAAAACATTCATAATAAATACTGAGTAAAGAGGGGGACCCATATACCACTCCTTCCCCGGGGCCCGTGGCAGCTCTCGGCGGCCCTGGTTACGACACTGGGTTGCTGCTGCTGCTGCTGCTGCTGCTCGGAAGGTCGTGAGATCGCGTCTGGGCGAGGACTTTGTAATTTCTGACCACCCGTGTTGGGTCGTGGTTCGGATTCCACGTTAAGGTGTAGGTCCAAGTAGACCAACGAGCTTGACCTTCTTCAGAATGAACAAATTGGCCGGAAGCATAACCAAGGTTAATATATCGTATTTTATGCATTAATATAGATTAATATATCACAATAATACAGTATTAAATGCAAGTGAAGTGTACGAGTGTGTGTATATACACACACACACGTGTGTTTATAGGATGAAGTACATCTTTCACTCAGATGTTATTAAAGTGTTTAATTAGGAAGGTAATCTTTTTAATATAAATAGTTTGATTTATAATATTAAAATATTAATTCGTTTCTTCCGTTTTGTATAAACCCAAAAATTTGTCTCTAAAAGGAAAAGAAGAAAATAGCTAAAAAAAAAAATTCAAATTGTTGTGTGTGCTCTATTTCCGGTCCAACTTTCGGAGACGAGAGAAAATAACCCTTTTCATCCGTATTCGTAAGGCTTAATTTCGGCTATTTTCCGATTCGTATCAATTAATTTATTCAATTCCAAGCGAATGTCGTCTCTAAAATTAAGAGGATTAAGATCGAAAATTGCGATAGCGGTATGATACATTCGAAATAACCCGAAATATGTATAGGAATGATGGAATTTTTTGCCTTTTTTTAGTTTTTAATGTTTTTTTGTGCGTTTTTTACCGCTAAATAACGAGAAACAGAAGAAAACGAAAATACAAATAAATCAAAGGGACTATTTTCGGTGCGATACAACAATTTGATTTGCGTAACTTAAAGAGAGAAGGAAAAATAATAAGACTTTCATTAAGAAATTCTTTGAAATAATTGCCCTCAAATTTATTGTACATTTAACAAGTAATCAACAGTTTCAAGATTCGTGTAACACACACCCGTCTATTATGTGTGTGTGTGGGTGTGTGTGTATTCTTATATTTCCGAGAATTTATACGTTTTCTATGAAAGGTACGAAGATGTCAGGAGGTGTCATACGAACACAAATATCGAACCAACTTTAATTCATTAATTGTAAAGAAAAATATTTCACAATATATATATATATATATATATTATATATATATATATATATATAATACAAAGAAAAGAGTTTAATTATATATAAAAAAACTGTATACATTTTAAAATTAAAAAATACATCATAAGATATAAATAGGTACGTATTAATCATTTAAATACTACAGTATATTAAGTACAGTTGATTCAAAAAATCTCGTCATAAAATTCCATGTTTGTTACTGATATTTATAAGAAAGAAACGGATGGAGTTCCACAACTTCTTTTAATTAACTAATTATATTATCGGCGTGAAACTGTTAATTTTTAGGTGCTGGTTAAGTGTGCGGTCTACCTAGCATTTAGTTAGCCTTATAAGGCTAACTAATGAAACTATCACGACTTAACCTAACCAATCGTTAGGTCAACTGTACGCCCTTGACGATTGGTTAGGTTAAGTCGTGATAGTTTCATTAGTTAGCCTTATAAGGCTAACTAAAAGCTAGGTAGACCGCACACTTAACCAGCACCAATTTTTACGTCTCAGACTTTTTAGGTCAAATAATAAATATTGGTTTGTTAAAAAAACAACAACTTTATTAAGAATTATATTTCATGCAGATATATATACACATCGGTTGTGAAACACAACTGTATAATGTACAGTATAAGGATTCGGTGATATACATATATATATAAATATATATATATATATATATATATATATATATGTATATATATATATATATATGTATATGTGTGTGTGTGTGTGTGTGTGTGTGTGTGTGGTAAATATTACGTTTCACGGAGACCAGTGGAGAGAGAGAGAGAGAGAGAGAGAGAGAGAGAGAGAGAGAGAGAGAGAGCACCAACAAAAGCCAGAACTGCCAGTTTCGCACGGTCGGTGTGTATCATATATATATATATATATATTTTTTATTGGGGTTGTTTAACCTCCTCCGCAACATCTAAGGTCATATGACGAAGGGGACCTACAGCTTTACGTGGGATCCGAACGACGGGTCGCTACATAATGTGGGCGCGGAGGACAGTCTCCCATCCAACTACTACTCAGACCCAATGTCGCTTAACTTCGATATATATATATATATAAGCAAACAACCACAAGGAAAAGGAAACACAAAGTCCGAGCGCTTTGTGTTTCCTTTTCCTTGTGGTTGTTTGCTTATTAATAAGGTCACGTGTTATTTTGTGATTTTAGTATATATATATATATATATATAATACACACACAGTTGTTTGTAAATACCAAATCTAGGCAGTTGGTTTTTCTTGTGTTTTCTGTTATTTCTTGCGTTAACATAAATTCATCAGCTGAAGCTAGTAGCATTTTTACGTGGTCCTGGTCTTCCCCTTTTATATTTCATGAATGGGAAATTAAAATCACCAGAGAAAAATATTTGGCGTTGGAGAGTGTAGATCTTTTACCCAGTTTCTTGCCTCTGTAATGGAATCTGAAAATTTTGAGGTTGGCATGTTTGGGGGTCTGTACATTACAATTAGTACCATATTTAATTTTTCAACTTTTGCTGCTACACATTCTACGTAGCTGACTATCGTGGCTCCGTGGTGTAGTGGTTAGCACGTCTGACCGGCAATTGGAAGATCCTGGGTTCGATTCCCGGGCGGGTGCCTTATTTTTCATTTGTTTGTTATTTCTCTTCCTCGTGTGCAGAACACTCCTCTATACTTACGTCGTTTCTATACGTTAATATACTGCGCGGTCATTGCAGTTAAATGTGTATATATATATATATATATATATATGGCTTATACCTTTCAACCTTTCAAAGGTTCCGCGCGATGATTACTCATTTCACGAAGGTCAAGCTTGTCGTCCCTCCCCTCGAGTTGGCCTGGTGAAGTAGTGAGTTGGTTTCTTGTACTCTCCACCTCACATAGCCAGGTACGCCGGGCTCATCGGGGATTGTTCTGAGCCAGGCGTCTAATCTTCTTTTGAAGATGTCTACTGCAACACCATTCATGTTCCTTAGGTCTTTGGGCAGCTGATTAAACAGTTTCGGTCCTCTCACAACAAAACTATTTTCTTTCAGGGTTAAAGATGTTCCCTGTCTCGCCTTTGGGAACACGACACAGTCTTTCCTTTTCTACTTTCCACAGTTGTTTGGGGAGTTACAGGGTTCAGAGTAAGATTAGGGACTAGTTTCTCCATTATTTTCCAAGTGTAAATAATGGTGTATCTCTCTCTTCTCCTTTCCAGTGAATATAGGTTTAGTTCGCGTAACCTTTCCCAGTAATTTAGTTCGTTGCACCCCTTGATTTTGGCTATGAAGCTTCTTTGAATCCCTTCTAGCTGTCTAATGTCTTCTTTTTTATATGGGGATGTTAGGACCGAGCAGTATTCCAATTTGGGTATGATCAGTGTTTTCAGTAGAGGAATCATTACATTCCTATCCCTTCGTTTAAAGGTTCTCAGTATCTGCGCCGTTATTCTCTTTGCTCTGTTTACTGCTATCTTATTTTGTGTTTCAAATTTTGCATCATCAGTCATTACAACCCCTAACTCTTTTGTTCTAGAATTTCTCTGAATTTCCTGTTGATTTGGGGTATAAATATTCCATGGATTTTCGGTCTTCTCTTTTTCTGTACCGTAACAGCTGAAATTTCTCGGTGTTAAACTTCATATTGTTGTCTTCCGTCCACTTGTAGATTCTGTTTATGTCTGTTTGTAGAGATCTTATATCTTCTGGGTTTCTTATTTTTCTACTGATCTTTGTGTCATCGGCAAAGGATGTTACTGTGCTGTCTCTGGTAACGTCCTCATCTATGTCAGTTAGCATGATTATGAAGAATAGTGGATCTAAGAATAGTGGAGCTAAACCTTGTGGTACTGAGCTGAGGACCTCTGATTCTGATGAAGATACTCCTTGTATTGTAACGACTTGCCGCCTCTCACTAAGGAAATTATATATCCATTTCCATACTTTTCCTGTTATTCCCATATACTTCAGTTTATGTATTATGATTCCATGGTCACACTTGTCGAACACTTTGGCAAAGTCTGTATATATTACATCATAGTTTTCATTACTTTCAAGTGCATCAATAATGTTGTTGTAGTGTTCAATTAGTTGTGATAGGCATGATCTGCCTGACCGAAACCCGTGTTGGTTATCATTGAATTTTTTCTGAGTTTCCAAAACGTCATAGATTTTCTGTCTAACAATTCTTTCAAATATTTTAGTGAGATGAGATGTAAGCTACACTGGCCTATAGTTTTTGGTCTCGGATCGATCTCCTTTATATATTGGGACTATGTTCGCGCTCTTCAGGATGCCCGTTATTTCTCTGGTGTCTTGTGTTCTCGTTTCTCAAAGGTCCGATAGTTGCATGGTTTTTCGACTTTCTTTTTGCAAAATTATAGAAGTACTTTGAGTCAACCTTTATCGCTTCTCCAGCGTCGTCGTCTTCTTTTTCTGTATGCTTCTCAATTAGTCCCTGTATGACGTCATCGATACTCTGCAGTTTATCATTTAATATTTTTCTGATGTTGTTATCTTTACAGTTACTTAATTTTGCAGTCACTCTTTTTCTCTTTCGGAACAATGACCTCTTTTGTCTCTCGAACCTGTTTCTCTTTCCTCTATGTTGTATTTTTGGGACATGTCTTTCCACAATTTCTAACGTCTTCTCCTCTAAAGTCATTAGCATCTCTTACTTTGTCTTGGCCTCGAAAATGGTTTTCCAATCCATTACTTCCATGCTGGATGCAACATCTTCCCAGTTTATAGCTTTGGAGTGAAAATTAAAAATTTCGAATTTGCTTCTTTCTGTTGTTCGTGTTCTTTCCTTTCCTGTTGCTTTTATGTTGGTTGTTAGTTCAATGATGTTGTGGTCCGATATTATAGTTGGGGATATTTCTACATTATCAATTAGGTTGCTGTTGTTTGTAAATACCAAATCTAGGCAGTTGGTTTTTCTTGTGTTTTCTGTTATTTCTTGCGTTAACATAAATTCATCAGCTGAAGCTAGTAGCATTTTTACGTGGTCCTGGTCTTCCCCTTTTATATTTCATGAATGGGAAATTAAAATCACCAGAGAAAAATATTTGGCGTTGGAGAGTGTAGATCTTTTACCCAGTTTCTTGCCTCTGTAATGGAATCTGAAAATTTTGAGGTTGGCATGTTTGGGGGTCTGTACATTACAATTAGTACCATATTTAATTTTTCAACTTTTGCTGCTACACATTCTACGTAGCTGTTTGAGGTACTTATAGTCATTTCTTCCATATGCCTTTCGCGTGTGTACATAGCAAATCCTCCTTCACATCTCACTGTTCTGTCGGCTCGGAGGATGTTATAACTGTAGTTGTCAATTTGTATTTCTTTTTTGTCAACACAAGACTCACAGTTTTCACAGTTCGTCTGGCAGTCCTTTAAATGAGTTTCCGTGAGGCATGTAAAGTCTGCTCCGGCCTCTTGCATGAGTCATTTCAGGTATAAAACTTCGTCTGGAGAATTATTTGATTTAAGGCCCTGAATGTTTGCTAGGATTATTTTTATTTTTTCTCTATCATTTTCGCATACAGGTGGTTCAGATTCGTTTTCCAATGGTGGTGCCGATTTCGTTGCCTTGTGGTCCTCCGAGAATTTGCCTCTTTTTATCTTTGTCGGTACCTGTTGTCCCGATAACGCATGAAGTGTCTTTGTGCATGCCTTCTGTCCGGCTCTCGGATTCCTATATTTGTCAGCTGACTTTGTATTTGCTGGATAGTATTTAGCAGCCGAATTGTGTTGGCTACGTCTAAAAAATTGGTACCCGTCAGTAGTATGACCGCAAAATGGACGAGTAAATGCAAGTGCAAATGTTGCAGGAGTGCCAAGGCAACCCCCACCCCCTAC